>JBCNYG010000019.1:6160122-6179750 GCA_039654305.1 Porochilus rendahli
AGCCTTTTGAATGTTTGGGTTCCATTTCGCAAATTCATCCACAAACCTTTTCCACTGCTTGTTGGCAAAACTTTTTAAAATCAGATGTAAAATTTTTTTTTTTTTTTTTTTTTTTTTAATTAATCCATACACTGCAGGAAAAAAAAGGATCTTGGCAAGTAAAAATATCTAGAATGTAGTCGAACTAATCAAGCATTTTCCATTAGAAGGTTTCAAAACAATAAAACTGAGAATATTAGAACTATTTCTAAATCCGAACCAACTAACTCCAGGATTTCTTTTCAAGTAAAATTGTGTCCATGCAGCAAGAACATTTCATCTTGTAATTTTTCTTTGCAGACCATAGTGATTTTCTCACAAAAGGGAAATAAATACAAGCGTAAAGCCTTAAAGCTTAAAGTTTTTACCCTCTGGTGGTTAACCTGCATTGTCCTGTACGTGTTCCATGCACTTTCATCAGGGTACTTGAGAGTTGGTGAGCTACCATGAAAACTCGTAGGGCGTGGCTTAGCCAAGGGTCAACCACATTGTTTTTTTGTTTTTTGTTTTTTTTTTTTGAAAATTTCCTCCACTCATATTTGCAACAGGCCATCTCCAAAATCCTCCAAAATGACCACAATAGTCCCACCCACAGCTCACAAATAGCTACAGTGGCTTGCAAAAGTATTCGTACCCCTTGAAATAGGGTATTTTGTTGCGTTATGACCACCAACGTGAATGTCTTTTATCAGAATTTTATTGGATAGATCACCAAAAACTGGCGCATTATTGTGAAGTGAAAGGAAAATGATGCATAGATTTCCAAATTTTTTACAAATAGAAATCTGAAAAGTGTGGTGTGCATTTGTGTTCAGCCACCCACCACCCTGAGAGTCACACCTAGAGACTGGAATTGTTGCCCATTCTTTTGTGAAGTAGCTCAAGCTCAGACAGATTGGATGGAGAACACACAAAATCTCAATAAAATACATTTACGTTTATGGTTGTAACGTGACGAAATGCGGAAAAGTATAAGTATAAATTGTATATTATTATATATTATATGTATATTTATGGCATTTGCCACACATCCTCATCCAGATAGACTTACATTGAAATTTTTATTTGTTTATTTATTTATTTATGTATTTTTTAATGCAGCTGAGGGTTAAGGGATTTGGTCAAGGACCCAACAGTGGCAGGTTGGTGGTACTGGCACTTACTTTGGAGTAATCCAGAGTCTTAACCACTTAGCCAGCATTGCCTGTAATGGGTCTGTGCTATCATGTCAAAAAATGGAGGAAAGCACTTTCGTAATTGATACAAATGAGAGTAAAGACATTAAAAACAGGAAATTTAGATAATTCCACTCACTGAATCACTCAGAATTCACTTACCCCTGTGGTGAAAACCCGCAAAACGTTATATATTTATTTTTTTGACCTATAAATAATGTACATTGTAGAACAGGTTGGTCGTCTCATGTAAAATGGCTGCCACCTGCATGTACGCAGTTCAATCTCTAGATTTATTGTTATGGATGTACTCTTTGCAACTAGTAGCATACTGTCTGAATTATATAACAAGGCAGTCACTTCTACATGTGTACAAAACAAATACATCAGGCCCTTTGCTCTAGAGTTATAAAGTCAAATATATAACGGAAAAACTAATCCATAATCTTTCAAACGAGGAAAGCAAAGGACAAAAAATGTATGTAGTGGAGCTAAGGTGTGTGTACATCCCTACAGACTAGCACGAAAAGGCCCCCACGAGGCTGCCGGTCTCCATTTTGTGATGTTCCTCCCTACGCTGTCGAGCCTGTGCACCCCTGAGCAGCGTAACAAATGGCTGCCTCCGTCCACTTCATTCAAGGTGTTGGGGACATACGCGCAGACTGAACTGGGGCACGGTCAGTTATTTTCATGTATGGAGTTGAAGGTGTATGCATCAGATTCCCAGAGTGAAGAGAGTCTACTACCAGAACCTGGGTTTATTTCATCTAAATTTACACATTTATAAATATATACACATTAGAAATTCTCTTTGTTGTGACAGTATATATTTTATTAAATTTTTAAATAAAGCAACACGGTGTCCCTGGGAAATTGTCAGTAAATCTATATGCTGTAATGCATTTTGTGATTTTTCAACACAGCCTCTGGAACAGTTTATTTTTAACAGCTACCAACGATAAATATGTATACAGGCGATACAGTGGCGTAGTAGTAAGCAGGTCGGCCTCACAGCAAGAAGGTCCAGGGTTCAAGTCCTGGGTTCTGTGTGGAGTTTGCCCTGTGCTTACGTGGGTTTCATCCAGGTACTGTGGTTTCCTCCCAGATTCGAAAGACATACACATTAGGCTGAGTGACTGTTCCAAATTGTGTGTGTGTGATGGTCTGGCGAGCTGTTCAGGGTGGACCCCCGTCTTTATGTGTCTGCTGAAGTACGCTGCAGCCTAATAGGATTAAGTGGTTGGGAAAATGAGTGAGTGATATGTATATATTCGATAATGGGTATCATTTCACTATAAAATTTCAACAAAGAAATTGAGATTATTGATTGAGGATCGTGAATCGGTGGCCCGTTCCTACACAATAACGTTATGGAGGTCATGGATATTTACCAGGAGAAGTTGGGTGTAGGGTCAATTGGTGGTGGTGGTGTTGACCTACTGGACCCACGTTCTGATGGGGCTTATTCTTTAAAAATTAACACTTAGAGCTGCAGCAATTTGTGATTTATGGCATTGGGAAGAGTGTTGAACCTGGAGAATTTGGGGAGGCCTTTTATTGTCCTCCACATAAGGTGTGTGTTTCTACTTGGCATACTGTTTACACAAGGTTTCAGCTAAACACGCCTGTCTGTTGGATGGATTATCTGGTATGGAACTTTATTTACTTAGACAGAATTTATTCACATCCGCTCTGTAGTGAGTAATGTCTGTGTGGGGGTTTGTTCTCCTTGAGTTTGCCAGAGTTTCTTCCACGTACCCTTCCACGTTTCCTCCCACAGTCCGAAGACATGCAGTTTAGGCTAGTAGGCTGTTCCAACTTGACCCTAGGTGTGTGTGTGTTTGTTGCCCTGCGATGGTCTGGCGAGCTGTTCAAAGTGTACCCCGTCTTCCCCTGAGTTGGCTGAGATAGCCTCCAGCCTCCCCGCGACCCTAGTAGGAGTGAGCAGTTTGGCGAATGAATAAAAGTTGATTTGGTCAGCGGTTCTAACTCTGTTGCATACAGCTGTATAATTATTAAAAATGAAAACTGTATTTGATGATTTAATACGTGTTGGAATAAGCTCAGGTCCTGGTATTAGACTCGGCTCTGGATCACTGCGGTCCAAAGTACATTTTAGTTTGACTGAGTGAAATCCGTGACTCTTGATCGCAGTTTCCGTGGTCTCTGTGGGTGTTTGACAGCATTCTAAATGTATTTCAGCATAATGGCTCAGTTTGCAGGTTTAGAGCCTAAGGTGAATAATTATTTTAGTATATGCTACAAAGGAACTTAAGCAAAAAAGCCCAGCAAAACAAGATATTTTACGTTTTAAAAAAAAAACACATTTAATAATTTTTTTAAATATTCACGTTCCCATTTGAGTACCGTGGGAGCATGCAAGCGGGGCAGAACTGTCTTAACAGTGTCTCTTCAACTCACTTTAAGATTCTAAGTATATATTACACATAAATATGAAGAAAAGTAAACAAAAATGAGAGGTTTATAATTTAGATTTACATATTTTAACCATAACAGAGACATGTGAGGTGAGCTTCGTGCTTTGAGCCTAGCTTAGTGCTATGTAGCTAACAGCATCTATTTGGGCTATTTGTTCAAACTTCATTATGTAGTATGTTCTACACCGAAACATGAAAAACAAAAGAGAATTAGGTTTTTTATGGTAGATATTTTTAATTTTAAAGTCTTATAATGATGACACTGCTTCAGGTGACTGTGAAACTCTGAGTGTCCATCATTTTAATTCAAGCATAGCGCAATCAGTATAGTGTTTTATAATCCCTAATTCGTGGGCCAATCAGGTTGTTCTTTCTGCAGTTCTTGTGTAGCATATACTAATACACATTATAGTTAATTTACTTAAATAATACATCTGGCCACCTATGGCCAAACTTCTGCATTTAACCGTATAATTGGTTCTTTGGATCACTGCGGCTTCAATTCAACTTCAATTAGTACGATTGGTTGAATGGCTGTTCAATTGACTCTGGATGGCAGTAGTGGCCTGTGTTGGGGTTGCCAGTGTTGTAGTAAGCATTGACATAAAACTTGTCAGTAGCATTCATAGAATCGTTCTCTTTTTCCTTAATACTTCATGGCCTCCATCATCTATCCCTCTTACGTTTCACTCTTCTTGCTTTCACTGCATGCCTGGATGGTGATGGGATGAGCTTAGAGACTAAGTGCATGGTTGTGGATTTAATTTGAGTGGAATTATACATTTCCGCCTAGTTTTCTGGCCTCTGTGCTGATTAAGACACACGGAAAATAAATTTTCTATACATGGGTTATACACTGCTTAAAATAACAACCTAATTTTTGTACTAAATTTGTCACTTTAACCATCCTCCATCGGTTGACATTGTGTTCGACTCGTCACAAAATGAACAAAGTCTGTCCTAGACAAAATCTTTTCAGGTTAGACAAAACCAACAAAATGTTTGATTGTTATTCATTTATATCTTCATTTTACAAATTTAGCTGCAAATTTCAAGCACAGATACACCGTCCCTAAAGTGAAATGAAAGGCAAGCCTTTCAGACTCTTTTGTTACATATGAATATATACATATTTTCATCATCAGGTGGTTTTTACTTACATTTTCAAAGTTGCAATCTGCTAAATTCCGGTTGGTAGTTTGCATTAGGCAGCTTAAAAAGACAGCTGTTTCACTCTCTTGCCAAAGTGCGAGAATAAGACTTGAATCTGTCAGTTCATATAAAGCAAGTTAATGGAAATAATAATAACAGTATACAGATATTAAACTAACAAAAGCAGATGTAAACTTCTGAATAAAATAAATTTAGGCACTTCTACAATGCATACACAATTACGCTTACATTAAAACAAGCATGAGCTTGTACATAAAAAAAGAAAGAATACCATGACATGTATTTATTTGAAAATTCGATCTGTGTGGCCAGCGGAGACATGAGATGATCATGTGACTTTTCACATTGCAGTAGCACCCCCTGTTAAAAAATGTTCCGAAGCACGATTTAATAGAAACAAACATAAACCATGCATGAAAGCTTTTATAACGTTTGGGTTTAATTTTCTTTTCAATTTGTCATGATCTGTGTTTGTTTGTTTGTTGTTTTGTGTTTGTTTTTTTTTGTTTTCTTACACTGTTGATTCAGGATTAACAAATTCACACGCGATTGTAAAATTAGAGTAATATCGCAGTTTAAAATCAATATTCAGATTTTCTACAATTTAGCTTCATTGACTTGCTGTTGCTTATCTGCTTAATGACTGTACTCATTGATACACGATCCAGTAATAATAAAGTGTAATGGAAGTGACTGTTAATCAGCACCAAGATTCAAGATTTATTTTTCTCTCCGTTCTTCACCCCTCACTTCACCCCAACTTGCTTATTCTTTCCTTTCTCTAATCACAACCCTCCCTTTGACAAATGCTTCATTTTCTTCTTTAATGCCTGCCTGACTCACCAAAACTCCCCGCCCTGCTTTAACCCTTTAACCCATGACCCCAGATGCGTACACAACGGACGCTCAGAGCCTCTGGACCTGCACCTGGGCATGTTTCTGACCACGCTGCTGAACCAGGCTTCACCGACTCAACTGGACACCCTCTTCACACCGGCATGGAATCTGGAGATTATCGGCACCTATGCCCAGACAGAGCTCGGGCACGGTAAACAACCCGGCAGTTAACAATATGTAGAGATAAGAGGTCTAGACGTATAGAACGGGGGTTTAGTACGTCTGCCTCAGTTAGCTTGTTAGGCTAACTGGCTGTTCCAACTTGCACCTAGGTGTGACTGTGAACGGTTTTGTGTGTGTGTGTGTGTTGGCCATGTGATGGTCCGGGTGTACCCTGCCTTCTTCCGGTGACGGCTGAGATAGGCTCCAGCTCCCCCGCGACCCTGATTGGATTAAGCGGTTCGGCAAATGAGTGAGTGATGAGAGTGAATTATTGCTGTCAAACATCTGCTAGACCAACGATCTACTGAAATTATTTGAGTTAGTTGATGTAATTTGGGTTAGAAATATATCTTTTACTTTAAATTCTCTTTCAGCTTTTCTTCGTTGTCGTATTCAATACTCTGGACCGCAGTTTAATCATTATGCCGTTTCCTCTGTACAGCTGTGCGTGTTTTAATTTTCATTCAAACTGCATTTGTCATGTTCTTACTTGGATTCTGTCCTGGACCTGCCTGTGTCTGTGTATTTGGTTCTATATTGCTTTATACATTCTCATCAGGAACGCACATCCGTGGACTCGAGACCACAGCGACCTATGACCCCTCCACACAGGAGTTTGTGCTGAACAGCCCGACGGTTACTTCCATCAAATGGTGGCCAGGAGGACGTGAGTAAAATTTTACTATAATTTTTTGAATCTGCCGTCCATGTATATATATGAGACTTAAGCTAAGTATCTTAGCACTTAAGTATCTCATGGAGCGGAGAATGCTGATGAACGCAGCAAACTTTGGGGTTCGTAAAAGGTTACAAACAGTTTTTAGGGTCACAAACAAATTTTTTTGTCACAAAGATATATCGACTGTGTTCAAGATTTCTTTGCGGATATATTTTTAGCAAACAATTGTAAATGGCGTTGTAAATGTGACATGGCTCACTAAAGTTCTTTTTGGTTCTCCAAGTAGTAAACAC
Organism: Porochilus rendahli; assembly: GCA_039654305.1. NCBI lineage: Eukaryota > Metazoa > Chordata > Actinopteri > Siluriformes > Plotosidae > Porochilus > Porochilus rendahli. The sequence goes on from JBCNYG010000019.1 coordinate 6,166,979, forward strand.
AATGCTGAGGATTTGCTCACTAATCCCCCCCAAGGTTGGGTCCATTAAGAGGGGTAAGGGTGGTTCAGTTCTGAAATTCGCCTGAAATTTAAATTTTTCATATATTTATGCCAATCATTTTTCATCTCTTATACTGTAGCGAGCAAATGCAACGACATTTCGTTCTGTATACACCTGTATATCTGAATGACAAATAAAGCTAAAAAGTCTAAATTCGCCTGGTATTTTACCAGGAATTGGCACAAAGTCGCAAAGGTTCCGCAAACACTTTGCACAGATGTTGCTAATTGTCGCTAAATGTTGCTAATGACCGAAGTTTTCAAATCCAAAAATCGCAATGTTTGTCAGCATTCCCTGCTCCGAGAGATACTAGTGTTAATGCACAACACGTTTTGTAGAAATACAGTGGCACAAAGTGGTGTGTCAAAGCAATAAACATCCAGTGAGGGCAGTTCTTTTTGCAGCAATGTCTTAATTAGAATTAAAGAGGGTTGCTGTAACTGGAATCACCACTCTTTTACAGCTGTGTCGAGCAGAAAAGCATCACAGAAAGCGCAGGATGCTGAATGCTGAGGCGGATGATCTGCAACAGTACAATATCATGAGCTCGAATTAACTAGGAACAGGGATCTGAGGCTGCTCTGGGTACTAGCTTATCAAAAAAGAAGATCGCACACACAGATTTCCCAGAATTCAGCTGCCCAGATTCCGTCAAGCTTCACCTGATCTTGTATTAGAAAAAGAATGAAGTATGATGTCTTTGTGTGTTTTTTTTCTGTAGTGGGTAAGACGTCCAATCACGCCATCGTGCTGGCTCAGCTGTACACGCAGGGCAAGTGTTACGGCCTCCACGCCTTCATCGTTCCTATACGGTGTATGAAAACCCATCAGCCTTTACCAGGTTGGTTTGTGTTATATTGTTGTGTTGTGACAATTATTTGCTTGCCTATTTAGAGCTGTCCCTAAACTCAGCTGAGAAATTGATACGTGTTTCTCTCTTTTTTCGACCTGACCCCACTATCCCGATTAACATAAGGGACACATCTGAGCAGCTCAAGTTTATTCAGGGTGGTTTTCAGGGCCGGAAAAAAGAAATCTTTTGAAGAACCTCTAAAAGATTAAAATCAACTTTCTGTGTGGAGATTACATTCACTCCTAGTGCTTGTATGGGTTTCCCCCGGGTACTCCGGTTTCCTCCTGCAGTCCAAAAGGATGCACATTAAGCTAAGTGGCTGTTCCAAATTATCCGTAGGTGCCAGTGTGACTGGTTGTTTGTGTGTGGTGCCCTGCGATGGTATGATGAGCTGTTCAGGGTGTACCCCGCCTTCGCCCAGTGTTGAATGGGATAGGCTCCAGCCTCTCCGTGAAGGAGCAGATGTTGTGCATTAGCCTGGTGGGCTAAAATTAAACCTGACTGGCATAGAGTTCCTGCGTAATTCTATATTGTCAGTACTGTTTCTCACTGTTTGAATGATTTTGTCCACCATGTGTGCAGGTGTGGTTGTGGGTGACATTGGCCCCAAATTTGGTTTCGATGAGGTGGATAACGGATTTCTGAAGCTCGACAACATTCGGATCCCGCGTGAGAACATGCTCATGAAGTACGCCAAGGTGAGTTCTACATAAGGGTGAATTAGTGTGTCATAGATACATGAAACATTTCTGGGTGTCACTGTGTGTGTGTGTGTGTGTGTGTGTGTCTGTGTGTGTAGGTCCAACCTGATGGCACTTATATGAAGCCTCCCAGTGATAAGCTGACGTATGGCACCATGGTGTTTATCCGAGCCATGATTGTAGGCGAGTCAGCTGCGGCGTTGTCCAAATCCTGCACCATCGCCATCCGCTACAGCGCTGTCCGCCATCAGTCTGAACTACGAGCTGGGTGAGGGGATCAGACATATATTAGTTATTTGCTGTATGCCATAGCAATTTGCCAATGCAGTGTTGTTGTTGTTGTTTTTGTTTAAGATATTAAAAAGCACTTTTTATTTTTTACATGCCCGACGTATTATGGTATGGCGCAATCCGTCCATTTCCTTTAACCAAAAACTTGCCCATTTGCCACAACTTTTGAAATAGTGAACAATGATTTCCTGAGTGATCCTTCTTATGACATGGTCAATTTTTGTGTCAAAGGTCAAAATATGATAAGCAAATATTGCATACTAAAAACTTTACCCATTTGCCGTGCTGTATTTTAACTGGTGTCAGGTGTATTATGCACCACTCGTGCTCTTATAATATTATATTTAATATTGTGGCGCATCTTTGAGACGCGTTGGTTACAAGGAAACCACTAAGCCTTTTAAGGTGGGGCCTAAAGAGGTGGAGTCACAGGGAAGCGAATATGTCGAGTGGACTGTATGGTGATATCCACCCAGCCTGAGGTGAATATTTATTTCAGTATGTTCCTGTATAGTATGTAGTAAAATGATCGTTGGCTTCTCGACGGCTTGTCGTGTAATGCACAGCATTCAGTAACACCGGAGTTTCACTATGTCCTGAACAGCTACTGGTTACTTTTGGGTAATTCAGTGATGTAGTAACCAAGCAGAAAACACAAAAAAAACTTTATTTAACCATGCTCCCTTTACAGCAATAAGACGATTGATTTGAGTTGTATGAGCTCATACTGTTCTCCACACAGGGAGCCTGAGCCACAGATCTTGGACTACCAGGCTCAGCAGTATAAACTCTTCCCGCTGTTGGCCACGGCCTACGCCTTCACCTTTGTGGGCCAGTACATGAAGGACATGTATAATCGCATCACTGGGGACATCAACCAGGGAGACTTCAGCCAGCTGCCTGAGGTACGAGGATGGGTTTTTCAGTCATTCAGGGTCATGGGATTTGTAGTCCAACACAGACGAGATGTTGTAGTTTTAAGGCTTTTCAGATAATAACAGGCAGGATGATACATTATGCTAGTGAATTATTTCTATTTTTTTGGATTTGTCCCCATTTTTCTCCCTAATTTAGTCGTATCCGATTTCCACCCATCAACTTTTTGCCTTTCTCTATCACACGACCACTACCGACCAGGGAGGGGCGTAAGCAAGCACATGCCCCCTCGGTGACATGCGATTCTACCGCCTGCCTCTTTTCGAACTGCTGCGCACATGTATTTGGGGGCAGCCAAACCATTCTACTGCTCCCTCGAACGAATGAGCTCACAGACGCCCATGATTGGCTGGTAATCGCTGTGAGAGACAGGGAAGTGAGTGTATGCCACCCCTCCCTCCCGTGAGAACTCGGCCAATTAGCTCCCATGGACTCCCAGTCACAGATGGCTGTGGCATCAATCCGGGAGTGCAATTTTTTTTTTATAATTGATGTGTGTCCTATTAATGCTATTCCTTTTTTTTTTTTACTCCTACATAAGTAACGCTATTGAGACACACATGAAACTAGTTCTTCCTCTGTACGTTTGATCTGTTCCACATCCCATGAGGAGACCACGGCTTCTCTTGTTTGCATGTTCCATTATATTAGCACTATTTCCTCCAGAGAGTAAAATCAGATCCACACGTCGTGGTTGTTGTGCTTGCGTCTATAATAATACAGACGACTGATATCAGACTGTCTGTCTGTCTCTCTCTCGCTCTCTCCCTCCCTCGCTCCCTCTTTCTGTCAGCTGCACGCTCTGTCTGCTGGTTTGAAAGCCTTCACTACCTGGACCGCCAATGCAGGGATCGAAGTGTGTCGGATGGCGTGTGGAGGTCACGGCTACTCTCGGAGCAGCGGCCTGCCGGACATCTACGTCACCTTTACGGCCACGTGTACCTACGAGGGCGAGAACACCGTCATGATGCTTCAGACGGCCCGGTACGCACACTATATTCCCTTCACGTACGCATTGCTGACGGTTTCATACTGAACCATACACCAGTAAAAGTGTGAATAAGCACATAGTGGTCTGTAGTGTTGACCTGCTCCACACCTCTCTTTGAAGTCTCTTTGTTCCTGTAGAGCAACAGTGTAACCGAGTTACTGTGTTTTTTGGTTTTTTTTTCTGTGGTTCAGGTACCTGGTGAAGAGCTACAAACAAGCGCGTGATGGAAAGCAGCTCAGTGGCATCGTGTCCTATTTAAACGAATCTCAGCAGCGCTTTCAGCCCCACCCTACCGCCGCCAGACCCATCGTCATCAACATCAACGACCTGCAGAGCCTTGTCGAGGCCTACAAACTCCGCGCTGCCAAGTGAGTGACACCCAGCATGGCAGTTTTACTTGTTGTCTAGTTAGGGCAGCACGGTGGTGTAGTCCTTAATATGTCCACTTCACAGCAAGAGGGCTCTGGGTCCGAGCCTCGTGCTTGGGGGAGGGGGGGGTGTTTCTGTGTCGAGTTTGTGTGTGTTCTGGATGAAGTCCGAGGATACCCTGAACAGCTTGCCGGTCTTAGAGCGTACAGTGTGTACACAACCATTCACACTTGCACCTAAGGACAATCTGGAACAGCCAGTTAGCCAAATGGACGATGGGATGAAACTAGAGTACACAGAGGAAACCAAGCAATCGGAGAACACGCCCTTGCCGGGCCCGGGACTCAAACCTACGAGCATCTTGCTGTGAGGCAGACGTGCTAATCACTTCGCCACTGTGCCTCCGAATCCAATATAGTCACTTATTTAAACAGTTATTAGTCCAAGCCTTGATTTTAAACTACTTGCATTAGACAGGTGCTATTAGAAATGTATAGAAACTTGAATAGAAATATCAACCTCAGGACTAACAGCGGATTATAATTGAGCGATGTGGTCGGGATGGGCTTAGTTGACTTGTACTTTGACTCTGAGATAAGAGTGGATTGACAGGATGACTAGGATGTATCTATCCGTGTGACTCTGACACAGTTTGTTGTTGTATGTAATTGATTTTAGCCTGGTGGCTACGGCAGCGAAGAGCCTGCAGACAGAACTCCAGCACAGCAAGAGCCAAGACGACGCCTGGAACAACAGCTCTTTAGAGCTCATCCGAGCCTCTGACGTATGACTCTGATGCTTTTTTAACTTTAATTTTATTTTAATGCCTTTATTATACCTTGAATAAAATCTGCAGGAATGATCATATGACAAGGCAGTTTGTTTACAATTTGATTCTCAGCTCGGGCGTTTCTGTGTGGAGTTTGCATGTTCTCCCCGTGCCTAGTTGGGTTTCCTCTGGGTATGCCTGTTTCCTCCCACAGTCCAAAAACATGCAGAGTAGGCTAACTGGTGGTTCCAAATCGTCCCAAGATCTGTGAGTGTGAATGTTTGTTTGTGTGATGACCTGGCGAGCCGTTCAGGGTGTTCCCCGTCCTCGCACAGGTCCGGCTGAGACCAGCCTCCCCACGGCCCTAATTAGGAATGAGCGGCTTACGAAGATGAATGAATAAATGATATTTCCTCATGCCTGGTAAACCGGATTCAGCTCAACGCTCCAATAGGCGGAGTTTATTCCAAGCAAACATGTGGTTAGAAATGGCGTGGGATCCACAGAGGAAGATCTACTGAATTGTAACAAACAATGGGGATTTCTACATCTGGCATGAAGGTCATGCTGTTAGCCTGCAGGCAGGTTTTTTGGGGGCCGCATGGTGGAGTAGTCATTAGTACGTCCGCCTCACAGCAAGGAGGTCATGGGTGCGGGGCGAGGGCGTTTCTGTGTGGAGTTTGCAGGCTCGCTTGCACGGGTTTCCTCCGGGTACGCCAGTTTCCGACTACGGTCTAAAGAATTGTGTGGCGAGCTGTTTAGGGTGTACCCTGCCTTTGCTTAGTGTCAGCTGAGACAGGCTTCAGCCTTCTTGTAACCCTAGTAGGATTAAGCGAATCAGAAAATGAGTGAATAGGTGATTAAGTGGTGTGTGTCTGTGTGTGTCTGTGTCTGTGTCTGTGTATCTCTCTCTTTCTCTCTCTCTCTCTCTCTCTCTCTCTCTGCAGGCCCACTGTCATTATGTTGTGGTGAAGTTGTTTGCTGCAAGGCTGAGTGAGACCAGTAACACAGCCGTGTACTCCGTCCTCAGCACTCTTGCTCTGCTCTATGCCCTGCACGGTGTTAACAGCAACTCTGGAGACTTTTTGCAGGTTACACACACACACCTTTATTGGACATGGTCATATTGGGTGCAAATATATATTCAGAAACCTGTCTGAGCACTCACAGACACTCTGGTGTATGAACAGACCATGACACTGTGTGTAAAAGTTGTGGCTGCCATCATATTACAGCATTCAGCTCACCAGTAAACTTCCTTCATCTTTTTAAATGAATTTTAATACTTCGTAGTACCGTGGAGTAAAGTTAGTATAAGTTATTCAGGAATTGGTTGCAGGTGTTTACAGAAAATATTTGACATTATTCTCAGCTACATTAGTACCGTACTCATAGTAAAGAAGTAAAAACACTAATTATGATATTTAAAGGAGCGGAGTCATGGTTGTTTCAAGAATGTAGCCTAAGTAGCATTAATGTTGTTATCAAACCTAACAGAGACACTTTATATACATGCAGATTTGGTTGATGAAGGCTAAGAGACATGAGCTCAGTTTATACAAACAGTGTACGTGGACTTGGCAGCAATATTTTAGTCTCTGAAAACTCTTCAACCCAACAAGATTTCAAAACATTCACATTGCACTCCATTCCCATCCGCACATCAGATCCAAAAAGTTTCATCTCCTTATGATTTGTGAATTAAAGGGTTATTTAAAAGGCACCGTCGGTGAATTGTTGTTACTAGACATTGAAAACGATCACGTATAACATCAGCGGTTCCTTCCGGCAACATCAGTCCTTGCCCCTGGTCAAAGTATGCGCGAGTGTTACGACTCTATGCATGCTCAGAGACAGACTGACTTTCTGATTGGCTATTCCTGCCTGGTGATGCGAAGTTGTTGGATTGGCTGGACAACGGCACTGACCCGTGTAGCGTAACACGTTATCCGCCAGTGCTGAGCTGCACAAAAAACAAGCGCAGAAATCGCGGAAAACATTTATTTTTGTTCCTAAACCAACTGGCGACAGTAAAGCCAAGTTGCCAAAACGTTAGCTGCATAAACCATTTTGGATTTGCCTTCACGCTCATCTCTGAGAGCATTCTCATCGCCAGAGTCACTAGAATGTAAGTTATACTGTCACACAAGAGACAAACCCACACAATGCATTGACGTCACTTCCAGGGATTAAATTACCAGCTTTGTGCTTTTTTTATGGTCAGTTATGTTAAAATAAGTGCCTGTATCACTTAAACGTATTACATACGTAAACATTATGCTATAAGGATAAAAGGTGGACTTTTTTACAAATATAAACTATTTTGGACGTTCATGGCATGTTACATGATTTTATGGCAACTAAATCTGGGTAAAAATCATGATACAGCTCCTTTTAAAGTGTTGTCGATCAGTTATATTTGAGTGCAGATTTTGAAAAATGTGCTTACATGTTGTAATTCTTTGCTGCTCAACACCATTATACACCACCACAGGAAGCCACAACACTCCCGTAATCTGATAATCTCCTTTAAAGGTGGCTATACTGCAAACTTTTCCTGTTACACCTGCTTTATGTTTTCTCCTTTCAGGCTGGTCTACTGACTGTTCCTCAGCTTGCTCAGATCACGCAGAGGATAAAGGCCCTGATGGCCGAGATCCGCCCGAACGCCGTGGCTCTGGTGGACGCCTTTGACTATCGTGACGAGATGCTAAACTCGACGCTAGGCCGATATGACGGAAACGTTTACGAGAGCATGTTCGAGTGGGCCAAGAGATCTCCACTCAACCGTACAGAAGTAAGGGAGAAATTATAGTTGTTTTTTAAATAGCGTTGTGGTAGATTGTGCTCACTCTTATGTACTGGCACTCGGCCCTAACCCTAACCCTTTCTGTTATACTAATTTTATATGAGCTGGTATGCTTGTTGTAGATTAGCCAACCAGAAGGCACGATTGATCATATTTAGTAATTTGGATATAATAAGTGGTAGAGTTTTTCTTGTCTCTGATTGGTAATAAGCCACCAAGTAATTCTTGGTATTGCATTATTGTCATCGGATAAGTTGGTTTATTATTGCATGGCTGGCTTACGCAACATACTAACATGACCGTCTACTTTGAAAATATTTTGAATAAATAATAAAACATTTATTCAATTCCGCAACTTATACTTCGCCTCATTTATTTTCTAAGACGCTTAATTGTCTAATTAGCGTTGTGGGGAGGCTGGCTTCCATCTCAGCCGACTCTGGGCAAGGCCGGGCTACACCCTGGACGACACGCCAGGCTATTGCACAACCATTCACACTCACCCATGCAAGCACGTTGAGAGCATGCACACAGAAACGCCCGAGGCTGGGAATCGAACCCAGACCTGCTTGCTGTGAGTCGGACGTGCTAACCACTGCCCCACTTTTATTAATGAATAGATCACTTTTCTGTGGGCCACCTCACAACGCTCTGTTGATTACTTTCCTGAAACAGCAAACCAGCAATGTTTTACTACTCGTTTTAAGGAAATTTGTTGTGAAATGTAAAAAATTGTGTCGATTCAGTTGATGAATTAAATGAAAAGGATACCACAAAGTGTTTTTCGAAGACTTGAAGTGCCTTAACGCGTCCACATGGACCATACATTTAATGGACTAAATGAGCGATTCCTGATAGGGTCGGCACGGTGGCGTAGTGCTTAGAACGTTCGCCTCACATTAAGAGCGTCCAGGGTTCGAGAGACTCTCTCCAGAGTCTATTACCATATATGGAAGGTTGCCGGACCGCTGGTAGGTGGGTGGGGTTACATTTGACATGTGCAGTGCGTTATTTCTGTTCGGTCCTAGAGAAGTTCACGCATATACCATTCCCTCTGGTGATGCGACCGATTTCCGCCCACAGTTCTAATTGTAATGTACGTTTGCACGGGTCGTTCACTGGATTGTAAATCCGAATGTGTCTTAGATACATCGTCTCCGAACACATTGTGTATTTCTACCCACGTGACATCACGTCTTTTTTTTTTTCCCTCTTCCCTCTTCTCCACTTCAGGTCCATGAATCGTACTACAAGTACATGAAACCCCTGCAGTCCAAACTGTGAGTGTGAAGCTGGGACTTCTCTTCAACTAACATACACGGGCACTAATTCCTAGGTGGAAAATAATCTCTCAATCATGTGTTATTGATCGTCTGCGGTTACAGCCTGTATGAATCAGAGTGCTGCTCTCGGATCAGTTTCTCACTTGTTTTTTTTCCCACTTTTTTTTGTATAATGTTTTAATTCAAAAGGGTTTAGAATTGAGGAAGCTCTGTGACATGCCTGGAATTGGGATGATGAGCTCCTACTTCAGAGTTTTGTCTTTTAGAATATTACCTTACATGTTAATATAGGTAGAGATGCTGATCCTAGGACAGAACACGATACATATGGATCTGGATAGTTAGAAGATGGATACTAGATTGTATTTGATCCAATGTGGAACATAAGTACTGTAATCAGGAGAAACTTCATTTTCATGATTGACATTCTGCTATGAAATGTAACCACCGTTCTTCTTAATTTTTAGGATTACGCTTCACAGATTTTTATCTTTTGGGGAGGGGCTTGTGTCCTGCATTTAATAGAAGCACCAATAATATTGGTCTAGTGTGATGGTAATTATGTTTGAAAAATGAATTTCATTTGAACAAATCCTCCCAAAGACTTTCTCACCGCCCCAATGGACGTGAGAAGTATTGTCATCACGCCCATTGGCCATTGTTTGTCCACAGTCGTGTTCCGCTCACTAATTCAAGAATCACTGATCATCCCCATTGTTGGTGTGGATGTTGGGACTGGGTAACTACACAAACCAGTTAAAATCCGTCGCAGTCCGATATTCAATATGACCGCCACGGGCTGAGGGGTTTTGCCCAATTTGTACAGTAGGTTCAGTAATTCCTGATGAACTGAAATACTAGGGTGTTCCTATTGAAACTCAATAAATCCATTTATTGAATAACAATCCAAATATAAGTCTTTTTTTATCAGTTTAAAAAATTTGCAACAGTGCATACGGCTGTGAGTTTCTACATTTCACATAAATGTCAATGTTCCTGATTCAGAAAGGAGTTTTCACAGTGAAATTATCATGTATGTGTAATTTTTCAGTAATAAACATTCTTAATATAGTCAAGTATTTGAGAACCCAAGTTTAGACTGTACTGTATGATGTGTCTGAAGCAGTACAAATCTAAAACGTAAATGTAATGATTTGATACGTTAAAGCACCTTATTTTACAGAACCATGTGTGTAATTATAATTTTGAATGTAGGTGGCTGTGTCTTGGGTCACTGATTATCCAAACTAATATTGCCCCCGTTTCTCAAGATTCGAATGCCGTATCGTTTGTACTTGGGGATATTTTAGGGACTGTTGAAGCCACAGGTTGCACTTTAGTCACCTCAAATTATCCTGCCATCATTTGTTGACATGGCGGTTTACATTTCCATCTTTTGTTTTACAGGAACCTTTCTACTGTATGAAGTAAATGGCTTGGTAGTACTCTCTTTAATGATTTTTGACCCATAGTTTGATTTTTGTTAAAGTGAATAAGCAGGAAAACTACAGTCTGGAAACATGTCGATAAAAACTGTGGAAATAATGCTGAAATTAATATTTTTCTTTCAGAAAGGTGATGTCATGGTTGATAAGTTGATTGAAAAATAAAAAATTCCCAATTGAGGTCTTTTTTTTTGGTATACATTGTTATTGCTCACAAAATAAAACTTAAGCTGCAGCAGTGGAAGACAAATTCTGTCACTACATGGACAACCACACTACACAACACCGGACGCTCCAATATTCATTCCATTCAACATGTTCAACCTCTAACAACTGAATCTACCTCAGTTTTATTTTATCTTTTTTTATTTTTTATTTAAAAAACCCCACTGTAATCTCCAGTTGAGATGCATACACCAGCTGTGCTGCATATGTGTCTGAAGGATGCTCACAATATACCAAAATAATATGGTTATAATCCTATGTGGTGCAATGTTGAAAAATCCTCAAAACAATCCACATGTATCCGGATCTGGATCACGTCCAAACTTAATCGGTTGTTCGTTGGCCCATTTTCTTGGAAATCCATCATTAGTTTTCAAGTTATTGTGGTCACAGGCACATAACCAATCGCATAACCTCCCGTACAGTGGAGGTAAATCTACATACAGAATATTTTGTTTACAAGACCTGTCAAATTCTGAACACTGACATGGGATTGGCAGGCATGCACAGTGTTGGTATGATGATCCATAACATCATATGATTATATAATATAGAAACCAGTCCAATTCAAAACAGTAACCATACATTTAGGGTCCACATGTGACTTATGAAGGAGGCACGGTGGGGTATCGGTTAACAGGTTCTCGCCTCACTGCGAGAGGGTCCTCGGCTCAGGCCTTGTGCTCAGTGAGGGCGTTTTCCTACGACCTGAGTAGGATTAAGTGGTTCATAAAATGAAAGAATGAATGTGACTCACGAAACATTTTGTATCGCACTAATTGCAGTGTCAGGATGAACAGGTGTTGAATAATATGGTGTCTAAACGCTGTCATAATTGAAATATATCACCCCTAAATACTCCCAGTGTAGAGGCCATGCCCCAATTCTTACAGTAAAGAAGAGGAACTTCTCCACATTGGACTGTTGGAGGAAACCAGAGCACCTGAGTAAACCAATGCAAGTATTGGAAAAACGAGCAAACTGCACTTCAGGTTGTATCAAATGTCTTGTTAGTTTAATTATCCGTTAAACGAGTTCATGTTCTGATGAGCTTCTGATTTCAGCGTTTGCTCCATGAACATGTATTTACTTGCAACCTGCAAGTTTGTCTGTTTCCCTTAGTTAGATTGTGTTTTTTTTTTATTCTGTGCGAGTCTGAGTGATGGTGGATGAGCCCCTCTTCTTTGGGTTTCGTTTTCGTTATAAATAATCAATCATCCTATGCTGGGCATCAGACTTCCTATGCTGGGCACACGTGGACACTGGACAACCATACTAGGGGGCTCCACTTTGGAGCTCTGCTATAAAAGACTGATGTAAACTCACTAATGTACTCCGCAGCATCAGAGTGAAACATTATTGCTATCTTAATCCAATAGGAAAAACTAGCTATGTGGATCCTAACGTAATGCCCATTCAGCTTTTCGTTTCTGTCACAGTGAAACTGACCTGATTTATGCAGTGGGCATACTGTACATAAAACGTAGGTGGACATAAAAAAAAATCCTTTTAGCAAATTTAATCACAATCTGACAGTGGGGGAAAAGGTTTAGGATGGAAGGGTCACTGATTCCCATACCCCTGGGAAAATGTGTGGTGGTTGTGGCGGTGGTTTGTGTGTGTTGGGGCGTGTTAGTGAGCAACATCTCCACTTCCTATTTTTTCATAGCTCCTAACCCCTAACTGCTCCCTGTGCACCACAATGTGGCTGCGTACTCCTAGTCATCGTGTGTGCTCACTATGGATGGGTTAAACACAGAGCCTAATTTCCCTTGTGGTGATTAATACAGTACTGTATAGCAAAGTTTAGGGGGTAGTTTCAATCAACTAAGAATGACAAGTGGTGTTTTATGGTGGCATAGCAGTTAGCAGGTCTGCCTCACAGCAGGAAGGTCCTTGGGTCCCTTGGACATTTCTGTGTGGAGTTTGCTTGTTCGTCACATGCTTGCCTGGGTTTTCTCGGGGTAGTCCACTTTATTCCCACAGTCCAAAGATATGCACATTAGGCTAAATGGCTGTTCTAAATTGTCCCTAGATTTA
>JBCNYG010000019.1:6186300-6196978 GCA_039654305.1 Porochilus rendahli
GTGTGTGTGTGTGTGTGTGTGTGTGTGTGTGTGTGTGTGTGTGTGTGTGTGTGTGTTGGCCCTGTGATGGTCTGGCATGCTATTCAGGGTGTACTCCACATTTACTCAGAGTCAGCCGAGACTGGCTTCATCCTCCCTGCGACCCCGATTAAGCGGTTCGTATGAGACAAATGAGAGAGAGAGAGTGAGCGAGTGAGTGACTTATTACTAAAAAATACGGGATAATTGTTTTGGCAAAAAAAAAGTGAAATACATTAAAAAGTTAAAATCAGAGTCAGCTTTAGTTATTTGTCAAGTTTGTGAACACAAACAAGGAATAGCTAATATCCAATGCTGTTCAAGACTGTGCAGCACTGGTGTATTTGTGCAATGTCTACTGCCATTTAGTAGTAAAGTTCCATATTACAACTACCTGGAAATTCCTGACCCCTCTTGTTATAAGCCTGTATGGTTCTGCGGTAGGTTATTGTCCATGAGAGGGGACCCGCTCCTCGTATAAACGGCTTATTCTAACTTTAAAAATTATTATACAGTAGTGTGCAGTGAAGATTATACATCACCACTTTTGTCTAAAAGGGCTCCTAATAAAAAGGAGTAAAAACATTACTTTTTTTTGAAAATTATAGTGCCAAAAAAAAACATTCAGACAGGTGTATTCAGGTAAAAGTATGGCTAATAAACAAAAACGCTGAAACATTGAAAGGTGTCGCGAAATAAATTTTTTTGACTTTTTCATAACTTGAATTAACTTTAGGCCATATGGAATGATTTAGCTAGTGAGCTACTGTAGATTCTTGAAAACGTATTTGTTGATATATAAATAATGATATATTTATATATCTTTAAAGATACAATCTTCTCTCCAGCCTTTAAGGCCATCAGTAAAGAAAAGCGTCAGTATGCAGCAATCGAACGAGGCATTGTCAGAAAGCGGGACTCATGCACGTAGAGCGGCGTTCCGCAGACAGACATCGCTCTCTCAGAGCATCCGCAGGTAACCACACACACACACACACACACACACACAAGCCGTCTAGATGAGATTTTTTTGCCAATTGGTGGATTTCCGCCTTTTTGCAACTGGTAAATTTTGCCGTTGAAGCAAAAAGAAAATCAACAATTGGTTGTTCAGAAAATCGACGATTGGTTGTTCAAACGTATTGTTCGACCACAAGCAACTTTATATGGATACTCTCCTGTGACAAACATAGTATTCATAGTTTTTCAGTAAAATGTTCTTTCCATCCTGCATAAGTTTTGTGAAGTTTCTAAATTCAAGTTATTGTTGAATTTCTCCCCCTGATATCAGGTTTGCGAGGGACTCCATCAGTCCGCATTTTTGATGTGTTTTATTAGGGATGTGTGTGGCAGACCACACACACACACACACACACACACACACACACACAGCTGATGGATTTCTATATTTGTCTGGTAATGGAGATATAGAGATGTTTGTGTTTCTTAAATACTATGAAAATATGAATAGTATTAAAATGAGATTATGGTGTGTTAAGCAGCCTATGCTTTAAAAAATGTTCTATATGGAGTTGCTTTGTAAATGTATTTGTATACTAATGCATATGTTAATTTCAGTACAGGAAAATAACTAAATACTGGATTTTGGACATCAAAATATTATTAATTTGGTCTCAGATATTTTATTTCATTAGATGTAATTTTCTCAAAATATTTTGTGTAATATTAATTTTATTTTATTGTAAAATATATTTTTGTATTATTTGAGGTGCACTTAAAGCAGCACCCTTGAGCGCTGCCCATTTTCCTCCTTATTCTTCTAAACCTGTTCTCATCCCTGATTTAAATGTCATTAGTATGATTTCCATGTGACCTGTTACACAACATTTGTATTGGTTTATGTCAAAAAAACACAATATTACCATTTTCATCTTACCAGACGTGTGTGTGTGTGTGTGTGTGTGTGTGTGTGTGTGTGTGTGTGCACGCGTGCGCGCGCCCTACAGGAACACGGCACAATGGTTTGGCGTGGGTACAGACTGTGAAAGTCAGCAGCAGGTGTGGCAGAGGAAGAGTTTGCGTCACTGCAGCCTTCGTTATGGCCGCCTGAAACCTCAATACAGAGACCAACAGGACGGCGCAAGTATCGAGCCCGGCCTCGACTCGCCTGCCACTCACAAGATGCCAAAGGTTCTAACGCGTCATGGTTAGAGTGTTTGCACAGGAAGTGATGGCTTTTGAAACATTTTATTTGTTCATTCATTTATTTGTGGTTTAGATTGTGGACCCTTTGGCCCGTGGACGTCAGTTCCGTTACGACGAAGTGGATCGGCCCCGCACGCCACATGTTGCTCATGCTCCCGCCCCACAGACCCCAGGTGTTTCCTCCCTGTGCTCCTTCAGCAGCCAGCGCTCCACTTACTCTCGGTTCCCGCGTAGGAAGAGAGAGTCTGTGGCCCGCATGAGCATCCGAGCAGCCTCCAACCTACTCAGGGTGCGCGTCTGTCTGTCTGTCTGTCCTTCTGTCTGTCTGCATGTAAAATATAGAAGGGGCAACTCTCCTCAATCTGACCCTCACACTTGGCCTGATTATTGTGTGTGTGTGTATGTGTGCAGGGTCGGCCCGGCCTGCACAGCGCCCAGGTGCCTCGAAGTTTCCCCCGGAGGAGTTTTGTCCGTCCCAGCTGGATGGACGAGGACACTGTGGACACGGCAGACACCTGCGACTCCGTCTTCTTTAGCAAGGCAAGATACCGCTAAAGAAATAATAAAAATTAATAAATGAAAGTAAGACAGAACACGCATCTGACCGGCTTGCAAGGGGGAACACGTTTGTTTGGATGTCTGAATTTGTGGGTGACTTGCTGGAAAGAGTTTTTTAAATGTGTGTGTGTGTGTTTGTGGCAGACGGATGCACATGAGGACTTTTACTCTATGGCAGATGATGTGTTTGAGTCCCCGCCCCTTTCCGCTTCATTGGCTGTGGATGGTTTTGTAGATGAAACAGGACGCTACTCCAGCTTGTGAGTTCCCTAGGAGTCGAAGTTTAGACATAAAACAGAAATAAATTCAACAATCTTTTTACAATCACTAATGTACACTTTTCCTCCCTATATACACATACACACACACACACACACTCATGCCATTTTCCCTCCTACGTTTATGTCCGCAGTGAGGATATCAGTCGAAGTCCAGCGTCAGTGGTAGGCCCCGCACTTCGGCGCGGAGGCCGTATTGCATCCCGAGTGAAACACTTTGCTTTCGATAAGCACAAGCGTCAGTATGGTTTGGGCGTGGTGGGGAACTGGTTGGATCGTAACTACCGACGAAGCCTGAGCAGCCAAGTGCAAAAACAGCTGGATGACTTCCACAGCCACAGGTGGGTCAAAATCTCACTTTTTCTGATGATACGTCACACACTGCACAGAAGACCCAACTCAGATTCTGTGCATCGTAGAAATCAATGTTCGATATGACGTCAAAACTTGGAACTGGATTCAGTGATATTTAACGGTAAAGTGATGCTTGCCCATTCTTCCTGCTTCCAACACATCAGTTTTGAGAACTGACTGTTCACTTGTTGCATATTACCCCACTACATTAGATTCAGTTGTGACAAGATAATAATAATAATAATAATAACAATAATAACATAACGATAGCACTGACTGGTGTATGATGCCTAATTGTAGTGTTACGGGAATTCGGGGGCGTGGTCCTTGTGGAAGATTTTTATGGTGGTCAAAGTCAAAGACCAAAACCAGACAAGTTTCTTTAAATTTTGTTCCAGTACCAGAATGTTCTGCCAGGATTTATTCCTTTACTTGATGGGGCTTGTTACCAATCATTGAAAAAAACAATATGATGTCTTTGTCATAATTACGGGGAAATTGTGTCGCCATCTTTAAATGGTAGTGATGGATGTTTCAGAGTCACACCACTCACAGGGCATCGTGTATTAAAATCATATATATCTATATCACATATGCATGATAATCTCTGGGTGGCACGGTGGCATGGAGGTAAGCACGGCCGCCTCATAGCAAGAGGCTTCCAGGCTCGGCGAGGATGTTTCTGTGTGGAGTTTGCACGGTCTCCTCGTGCTTGCATGGGTTTTTTTGTCCAGCCCAGAACCATGCATATTAAGCTAGTTGGCCAATCCAAGTTGCCCTTAGGTGTGGGTAGTGGCCCTGAGATGGACTGGCGTGCTGTTCTGGAATACAACAGCCTGAGATATAGGCTCCAGCCTTCCCTGAAAGGATTAAGTGGTTCAGGGGATGAATGAATGTTGTGGTAATCTGTGTCTACTTTTTCAGACCGTATTTTACCTACTGGATCACCTTTGTGCACGTCATCATCACTCTGCTGGCTTGCTGTACATACGGCTTTGCTCCAGTTGGCTTCGCTCAGCACAGCGTCACAGAACTAGTAAGATAAGAAAAAAGCCTTAAAAAATATATATAATTTGATGATGATAACTAAAATTTGTACTTATTGTATGATTGTACTTATGGTATGTTTCTCTGTGCAAAGTTGAATCTTTTTTTTAATCGTTTGGATCGTTTTTAAAATCAGATGATATAATTTCCAGCTGTTATTACGTAACCTGTGATGTCTTTTTGCAGCGTACACATCCACTTCCTTACATCCAGCAAGTTTATTTACTTTTATTTCTCAGGTGCTGAAGAACAAAGGTGTGTACGAGAGTGTGAAGTATGTTCAGCAACAGAATTTCTGGATCGGCCCAGCATCTGTGAGTGTCTCCCGCATTTCGTTCTCGTACCCCACCCCCTACCCTTTTTACCCCCCTTAGTCTGTGATCGCTAGAAGCCAACGAGCAAACAGCAAACAGAGCGGCATTACGGACACCGTTATTCAAAAGTATAGGTTGTCTGTCAGGACCTGGATCGTTCTGGAACATTGCTAAGTGAGGAATGAAATGCTTTGGACATGGTAAACAGAATATAAGTGGTTTTTAAGGGAAATAAACCTTGCTACCAAGTTTTAGATTGCTCAGCATGGGGTTCATGCTCTGCAGAAATATTAAATGTGTTTTCTGCACTGTCTGGAACTCCAAGCTGGAAAGAATGTTAATATACCCAGTTAAAAAAAAAAACCCACTGGATAATACACCACCCAGCAAAAAAAAATGTTTTTTAATTCTTTTTATATTTCATTGCAACTTGGTGTTGCTGAGCCTCTACCTGAACAACTGAATTTCAGGCCAGGGCGCTCCAACAAAATATTGCACTGTGTGCCAGGCAGTGTGTCTATAGTGAAGCCAACAGTTCTTTTCCTGATGTTATACGTTCCCCTGGCAAAAAGTGTGGAATCACCACTCTTGGAAGATCTTCATTTAATTGTGTAGAAAAAAAAAACAATCACAGACATGCTTTATGAAACACTTCAAAAAATAAAAAAGAAATAAAGTTGCAACTGTTTTTACAGATCAAACAGAGGAAAAAAATATTGAATCACTCAATTCTGAGGAAAGTGTTATTGATATGGAATTGTACTGTGTGTGTTTGTGTGTTGCAGGTAGACCTGATCCACTTGGGAGCGAAGTTTTCACCCTGCATTCGACGAGACACAAGGATAGCCTTGCGCATGCAACGTGACAGAGATCAGGAAAAAGAATCAGGCTGCTGTGTGCAGAATGATAAATCTGGATGTGTACAAACACTGCGGGACGACTGCTCGGTACACCTGCCCTCAGACTGTTTTGTATTAAATCTGTAGTGGCTTCTTGTACGTGTCGGCCATCATTACTTTGTGTCTAGTATCATCTGTGTTTCTAATGATGTACATTACCAATGCAAACTACTGTGCATCGTTGTTTTTGATTGGCTGGGGTGGGCTTTATTTATGCCTTCATTCATTCATTCATTCATTCATTCATTTTAATTATATTGTATTTATCCTGCATGGGAAGTTATCGCTTCTGCATTCAACCCATCCAAAGTGAACACACGTACACGTAAACAGTGAGCACACACTCGGAGCAGTGGGCTGCCACACATCGGGGGCGCTTGGACAGCAGTTGGGGGTTAGGTGCCTTGCTCAAGGGCACTTCGGCCATGAAAGTGGAGGAAGGGAAGGTGCAGCTCACCCACCCCGCCGCCACACATTTTTTCTGCTGTTTTGTGAATGAACCAGCAACCTTTAGGTCCCAAAGCCGCTTCTTGTAACGCATTAGGCTCTGGCAGACACCGGTTTTAAAACCCTTTGTCTGAACCAGTGTGGAGTCTGAGTGCCTATATGGATATTTGCTGCCATCTTGAGGATGTAATGAAAATGTCAGCGATGGTGTGAAATTCACCATAATTGTTTTATTACAAGAAGAAATAAAAGCTAAAACAGAAGTCATGAATCTTAATTTACTTTAGGAATAAGTCAGACTTGTGAATGAGGTTTAGTCCACATTGTCCATCCATCCACCCGGTTTCTTCAGCTTGTCTGTGGTCAGATCATGAGGCTACAAGTATATCAGGAAAACCCTGGCGTCCCTCTCCCTCGACACTCTCTAGCTCCTCCTGGGGAATCCGAGTCATTTCCAGGCCAGACAGGATATATAATCCCTCCAACGAGTTCTGGGTCTACCCCGGGGCTTTCTCCCAGTTGGATGTACCTTGAAGACCTCTAAGGGAGGCAATCTAATCAGATGCCATAACAAACTACCAGCAGCTCTACCCCGAGTTCTCCCCAGATCTCTAGGCCATAATGTGACTTAGTGTAATCATATAGGCATAAAGCGACTTACAATGTCAGTTTATGATGGCAGCCATTTTTGATCTCATAGGACTCCTTTTAAAGGTACACATCCACATGTGTTTTATTTCCCATTATCAGTTCATTCTGACTGAACTTAAAGGTTCCCTGGAAAAACGATCCCAGCCCATGGGCTTAGTATACCTTATTCGCCTGTTTTTCATCTTGGTTTGCTTCTGTGTATCTGTTTACAGTAATACGACAACATGGTACAAATGGCCTGACACATGTCTGATAACTTGTAAATGAGAGGAAGCATTGCGACACTGATGCATAAAAAGCAGAAAGGTACAAAATCAAGTGTTAAGAAATGGAATAAGGCAAACAATTCCAAGAGAGATTAAACTAGGGTAGGGCATTTTATTCTCCAGCTCACTCTCTCTCTTTCTCTCTCTCTCTCTCTCTCTCATACACATACACACACACTCGCTCTCTCAGGTTACATCTGACATGTTTGAAATTACTTAGAGTACTGATTTTTTTCACTGCTTGTGTCCGCCGTGTCTGTGTTGGTTGTCGCCATCTTATCGCCATCAAATATCTTCTTGATATTTACATCTTGAAAGTAAACATAGTGTGCACGCCATCTGGTGGTGACAGTGCTGTGCTAACATATCATGCCCAGTGCACAGGTCATAGACACTCGCATACTGGAGTATCGTGGGAGGGGCTGATCACGTCATTGGCTTATTTCTTCACTTTGACTGAAGAATTAGTTTTGTAACTCCAGAATATTCATTTTGAACGTTTTCTTCTGTTTTGCAGGATACATTGGCCACATTCATTAAATGGGACAACAGTGGTGTAGATCTCAATCGTTCCTCAGGGGCAGTGTGCAGTCAGGACCCCCGGTAGGTAGCCTGTGCTTTTAGCTTTTGATTTAAATGGTAGGATTCTTAATGTTTTTACGAGGAAGGATGCCAGAGAAATAATCATCCCCGAATGCCTAAATGTTTAAACAACACTGAGAGAAAATTCATTCATTTATTTATTAATTTGCCAAATTGCGTAACCCTACTGGGGTTGGGAAATGCTGGAGCCTGTTTCAAGTGACTGGGTCACTCCAGTATGTGCTATTTAAACATATAATTATAGATTTAATCCATAATACCCCTGCTCTTCTGGAAAGAATTTTGGCTAGATTTTGGAATGTGGCTCGAACTAACCAGTGAACAAGGATGTACTGTATTTGTAATCCACTCGACGATGGTGGGAATAGCCGAAGGAGTCTAGCCAAAGAAGTCCCAAACACCCCTGAATCAAATATAAAAAATAGTATTGGTTCCAACGTACCCATAATGCAATGCCCAACATGGCACCCAGAGCATATTTTAACAGTACTCACAGAGGGTTTCCCAATTAGGCTCCATGCATATGATGTGTACGTGGCTAGAGGCTATAGTTCATGGTCTCTGTGCTTTGTTAACCTTTACTCTATTAACAAGCAGTTAACTGATTACTGAATATCTTTTTGTCTGTTTATGGTAACAAAAATTTCTTCTCGGTTTGGTATGAACTGCATTCTGGGATTAGGTTCTGTCAGGAGCCTGCCTCAGCAGAGCCACACGTTTGGCCTGATGACATCACTCGGTGGCCAGTAAGTCATCGTAACTATTTCTTTATTATTATGATTTTTATCCTTGTTAAGGGACCCAAAAGGGGTTAATAAGACTCAAAGGTATCAGTGTAATGGTGGTGGATCAGCAGTTGAGGTTTTATACCTGTGACTGTATGGGTTTATTCTCAAATCCCAGTTGTATAAGAGAGTCCTCTTGCAAGACAGGCTGTTAGTTTTACTGAAGATAATAAATGATTCATAGTACTGAGAGATTTTCTTTTAATTAAGTAAATGAATGATTTAGATTTTAGAGGTTTATTCCCCCATCCATTGCTCAGAAACCAGGTGGGGAAAAAAACAAGTACACCCTATCCCACTTTGTAAAACTTGAAGAAAGTAATTAGCAGCCAGCTGTTACCAATAACACCCCCAGGGTTTAGGTAATCACCAAGACGTCTGAATGCTTCTATACAAAGCAAAAGAAGTTTTGGTGATTTAGTGCCCTGGTGAAGAAAGGACCTTAGTCATAACCTCAAAGAAGTAAATGTTTCTCCTCATTAGTGTGTGCAGGATAAAAAAAAATCCATCCCCAAACAGTTTGGCATAAGGGTGCATTACAAATGAAGAGACTTTATGCCAGTTGAAAATCTTCCAAAGGTCCGACCGTTCAGGGGCGATAATGTGAATGCGTATGTAGTAGACATGTTCAGCTAGCGCTCCTCTCTGAGACCCGGACAAATTTATTATTGCATGTGCATGTCCACTCTTTGTATTTGAACTGGGTGCATGGGAGAACCTGGCAGTGCAGAAACCAACACCGTCACCAAGGCTAATAGCATCAAAAGCCAACCTACTGGAACCGTTCCTTACGCTAATGCCAGACGAGGAGAAATTCCCCCAGTGTGCAAAGTCCGACCGTTTAATGCTCATGAGAATTTATCGGGGGGCTAACTGCAATGTGTACATTGTGTTCGATGTTCAATGTTCATTTTTATCACAAAGCAAATCTACAGTAACATTCAGTAGGCCTCAGAGATGGTTGCAGAGATTGCGACAACCTTCTGTTAACAGAAGCCACGCCCTCCTGGTTCTCTCTGCTGTCACGAATTTTAACAGAAGTGCATGGAATGCTTACAGGGTATAGCCAGTTGACCCCCAGAAGGCAAAAATTGTTTTCCGTAAAATAATTCCAGCTACATAGGGCTGAGGCTTTACTGAGTAACCGGGTGTACACGGAACAATGACTACATATTGAGTTGTCACCCGTGTTTAGTTAACAAGGACCACACAGTCTCTAAACAGCCGGAATTGAAAGGTGGTGTGCTTTCTTCTTTACATGACTCGATGTCTAAAGAAGTGACACTTGTAAAATATAAGGCTTTAGTACATTTATAAAGCTTTATGTTCTCGGGGAGTCCTAAAGTTCTGTTTCGTCCTTTCAGATATGTACACACAAAGTCGCATCGAACCACACAGGTGTCTTGCACATGGACTGCAATATCAGGGGTCGTCCCTGTTGCATCGGGACCCAAGGAAGGTAGCACAACCGTACCACTAATGTATATGTATATTTACATGATGCAAAATATAAAAACATCTCTTTGAACATATTTTTAAAGAACAATTTGTACTACACTGTACAAACATTTGGTTTGTGCTTGGACGTTGTCATTTCATTTAATATTTGGTTTTGATGTTTCCATGTAAGCTTAAGATCGTTATATAATCATGTCAGCATCATTCCATGTCCAGTCATCAGATGGTTTCCACCGTCTAGTCTCAGATTTTCTTCAAAAATATTTACATCATGAGACGAGCTTCACCTGACAATTTCAGCAAGATCAGACAGTTATTAATGATATGACAGCTATTAGAATTTTGAAAAACAGTCATTTTCAGGTGATTTTTGTCACCACAAGCTAAAATGGCATTTTCAGAGATCTATAAATTCTAAATGATTCATCACAGGATGGTAAAAATTCAGAGATAATTTTTAACAATATTCAGAGAGTTCATTTCTGCTGTCATGTAAAGGGTAGATTATTACTAGTGTTTAGCGTCAAATTAGGGGATTTTTCATTTTGAATCGTTTTTTCGAGGGAATTAAAATATAGGTAGGTCTACATACAGTTCAACAAAATTTTTACACCTTTTACACATTTTCAACAAATTTCAAGGAGCCATATCTCTAGGTGTGTAGGCTGCACAGACACAACTGTATAGCTCATGGTGACAAAGATCACCATTCAAATAGCTGCCACATCAGTAACTGTCTAATCTTGCTGAAATTTTCAGGTTATGCTTTTTCTTTTGTGTGTGTGCGTGTTTGCGTGTGTGTGTGTGTGTGTGTGTATACACGCGTGTGTGTGT
>JBCNYG010000019.1:6205426-6217884 GCA_039654305.1 Porochilus rendahli
TGAAGGAGGGAAGAAAAGGTGGTGAGTATTCAAAGGAAAGGAGATGAGTTAAGGAAGTAGAAAAAAAGCCAGAAAATAAGTAAAGGATGAACAGTGAAGAAGGGATAAAAGAGCAGAAGAAGAACCAAAGAATGAAAAATAGCAGGAAATCATTCTCCTTCTTTTTCTCTCTGTTGGTTCCTTTGCAGGTGGGTCCAGCAGGCTCTCAGTTTGGTCTCCTAGCGTGTCTGTTTGTGGAGCTTTTTCAGGGCTGGCAGGTGTTGGAGAAACCATGGAATGCCTTCCTCAAGCTGCTCGGCCTCGTTCTCTTACTTTTCATCTGTGGCCTTCTGCCGTGGATTGACAACATCGCGCATATCTTCGGCTTCCTCAGCGGCATGCTGCTGTCCTTTGCCTTCCTGCCATACATCACCTTCGGTACCTTCGACAAGTACCGGAAGCGTGTTCTTATCATCCTGTCATTGCTCGTACATGTGGGTCTGTTCTCCTCGCTCATCGTCTGGTTCTACATCTACCCCATTGACTGGACTTGGCTGGAGTATCTCACCTGCATTCCCTTCACCAGCAAATTTTGCGAGCGCTATGATGACGACCCCACTGGCTACTAGCATGCTGGAAGTTTTGCTAACCAGGAGATTAATTGTTTGCTTTGTGTGTGCTACCGAGTAAGCAAACAAAGCTGGTACTTCAATATTGACAATGTGGTGTACTGGTCTTCTTGTGCTCGTTTAGCAGTCAGCACTGCAAGAGAAGTTTCTAGACTCTTTTCAAGTCCTGGAAAGAACCAAGGAACAGTAGAGGATTAAAAGCAGACACTACCGTGGCACTACTGCTGAAGGGATGGGGCATTAAGTAATTTACACTGATTTATGCAGGACGTTTTTATCTCTGATCATCATTTCTTATTGATACTAAATACTACATCAGGGCACGTCTTGGTCAACCTTGCCTTAAACTAGCATTATATTAATTTGGCATGTTGCTGCCATGGTAATTCACTGTAGAACACTATGGAGGATAATCAGTGATGCCTTTTGAGTCCATATTTTCAGGTTGAAGTGATTCCTCAGGTTTATTGAACCTATTATATTAAAGGGGCGAGGGCAGCACGGTGACATAGTGGTTAGCGCAACTGCCTCACAGCAAGAAGGTCCTGTGCTCGGTAAAGACGTTTCATCAGGGTACTCCGGTTTCCTCCTACAGTCCAAAGATATGTACGTCTAGAGTCGGTGAAGATGTGGATAAATCGGTTCAGTGAATGAATGAATGAATAAATTATAAATATTTTTTTTGAGGAGGGTAATGTGTTACCATTGTGGTAGTATGGGGCCAATTGGAAAGAATAAGTAAAAAAAAAAAAGTTGATAAAATGGGTGTTAAGTAATTCATTTATCTGCCATAATTGCTGCTGGTCAATCCCAGGAACACTTGGCAGGAATACAGTCCGCCTGTTCACTGCAGGGCAGCATAACTACATCCATGCACACCCTTGGGGAGTCTCTTTATGACGTACCTATCTGCTTTTGAGGATGGGCGGAATCCAGCAAAATCTGGAACATACCCTTGGATATGTGGAGATATTGTGGAACAGTAATGAAGCTCAGGATCCAACCTGGGAGCGTGGAAGTGTGAGGCAACAGAGATACTCACTGCATCGCCATGCTGTCAGCATAGCATCCTAATAACCCTAAGGTACACGAATTAATCCTTAAGGTTCTGTTATGTACCTGAAATTGTCGTCATGTAAAAGCTAACCTCCATCCCATCCACATACTAAAGGTGCAGAACATGCACCCTTGGATACAACTCCAGGGGCAAGGAATGTGGGGCAGTTTTGTATTTATGCCTCGACTACAAAGTGGTGGAGTTTAGATCCAGATGTCAAGAGTCAAGGTCACTGCAAGGTCAAATTCCTGCTATTTTTTTTTTTTTTTTTTTACCTACTGTCACTGCTGTTTGTGTTGAGCTGCCCTTTTCAGAAAGTGTAAAAAAGTTTTATGGTGTTACAATTTTAAATTTGTGTCCAATCAGTGATTGCTTTAAACACATCATTGCAATTGCAGCTGCTCTTTAACTTACACTTTTTTCTTTTTTTCCCCTATCTTTGGGGGGTGTGTGGAAAATGGTGTTGTGAGGTAAAAACTTGTAGATTTTTAGTGGTTATGGTTAACTTTGAATAACGCTGGGGTATCTTTTTAATGTTGCTTTATGTCTAGGCTTAGTTCTTATTACTGCAGGGTATGCAACTACTACTACTGCAAATCCATTCTTCCGTCCATCAGTTACTTGTACCACTTCCCGTCGGGTTCACGGAGGAAGCTGGAGCTAATCGGCTAATGAAGCTAATTGGCTAAGCCAATTGCAGGGTTAACCATTTACACTTACATTCACATCTATGGGCTTTTGATATTAGGTGAAATATTGACCAAATATGTCATATGTGTGTTTAGATTGTGGGAGAAAACAGGGGTACCCGGAGGAAACCCATGCAAGCACTGGGAGAACTCCATGTAGAAAGGCTCTTGGTTAAGAATCAAACCTCCAACCTCCTTGCCATGAAGTAACTGTGCTAAACATTGAGTATACTGTGCTACCCTACCTTGCCTTTTTTTTTTGGGACCAAGAGTTGCAAAGACACCCCACTGTCTGACTGACTAGGTGTTTTGAACGGAAAATGTAATGGTACTGCATATTAAAACATTTTGTAGACATTCAGGTAATCAGCTGACTTAATGTTGCTGAGCCTCGACCTGATCAACTACAGCAACAATACCTTAGTGGTTACTTAGTGTACTCAAAACATTAGAGTGCGGTCTGTTTTTACCAAACAAGCCATGTGTTCCCAATGGGTGTAGCTTTTTAAGCTAAAAGGACTCCCCTTCCTCAGGATCTACATTTATTAGTTGTCGTTGATGTATTTATTTGCTCACAGTTGTTTCCTAGCATCTCCAGTAAGGATAAGACTAGAGGATGGGATACTGGATTGCTGAGTGGTGCATGACTATCAACCTACAGATTACAAGGTCAAATCCAGGTCAATGCCGTAACCTGTGCCCTGGAGTCCATGGGAGCTAATTGGCCTCCCTGTCACTTAAAGCAATCAACAGCCAATTATGGGCGTTTGTGAGCTCATTCATAAAAAGCTTACCTTCCAATTGTGTTAAGCCACCCCCGAGTGCACATGCACAGCAGTTCATAAAGATGCAGGTGGCAGCATCATGTGTCACGGAGGATGATTACGCTTTTCCCTGGTTGGTGGTGGTTGTATGTGGTAGGGAGGGATGGGTTGGATTTGGTTACAAATAAATTAGGGAAGAAAAAATGAGAGGAAATCTATATTTAAAAAAAAAAAAGTCTGTTTATAGTGGCCATACTGGAATTGGTAACAAGTAACGACAAGCAGCAATAAAATTGGTTTATATAAATAGAACTGAACATTGCTGTGAGTTGCTGTGGTACGAGTTTCAGATACGTTACTGGATAACAGTCAACTTCAGGGTGGTACCATCTCATGACCAATGATTGTTTTCCTCTAAAAGAAGTCTGCGCCCAGTTTAAATCTTTTTCTTTGTGTGAGTTATGCATTTTTATTATAGTTTCACAAAGACTGAGCAATTTATTTCTTAGAATGAGGAACAGTAATGACAGGGTATGAGACATCTGTAACTCTTCATGAACTTGCGTCATGGAACGTAGTCATGTTGGGGTTTCATCGAAATGTTAGCTGAGCAGTGAGAACATTCTGAACCAGCATTCTGACCCACAGTGAGGAGTGATGAGACACGGTGTCCCCGGTATATGTCAGGTTTATAGTGAAAGAAACCACTGACTGAATTGGATTATAGCCGGATTGTGACGAGTTCACAACAGCAGGCTTTGATTAGTCACGTTTAATCACCAGCGCAGTGCAGCAAAGCTGGTTTAGCGTCTGCTGTTCAACACATCCGATGATACAGGACACCCTGCGAACGTTGGTTGCTTTCTGGCCATCATCCTCAGTGGTGTTCACGTGAACGGGATGTTCCAGCCAGTGCCATACAGGTCACTGATTGGGACAAACCAAACATAATGGTTATGTCTAGAATTGAATGGACTTTTATAAAAGTTTACAAGTTTAAAAGTTTAAGTGTGTTTCAGATAAACAGAATGTGTTGTTTTATATGTGTATCACTTTTGTATATTTTAAAATCAATCTGACATTAAATTTCTGGTTTTTAATTGGTTTTTTTTTTTTTTGTTTGTTTGTTTTTTCTACTTTAATAAAATTGTACTATTGTGCCTTATATATTCATAAATAACAAGGGAATGGGTGATCTTTACACTTTTGATAACTTGAAAATATAATGTTGTGCATTAAATGTACCAGACCAAACTTCTGTACTTTATCCACGGATTTGTTTCATTTTTGTAATATTTATAAAAACCAAGCATAAAATTTTCAATTATTTAAATAAATGTTAACTCATTACAATGTTTCCTGTATTTAAATATTTAACAGTTCATTTATTTTTTTTACATGCTGTATGGCATTGAATTAAGAAATTTAGAGATAGAAAAGTCTATTATTTGGCCTGTGTTATTACATCAAAAGCTGTAGGAGCCAATCGAGTTTCAATATGCAAATGAGGCCTGACACCATTTTTATTATTAAGGAATGGAGAAGTGGAAGTGTGGAGATTGTATGTATCTGGTCTCTTGCAACATTCCTAGATTCGATTCCTGGACTCAGTGAGGGCATTTCGGTGTGGCATTTGCATATTCTCCTCATCTTATGCGTGGGTTTCCTCCAGGTATGCCGGTTTCCTCCCTAAGTCTAAAGAAAATGCACATTGGGCTAATGGGCTGTTCCAGATTGCACCTAGTTGTGAGTATGAATGGTGTTTGCTTGTGTTGACCTTGCAATGGTCGGGAGAGCTGTTCAGGGTGTACCCTCTCTTGACCCAAAGTCGGATGAGATAGACTCCATGAAGTGAGTGGTTGCTTTGCAGAGGGTGAACGTGTACTATAGGTGCTTATACTCAATACAAGACAAGTTCTTGGTAACTTGACATATGATATGAAAAATAGAGCAGGAAAAACAGTGAAAATGTTTTTTTATTATTTCTCTATTTACAAAACACGTACAAAATCATAGATGTCTTGATTCAAGACTCTGCAGAGGCAAAGGTGGTGGATGTCTTTTGCAAAAAAACAAAGGAAATTATCTACGAAATAAAGGGGTTGATATAAATATTGGACACATTAACTATTTCACCATTAATTATGAACCATTAACTGGTTTCCATGTAGAGGTTTCAGAAAGGTGACTCCAGGTGCTGCACTCAACCTGCTGCCTGGTTCCTGTAAGCTCCCTAATGCAGGTAATGCTATCTATGCCTTAATGACAGCCAGACACTTGCTCTGTTTAGTATTAAACAAATATTGTTGTAAGCGAAGAATTACATGCATATAAATACTTATGAAGTGAATTCTTTTTTTTTTTCTTTTTGTAGATGTGAGGGGTTTTTTTATGGGTTGTTTAAGCCATGATTTGGGGATTTAGAAGAGAGGACAGTAGCAAGGGGTGAAGTCAATGCTGCTTTAATACATCTACAAAACCAACATCTAGAGCAAGCACAAGACACTGAACAACAAGGCTGTAATATCACTACATCTTAACCCACGGACTGTTTATAAACTCACATGCACAACATAACATATAGGGGGCGCTGTAACGGAAATACGGATATTGTGGGGAATTGTTTCTTAATTATGATAGTTTTCTAATATGTGATTCGTAGTAGCAAGGAACTGTTTGTGAATGGTGTTTCATTTTTAAACAGTTTTTAATTGAGACCACACCATCACTCACTCATTTGACAAACCACTTAATCCTACTAGGGTCACCGGGAGGTTGGAGCCTATCTAAGCAGACACTGTGCGAAGGCGGACATTTCCATGCGGAGTTTGCATGTTCTCCCTGTGCTTGCACTGTGGGAGGTAACCAGTGCAAGCACAGGAAAAACATGCAAACCCTGCTTGGAAATGCCCTCACCAAGCCCAAGACTCAAACCCAAGGTGTTCTTGCTGGGAGGCGAACGTTCTAACCATTACACCGTGGCGCCACCCTGTTGAAACTATTTCACTGCAAATTTTTACTATATCACACACTGCTAATACCTTTTCATTAATGGAGAACTTTTTAGTGTTTCCTCAGCATAGTTCATATTTACCTACCACCAATGCCTCCCTATATATAAAAAAATAAATACATGATAAAAAAAAGCAGAAGTGCTCAAATGAGAAAAACAAATAATATTTTTCAATGAAAAGGACACAAAAATATCCAAACAGTATCTGGATCATTTTAAAAATAACAAATGAAGATCAATGTGTGTCAGGAATATCAAACTCCTCCCACAGCCCGCCATACTGAAAATAAACGTTAATGTTTTTCCTTTTTCTTTTCCTCGTTCCATTAAAAATAAAACTTTCCAATTACAAATGCGAACAAACACCTAACAAAACCACAGACGTAAGCTACACTCGAAGCAGAAGCTAAGACAAAACTTCCCCGCCAGAATAAGCCACCCACTCCACCCTGCTTTGGCATCTGGGGTGACGAAAGAAGCATCACAAGACGCAGAAACTCAGCAGCCGCTGTTCCTGCGCATGAAGGCATGGCCGCGCACGGCATACTGCATTTCGATGAAGGTTAGTGGCCCCACCGTGATCTCACATGGGCCCTGAACCTTGAAGCCGGATTTCTGATAGAAGGGTACAAGGAAATCTTCGCACATGAGCAGAGCACGGCGCACATACGGGAGACAGCGAAGGTACTGCAAATAGCGCCACATCAGGATAGAGCCACGTCCTTGCTGCCGGAATGTACGGTGCACCGCCAGCACATGAATGTGGACCGTGGTGCCATGGGGTTTGTGAAACATCAAAGCATCCTGTAAGGAACAGGAAACAAAAGAGGATCAGGTCACTTCCTAGTAAGGTCTCAAGATATGTTGATGATACAAGGTGGAATCATGAAATTTCTACCAAAGACATAGCTTTGAACAAGGATGACTCCATTTGATTTCGGAGATGATCAAGAACAAATTTTGCATTCAGGATTTTTTATTAATGATTCTTTAACATTGTGAGATTTTTTTGGAAGTGTCATATTACAGCAGGCCCAGCAGTGGGTGCTGTATATTTTCTATTATTCTATTATATCTTCTGTTGCTATTATACTTTTTTTTCAGCTTGCCAGAGATTTGTGCTTACCATGTGCTCCTACTTAAAGAGAGTCTATCCACAATCCTAGATCTAAGGGCTTCCTTAATGATTTTTAAAAATTCCCTTAAAAGTGCAATAATTGTTTAAACAGTGTTACCATACCTAAGATAAAACTGGAGTCAGTCAGAAAGTAATATTAATACAGCTGTGCTCAAATTGTGCCTATTTTAGACAGGCTTGAAGGAGGATCTTTATTTAATTACTTCGCCAAGGATGTTGTTTCACACTTAATTTTGTCTGCTTGTTGGGAGGAATACGCAAAAGGTATTGTAAACATTGTGAAATGTTTTCGTCATTTTGTTTGTCTTTTTTGTCATTTTGGTTTATATGGGTTCATATTCCTGGGCTTGGTGGAGGTGTGCACTCTCTGGGGGCTCTTGTTTTGTAGTGGCGCTCCATGCTGATGCAAATGTTGTAAAGCCATTATCTACATTTTGTTGTTGTGTGTGTGCCGCAAGTCGCGTCTTACTTAACATATGCCAAACATTTTCTGAGCTCCACTTTTGGGCAGTGCCTGGATATTTCTGTTACTGGGATACAAGGGGTTGTACTCAGAGGGCACAATAGTTAACCATACACAGTACCTTTATCAGTTGTTTACTGTAATAAGAATTTATTAAACTTGAGAATTGTTCTAGTTATTTATACACATACAGGATTTTTACAGAGATTCTTTTACAGAGATTTTCTTTTTTCATTTAAATTTCTTTAGTTTGGTTTTAAGTATAAATTAATTCTTTGCTTGGGTTTTAAAAAAATAATCATAGGTATGTAGATTGGTTAAGTATCTTACCTTTTAAATTCTATAAAATTCTGTAATTCTTTTGAAATGACAGCTTTACATGTTTCTCCTATTTGCTGAGGTGTCACTGTGCACTCACTGTGGTGAGACGTTCCTGGTCCCACAAAGAGCCAATGATGAAGGCGACGAGCCTGCCTTCCACGAACCAACCAAGGGAGAGCTCAGGGCAGAGGGTGAGGAAGTGGCGCACCTCGTCCAGGTGCAGCGGACACTCACCAGACACTGAGATGAACGCTGTGAACGGCACACCACTTAATCAGAGTTGCAATCAGAAAAACATGGGTGCTAAGAACCTGAAGCTTATTTTAACCCTCATTTTTATTCTTTTTTTACTACAAACATACAATATATTTAATACATCACTTGATAGCTGTGCTTGAGTAATGTTTTGCAAAACTAAAAGTTTCGTTTTAGTTCTGGAGTGTATATCTATATATATAATTAAAAACTCAGACATCAGCCATAACATTAACACCACCTGACTGGTCTTTGACAAGGCTTCACCATCAATAGAGATGTTTTAATGTTATGCCTGCTGTGTGTGAGTGCTAAGTTTTATTTAATATCTAATAAAAATTTAATTTATTAATTTAATTTTATGTCTAAAATCTCAATGTGCTTACATGAAAACACGAATGCAAGTTTTCTAAACATATATAGATGTGATATTTATAGGGCAGCATGGCGTAATGGTTATCATTGTCCGTCTCACAGCTCTGCGATGGCCTTTCGGTGTGGAGTTTACATGTTCTCCCCGTGCTTGCATGGGTTTTCTACACTTCACAGGCATGCACATTAGGCTACCTGGCTGTTCCAGATTGCCCCTAGGTGTAAGTATGGATGGTTGTGTGTGTATTGCCCTGTGATGGTCTGGTCAGCTGTTCTGGGTGTATCCCGCCCTCGCCCAGTGTTGGCGGAGATAGGTTCCAGGCTCCTGAATGAGTAAATCCTATTTTCTTGTAAATCTGCTTCTGTTTTATCTCATTCTATTATTGTTTTTTTGTCTATATTTAATTTTGTGTGTACTTGTTGTTTGTTTCCTTTTATTGGATTTTACTTCTTTTTTTCTCTGTCTTAAACCTTTTTTTTATATACAATTCCTTTGCAGCTCTTTGGGCTGCATCAATGTATTAATTGTTATCTTTTTTTATTATTAATTAATTAATTAAATAAAAATTATGCTTAATCTTATTAGGTCCGTGGTGAGGCTGTAGCACAGCGGACCCTGGGCGATGGCATGGTACACCCTGAACATCTCTCCAGACCATCACAGGGCAACACGCACACAACCATTCACACTCTCATCCACAACTAAGGGCAATTTGGAACAGCTGCTTGACCTAATGTGCATGTGTTTGGACTGTAGGAGGAAACCAGAATACCCAGAGGAAACCCCACGCAAAAGGGGAGAACATGCCAACTCCACATAGAAACACCCGAGCCGAGCCAGGGAATCGAACCCAGGACCTGCTTGCTGTGAGGCGGACATGCTAACCACCCTGCCACCTGGAATTGTATTTTTTGAAGGGGATTTATATGAGAATATAATAAAGGTGTATTTCCAGAATAAATATTTGAGTCTCCTTCCCAAAATGTGTTTAAATGAATTTATATTAATTATAATAATTATAAAATAATATCCCGGGTTAATAACGTGTATAAATAGGAAGGTAAATGAGTGAGTAGTGTGTGAGTGATATTTGTTCCTGATCTGGAACAGTAGGCTGTAGGTCTGTACTAAAGCATGAATGTGTCGTGTGGAAACTCACCCTCTCTCTCGATCTCGAACACACTGATTGCGTCCTCGGTGTTGAGGGAGCGGAACTCGCTGGCCGGAAGTGTGTGACGCCGCTGTCTCCCGGGAGACACGGACGCGTGTAAGGCTTTGAAGAATGGCAGCGCGCTCACCGTAGACATGCTTTATCTTTACTCTCCAGCAAGTCTTCCTACTCTTAAAAGTTCTCTACGTGTGTTAACAGTTGTATTCTATTCTATTCTATTCTATTCTACTCTATTCTGTTCTCTGTAGTTCTAGTAGTTACTATTATAACAGCAGGAGCACGTGACCGTCCCGGGCGATGTAGAAAGTGAGCTGCAGTGCGGCGTGTGAGAGCTCATTTATAGGATCAGCCGCTTACACCCTGTGAGTCACCTCTAATAGGTGGCTTGTGCTTGATGGTGGAACTGTCACATTGTGTGATTTGAAGTCCCATTGGCCAGCTTTTGTTTCTGATGTGCGTGTGAAGCAAATGCGGGTGCAATTAAAACTAAATAACTGCACAAACACTGTTTTTATTGGTGTTTTTGCATACAGGCCGTCATTCATAATAAAGTTTTATTATTTTTAGTGCTCTATGCTGCTATTCTGTATAGGAAAGTGTGTGAGTGCAAATCTGGCAGGATAATTGCAAAAAGGTGAACTGGGAAACATTTGCATTTCAAAATACTAAGTTCCAGAGTCACAGGCAGGGTGGTGCCTATCTCAGCCAACTCCAGGCAAAGGCAGGAGCAACTCGCCAGTCCATTGCAGGGCAACACACAACCAATCAGCTCAATGTGCATGTTTTTGGACTATAGGAGGAAACCAGAGTTCCCTGAGGAGGCCAAAACAAACACGCTCACAAATGAGAAGCAGTCTGCATGCCTAGGTGTTTAAATTTGTACACCTGCAATAGAGGTGATTGGAACACCTGAATTCAATTATTTGGATGGGTGAATGAATACTTTTGCCAATATAGTGTACCTATATATGATACTTTTATGAATAGCTTCATACCTTTATGAAGAGCTGCCTAAATTTTTCCAAAATCCTTTGTTTAAAAGAGATTTGAAAATCATTAAAATAACAAAAAATGCATTCTTGTCACAGAACAGTAGGTGAATCTCTTGTGTGGTTGACGGCACACTTAGTATCATCATGTTTTTACTAAATCTAATTCTTGTGACATGGAAATTATGATGTCCGTAGCCATACCTCATATAAATAATCTATTATGTTGATTAATTTAATTAATAATTAATCAAACATATCCTTTGCTAAATTTGACATAGCTGACTTTTTACGTGATCACATGCATTTTTCTTATGGCCCCTGTGACCTTGAAATTAGGTCAAGGTGACCCAGGGACCTTTCAACATAAAATAAATCCATAAAGAACCAGCACAGCTACAGTATTAGCATGAAGTGTCTGCGGCAGATGCAGTGGTGCCTGTAAAACATAGTATCCCCAGACTCTTTGCGGGGGATACAATAAAAGCTTACATGTTTGGTCTGATGGTGGCACGGCGGCATAATGGTTAGCTCATCGGCCTCAGAGCAAAAAGGCCTGAGTTCGATTCCCGGATTCGGGCGTTTCTATGTGGAATTTGCATGTTCTCCCAATGCTAGTGTCGGTTTCCTCCGGGTACTCTGGTTTCCTCCCACAGTCCAGGAACATGCACAGTAGGCTAATTGGCTGTTCCAAATCACCCCTAGGTGTGAGTGTGAATGCCCTGCCATCGCCCAGAATTGGCTGAGATGGGCACCAGCCTCTTTACGACCCTAATAAGTATTAAGCGGCTTATAAAATGAATGACTGAATGAATGGTTGGTCTGTTATTATCATTGTATGTAGTTTGAGCTGGAAGCCGCTACCAGTAGGTGGCAGTAGAGCATCAGGAGTCATCAAACTTGCCCCAGTAACATAATGGATCCATGGAAATGTACAAACATGTTATTAAGGCCATTCAAATTTTATAAAATGGAAGGCATTTGTGTGTTTGTTTATTTATTTATCTATCTATTAATTAAATTATTTATTTATTTGCTGGGGATTAGAAATTAGGATTTAAGGTGGATGTTAATAAAAATTGTACATTTGAATTTGAATCGATTTCCGACTATTTTTTGATTATAGAAATGTTTATACTTTATTTTTGTGTATTAATTTTTGTTTTATGCAGTTAAAAGTCGGGGAGGGGGGCACGGTGGTGTAGTAGTTAGCACATCCACCACTGAGCAAGAACTTCCTTGGTTTGAGTCCTGGTGGCAAGAGAGTTTCTGAGAATTTGAATGCTCTCCCTGTGCTTGCATGGGTTTCCTCCACAGTCCAAAATCATACACATTAGGCTGTTCCAAATTCCCCCCAGATGTGTGCATGAGTGTGCATGGGGTTGCATGTGCTGGCCATGCGATGGACAGTTGAGCTGTTCATGGTGTACCCCACCTTCCCCCAGAGCTGGCTGAGATAGGCTCCAGCCTCCCCATGACCTTAATGGATGCAGTAGTTAATTACTATATCATAGTTCATTACTGTGGCAGTAACATTGATAGTAATCATTTTTGAATATTGAAATATTGAATATTTATATTTCACATTTATAGTTATATATAATATTTATATTTCAC
>JBCNYG010000019.1:6257239-6271465 GCA_039654305.1 Porochilus rendahli
ATATGCAAACAAAGACACACAGGCGCACAAATTTTTAAAAAATTGGCCCAATACTCATGCAGTGGAACTGCACATTATTTATGCATCATGTGAAAAGCACATTGTGTACCATGGAAACAGTGCCTGCTAGTAAAAGACATATCCATGGTTATTATTATAAAAACAGGTGGAGAGCTGGGATGCTGTGGATGTTATACGTATATGTATTGTGTATCGTATATGTACAGTCTTTCTTTTTTTTCCAAATATCAATATTTAATATTTTTACGGTAGTTCTGTGTTATTCTTCTTGTATTCATGTTTAATGTGCCATATATTAAGTACAACTCAGAAATATTGGTGTGTGTGGGCGTGTCTGCAGTTTAAGGCGTGCCCCTTCGTCTGCTGCAGTCCGCTGCTGCAGTCCCTCCCTCTGCCCAGAGATCGAGGTAACGTTCCTCTCATTAGCTCAGAGAGTCAAAACAAACACGTCGGCCGAGTAGATCCGTATCGATCCGCTGTAATCAATCCCTGCTTCCAAATTTTGAGCCCAGCCAAGGAAAGGTTGCTGTAATAAGCGAGAACAGCAGCACCTCATTCCTCTCAGCAAGGCTGTTACCGTTCTCTTTCACAAGACAATGATAATAGATGACTTTTGTCCTTGCATCTTATTGTTAGGAGGCAGCAGGTGTGTTACAATCAGATGCTAGAAGGTAAAAAAAAAGACAAATTGCTTGTGGTGCACGATTTGTCTAAATGCTGTCTGGTGTGTGGGTGAGATGTTGCTGGAGATGCTTAAATTCATCTGACGCTGCTGTTAACTTTGATCGATTTGGCTTGCATGTTAAGCAAGGAATAAAACACCGTGAGGTGTGTTGTAGGAAAGTAATCGATGACTGGTTGTGGTGACGTGGCACCGTGGCGTAGTAGTTAGCACAACCGCCTCACAGCAAGAAGATCCTGGGTTTGAGTCTTGGGCTGTAATACTCAACAAAGGATGCCTCACACAGGTTTTTATGCGGGGGTTTAAACTGGAAGATTGTGATGGCATTTAGATATTTTTGTCAGTAGAAATGGAAATTATTGGGGTAATTAAATTTTAGAACTATCCATGAGATTTTGTTCTAGTAATCTGTACTTAATGGAAAATGCCGGATTATTAAATATTAAAAAGGCATTTTATTGTGGTGTCTTTGCTTGATTTCACCGCCATTATCTTTAAGCTCTATATGCTGTTAACTTGGCTTTTCCTTCAGTTTCTTTTCCAGTGGTAGTTGTTAATTAAGAGCTCACAAAAGCCCAGCACATACACACCGAACTCTATATACATGTACAAGAAGCACATTACAGGGTTAACATAATGCCTTTATCTGTGTACGTTTAAAACGCCCATATATAACCGTTTTTGGTTTAAACCCGAAATGGGCGTGGCCTACACCTTCTATCTTTTTCTTTATTTATTTTAAAAGGTTAGGGAAATATAAGGGAATTTAAAATACAAAAATGCCAGTGTCAGCGTGATTCTGTGACGGTTTGGTAAATTAATAATCATATTTATATAATAATAATTTAAAAAATCTATATAAATAAAATAAGATTAATATCTGCACTCCATTCTAAATAATATATTTATTTATATTTTCAATTTAATCTCTTATAATTTATCAACTATTATAAGCTGGGAATCGGAGAACTGGAGTTTTATTTATCAGCGGTTATGCCTGGCTATGATTTCTGGTCCATGTTCATAACCGATGTGTGTCTGGATAGTAAAATATCAGAAGTCCCAAAACGAAGTGAGAGCATGTACCATCTCTTGATGCTCTGAAATAGGGGTGGTCTCGTCATCCCTTCTTTGGGCACAGTCACTATCCTTCTGGGCGCTGTAAGAGCAATATGGCGGCTCATGCGTGCATTCTGTTGGGCTCTTTGATCAAAAACACAGATCAGGTACATGTTGAAGGCACAGTATGGTGCATACGATCCTCTCACTTTGGGACAGCACATTGTGAATACCCAGAGATGGTATTTGACAATCATTTTTTTTGCATTAATTGAACTGCTGGTAACTGTGTACTATGACCTTAGGCAGCACCTCATTGCTAAGGTATATTCACAGCGACATCACAGTCTACCAGCGCGCCATAAAATAACCAACAATTTGATGTTAAAATGCATGTATACTTAGTGCAATATCTGCCCACTGTAAATTTTTACCTTCAAGATGTTAATTTGTCACTATATGTTCCAATCAATCAAATAATTGTTTATTTTTATTGTTATTGTGTTCTTTGTTCTCAAAGTAACATGGGAAAACGCTGTCAACATTTCCTTGCTTTATTTGAATTATTAATTACAACCTTTTCTAACAAAACACAGTGATGCTTCCTCTTTGTTTACACATTGCCAAGGCTTCGGCGCTCCGAGCCAATAAGGCGGCCGAATTTGCATACAACGCTACACAGCAGAAAGCGAACGTGACCCATATTCCGTAAGTCTATTTCTATGGTGGCAACATTGTCCTGCATTTAAATGGGGAAAAAATAAACCATAAAAATCATGTTTTAGTTTGTTTTTCTTGTGCCTCAATATATTACATACTAAAACTTTGAATGGCTGGAAAAACCACATCTATTATTGTCTTGTTTGGTTGTCTTGTATTTCTATGTAAGTGTTCTAAACTCTGAATGAGTAAGCAAAACTGAGGCCATTGGCTACACAGCATTTACTTATACTCAGAACATGTAGAGATCACATGACCTGCCTTTGTCATGGTTAAAATAATCCTTCAAAGTTCTAGATATTGTTCTTTTTGTTCTTGTTGATTGCTTAATAGTATATTCTTTACATCTTGGACAGTCGTACTAAGCATTTCACTGCATATTGTACTGTGTATAATTTGTATGTGACAAATAAAAAATTTTTAATTTGAAAATATGTTATTAAATAAATAAATTAGATAGATAACTTGTTTAAGTTTGCATTTCTTTGTTTATGTGTAGTATATACTTAAACCCATGTATGTATTTGAAGCCTATGCGTCTGGTATTATTTAAAAAAAAAAAAAAAAAGTAAAAAAAAATTTGTTTTCTTGTGTTTTTATGTGCGTGTTCCCATGGGTAATAAAGTAAGAATAATTTATTGGAAAGCTTATAGATAACCACTTAAATATACATCATGGAACAAAGCATGTTTAATTGTTCAACTGAAAACTTGACTTGGTACTGTGTACCCGATTTCGTTAAACACCAGGTTTAGGGTTCACATGTGACTGACCTTCATCAGGCTTAATGTGAGTAGATGTTAAAAGGTGATTCTAGATCTTTTGTATTAAAATGTGTTAGTTTAGAGCTTTAATAAGAACAGCCTGTACAGTTCTCAGTCTGTTGCACAGTTTTAAACTAAACACAAGGAGAAGAGAAAAGGGGCCGGTGGAGGGTGTTATTTTGCTGCGTATCTAATACATAAGTGAGTCACTGAAGAGTCGGCGTCAGAGCCGCATCCATCCTATTGTTTCAAATGCAGGCTGTGAGGAGAGCGATGCCTCACCCCTGATTAGCTCGGCTGCATAAATGACATCATCTCTAGCCAATCGCTCTGTCCCATCTCTATCTGTTGAGCCAAGGCTACAGTACAGTGTGACGGTGTGATTTAGGATGTTGCCCAGTCTACCGGTGGCTATTAATAGTCTCTCAGTTCCGACGTCAGCCTAAAAGTCTCCAGATATTGATTCGCGATCAGGCTGTGTGCATTTAATTGCATTCTTCATGCTGCGGAAAGGTGCTAAATCAGTCTTTGGCTCATGTGCTATCTTTGGATCTTTTGGTTTTGGCATATCTGTTAAATAACGCCATATTGATCAGTTGAAAACTGGTGTGTTCTTGTTGCGACACTTTTGGGACGCTCAGATCAGCAGTGCTGCCTGCGTTACCTAATACACACAAGACGCATGTCACCACAGGGATTTGAACTTGTTTTCTTGAATAAAACGGCCATTTCTTGGCTCTGGGCCCTCCATAGAACAGCACATAGAGAGAGATACTAAACAAAACACAGTATTCCTAACTGTCTTTACTCTCGCACACACTCGCGTTTTATTTACTTAAGTATTGGAATCATTTAAAGGAGGATTTAAAGTGTTCAAGTTAGATTCAGCTTACATTTGTGGGTGAGCTTGTAATTGTTTTAAATGTGTAAATGTCTCCAGCAAGAAGGTGCTGGGTTCGAGTACCATGCTCCGCAAGGGTGTTTCTGTGTGGGGTTTGCATGTCTTCCCGTGCTCATGCAGGATTCTTCTGGGTATGCCGGTTTCCTCTCACAGTCCACAAATATGCGTTTTAAGCTAATTGGCTCTTCCAATATGTCCCAAGGAGTGTGGTGAGTGTGAATGTGAGTAGCCCTCTGATGGGTCGTTCAGGGTGTGCCCCAACTTCCGCCCAGTGTTGGCTGAGATAGGTTCTAGCAACCCTAATAGGAGTAAGCGGTTCGGCAGTAGGTGAGTGGATTGAAATTATGTATGCCAACCAATCCTCTGGGGTCTAATTTTCAAATTTCTGAGGATACTGCACAGTCTCACTCTCGGAGATCCCTTGTCCGTCTCCCCGTCCATTTCCAAAAACGATCCTTGTAGGTTTCACATCTGTCCGCCTCCCATGGCAACAGGTAAATAAATGAAGTAAATTACAAGGTAAAAACACATACCGCGTTTGGTACTCAGAATTTTGGGTTGTGTCATACAGCGTTGACCTGAATGCAGAAGTATGTCAAGGATGTCACACATACTGAACCGTCCCTGATTTTATATTTAACTCGTAATTATATTTGAGGTTGCTCTGCTTTTGCGTGTTGAGGTGATGTATTTCCATCAAAATAAAGGTAGCTGTAGGCAGGATGTTTTGACCTATTAAACCATTGACCGATTATTATGTAGTGTACTGTAATACGAAAATAATCAGTAATGACATGCGGTGACGTGACGTCAAACACAAAACTAATATATACTGCTTAAAAGCGGTTAAAAGTTTTGGTGGGAACCGTCAAACCCCTTGCACGTATCCTACGTATATCAAGATTAATTCATTAAAAAAAAAATTTATATAAAATTATTTGTTTATAGAAGGGAATAAAAACAAGGGAAGTAAACACGCAATCTTAGTCTTGATATAAAGTAATTTAGAAACCGTAGCTTCAGAGAACATTTCAATAACACAAGAATATCATTAGCTACTTATTTGTTTCATGTCATTAACGATGACGTCACATCACGTGACCTGAGTCTGGTATTATTATTCGCCTCTTGTTCTTTACATTACTCTTTCAGAAATAATTTCTTACGTTTTTCCTTTTTAAAGGTACAAAATCTGCTGAGTAGGGATGCATTAATCATTACAAATGTTCACACTTTATTCTGTTTGTATATTTATATCTAGCACCCTTATCTTTGTTTTCAAATATTATAATATTTTATCTTCCTATGTTTCAAACTCGGCGGTACGGTGGCGCAGTGTTCAAGGTGTACCCCACAGATCACATGACCTGTCTTCATCATGGTTAAAATATGTAAAAAATGAAAAAGTAACTTGTTTTAGTTTGCCTTTCTTTATGTCTGTTAGTCATTATGGAAAATGTGAAAAATAAACCAGAAAATCTTGTTTTTTTTTTTTTCTTTTGTCAGAATTTGTTTCCATTTTCTCATATTTTTAGTCATATCTAGTACACGGCCGCATGGTGGCGTAGTGGTTAGCTCGTTCGCCTCACAGCAAGAAGGCCCCGGGGTTATAGTCCCAGGCTCGGTGACGGTGCGTCTCTGTGGAGTTTGCATGTTCTCCCCTTGCTTGCATGGGTTTTCTCTGGGTGCTCCGGTTTCCTTCCACAAACCAAAGACATGCACATTAGGGTGGTTGGCTGTTTAAAATTGCCACCAGGTATGAGTGTGAATAGTTGTGTGTGTGTGTGTGTGTGTGTGTGTGTGTGTGTGTGTGTGCTTGTTGGCCCTGGGATGGACTGGTGAGCTGTTCAGTATGCACTCCACCTCTGAATTCTCCACCAGTGGTTACTGGCAGTAACTTCACTGAAAAAGCTCGCCATTGCTGAAGGGGACAGGAGCCTGCCTGCTGCAATTATCACTAACTCAGCATCCTTTCTCTCCCTTCTCTCTCCCTCTCTCACACACAGCTGAAACTTGAAGATCGATCCATTGTGCCTCGAGACTTTGTGCGCCGAATGAATTCAAATGTGAGTCACCCACTTATCACCTCGGTCTGTTAATTACACGTTGCACAGGGTGTCCGTCCCCCACCCCCAGCCTGTGTCGGGTCTGGTCACACGCTTCACGCTTTATTAATCAGACCGTTCTCACTTGTCAAATGTTAACAGACCTGATTTAATCCTCTCAGTGGAATGGATAAAATTGTTTGGAACTAATTTTCAGCCAGCTATTAGAGATAAAAGCATGTGATTGGGACTGGTGAGACAAGGCTGAAGGTAACCGTGTGTTATTTGGGCTGTACAGGATAAGCAGTGTGGTATCGTGACCAACATTAACACGGAGTGCGCAGTGAAGCTGGTGGGGACCAACTGCTGTTTATATCCTGTAAATAGTCGAGATCTGCAACATATCTGGGTAAGTTTTATATTTCTACCAACTTCATTTCATCTCCCCTTAAAAGAAAGGTTATGCACTCAATCACAGTTTATTAGGAAAATAGAATGTGAGCATATTCAGCAGAGTCTTGAACTGGGCCGTGCCTACTGTAGCTTCAGATTCCTGTCTGAGTCTTCGCCTGGTACCTCGGATGGGGTCTCCTGTCTTTTAGCTCTCCTGTCTCAAGGTTCAACATGAGCATTCTGAGAAGCTTTTCTGCTTCCCGTTATTGGGATATTTGAGTTATTGAGGTCCTCCTATCGGCTGGAACTTCCCTTGTTGAGTATGGGCATCCTATCTTTTTACTGTAGTTCCTTGCTGTGGCAGTGGTGGCTCACCGGTTAAGGCTCTGGATTAATGATCTGAATGTCAGGGGTTCAAGCCCTGGTACCACCAAACTGCCACGGTTAGGCCCTCAGTTGCTCAGTTGTATGTATATATACAAAATTTAAAAAAATTGTAAGTGGCAGCATGGCGGTGCAGTGGTTAGCACGTCCGCTTTGCAGCAAGAAGGTCCCGGGTTCGATTGATGAGCTTGGGTGTTTGTGTGGAGTTTCCATGTTCTCCCGGTGATTGAGTAGGTTTCCTCCGGGTATTTTGGTTTCCTCTCACAGTCCAAAAACATGTACAGTCGGCTAACTGGCTGTTCCAGATCACCCCAAGGTGTGAATGAGAGTGTGTGTGTTGGCCCCGTGATGGCCTGGTGAGCTGTTCAGGGTGTACCCTGCCCTTACCCAGAGTCAGCTGAGATATGTGCCAGCCTTCTTGTGGCCTGGCGGCTTAGAAAATGAATGAATGAATGAATGAATGAATGAAAATTTGTAAGTCATTCTGGGTAAGGGCGTCGGTCAACTGCCGTTAATGTAAACGATTACTTCTTAAGGAATAAATATAATAATAGAAGCGATTTCTCTGAAAAAGACGCTGCACAAGAATTGCCTGAAAGTGTCATATGACCAGATAATGAGTCTAGACATCGAGTGCTGTCAAGAGTCTCATCAAAATCGAACAGATGCTTACGATTGGCTGATCACTGTGCACGACACAATAATTGTGCTCCGTTGACCTCCTGCTATACAATTGAAAATGCACAGGAGCTACAATTATCAATTTGTTTGGCGTAGAGGTTAGCATGTCCACCTTACAGTAATAACGGTCCTGGGTGTGAGGTCTGGGCTCGGCAAGGACATTTCTCTGTGAAGATTGCACTCCAGTCTCCTCCTACAATCCAGTGAAATGACATTGGCTCCAACCTCCAAGTAGATTAAATGGTTTTGGCAAATTAATGATTTTTTTTGCCCAAAAAATATACCACCACACAACTATTTAATAAACAACTTTGGACATCAGTGAGAGCAAAAAATTATTGCGTATGATTTCAGTTTGTATATTAGCTGCTTATAAAGACTATTATTGTTTTTATTTTGTTTTCAAATCTGCAGTCCAGGAAATACGGTAATCTTTGCTCATGATTTTTTTCCTCTCTCTTCCCCTCCTGCTCTAGTCTTTTATGTATGGCGATTACATTGTGTATGACTTCTGGTTGGGAAAGGTGTATGACCTCAGCATTCGCATCATCCTGAAGCTGTCCAACGGTGCACGGTATTTTCATTCATCCTTTGATCTGGCTGCTGTGATATACATATGCTACTATAACACTTAGTGTATCTTAAGCAAGTCTTTTCAGTCTGTATCATATTTCTGAGGGATGGTCTGCAAAGTACTTTATTGTATTTATACAGATGCTCCATGAGTGAAGAAGATGGAGCTAAACTTTATGATGTTTACCCTCATGTCAGTGATTCGGTAAGATCTCATCCTCATAATTTCCACAGGAAACAATATTAATGATT
The DNA here is from genome assembly GCA_039654305.1 of Porochilus rendahli. Lineage (NCBI taxonomy): Eukaryota > Metazoa > Chordata > Actinopteri > Siluriformes > Plotosidae > Porochilus > Porochilus rendahli. Next base: position 6,265,715 of record JBCNYG010000019.1, read on the forward strand.
GTAAATCTTTACATGTAAAGACATATTTTGCTGAAAAACTAAAGATACTTTGTAGACTGAATAAATGCCACTATTTTCTTTTTCTACGTTGTTTCTTTTTTATTATAGTTTAAGTAGAAGTTTTTCTTGGCATAGATTGCTTTACTTGGTCCTCATCCAGCTTTCATCCTTTTGTACTGGGTTGGAAATATTTGTTGATATGATCATCCTGTTTCCACAGCCCAACTCACTTGTGGTACAGTTTAATTTGCATTAAATCTGGTTGTTTCAACCATGATTATGCTGAGAGATGTTTTTCAACTACACTTAATTTCCCTGTTATAGGCTTACAGCAAACGTCCTGTTATTTATGTAACATTATTTATAATTCTCTAACTGTAGTTATTCCTGTTAATTCCCCATGGAAAGATTGGAACTTTGATTATTGGTAGTATTTTGAAACTCTGTGTGGTGGCACGGTGGTGTAGTGATTAACTTAGCCGCCTCACAGCAAGAAATTCGGGCTCAGGTTTCTCTGTGTGGGATTTGCATGTTCCCCCTGTGGTTGCGTGGGCTTTCTCTGGGTTCTCCAGTTTCCTCTCACTGTCCAAAGACATGCACATTAGGCTAATTACCTGTACCAGATTGCCCCTAGGTGTGAATGGTTGTATGTGTGTGATTGTCTGTCATGCTGTTCAGTGTTAATAGGTGTCTTGCTCTAGGGCACTTCAGCCATGAAGGTGGAGGAAGGGAAGGTGCTACTCGCTCCCCTTGCGCCACACGTTTTTCCTGCTGGTTCAGGAATCAAACCAGTGACCTTTTGGTCCCAAACCCGCTTCTTTAGCCATTAGGCCACAGCTGCCCCACATTTGGGTCACGTTAACAGTCAAACAATCTCAGCTTGCGTCATTTTAGTTTGTACTTTTAGTCATTCATTAAAAAAAGCAATTCAGAACTCAGCAAATTTATAGCTGTGATTAAATAATCACAGATCCTTTTTTAATTAAGGAGGACTTCAACAGCAGGACTCTACTTTCTTTTAAATAAAGAAAGATGATTGATAGTGTTACTGCCTTGGTTTTAACAGAGGTTGGTTTAGCTGTCGATCGTTAAAGTTGAACTCTCTAATCCGTAGCATCATTTTCATGTGTTAGGGGCTGTTCTTTGACGAGGCATACGGCTTCTACCCGGGTCAGGTCCTCATCGGGCCAGCTAAGGTCTTCTCTAACGTGCAGTGGCTGTATGGCGTGAAGCCCGTCCTCAGCAAAAAGAGCAAATTCAGAGTGGTGGTAGAAGAGGTAGGTCACATCTGAACATGTGTAGTAAACACATCTGTAATAAACACAGTAGAAGTGTTAGACTGAACAATGGGATTTAGGCAGGGTTACACGTTTTCCACTTGTCTTATAAACACAGAACTTTACCTTCAGTGCTAACATTCATTAAACCATCACTGGCGTTTTTGTTAACTAGGTACAGGTTGTGGAGCTCAAAGTCACTTGGATCACTAAGAGCTACTCACCTCAAGGCTCGGACAGTGTCTTCCCTCCTCCATCCACCATCACTCAGGAAAACCTCTGCAGGTACGTACACCATTACCCACAAATATACTGAAGCTCAGCTCATTCATGATGTCCAGGGATATTTTTATTTTATCCGTGTAATGCTGAATCGGAAAATGAAGCTGGAACAAATCACGGGGAACCCAAACACTCATCCAGCTGCATGTCTCTATCAGGGATGTAACCAAACATGAATGTTTTTTGTATTATTTTTATTATTATAATTATTATTTTATATTACCACCACCAACTAGGGAGGGGCGTAAAATGCACACGCCCCCTCCGTGATGCTCTTTTACGACCTGCTGCACTTGCGTGTTCCTAAAACTCTCAGGGGAAAGTGCTATCTCCACCCCTTTGTACAAATGAGTTCACAGACGCCCATGATTGCCTGGTGATTGCTGTGAGCAACAGTGAGGTGTGTGTATGCCATCCCTTCCCAACCGTGGATCGGTTGCAGCACCAACCTGGATTCAAACTTTGTCGAAGCCCACATTATTCGGATTAAACAGATTAAGTTTGCAGAGTCTTGTCCGTCTCTATTCCTTCTCTCTATCGTTTTCCTACCTCTTTATCTTTTTGTCTATCTACTTTTGTCCCATTCTACTGTCTATATATCAATCTATTCCAATCTCTACCTTGTTATCTGTTGCTGTCTTCCTATTCCTATCCACCTCTCCATGTTTCAGGGGTGTATCTAAATATAAATATATTATTCTGATTAAAATGACAGTTTGTAGAAGCGTGTGAGTGTCTCAGACTCTGTTTCATTGTCTTTATCTTCGTCTTTCTGTCTGCTTTTTTATCTGGTCGTCTTTCTGTCTCTATTTCCCTCTTTGGTATCCATCTACCCATCCGCCTGCCTGTTTGTCTGTATCTCCCTCTCTATTCCCTTTTTATCTTCCTTTATCTATCTGCCTCATCGTCTGTCTCTTGTCTGTCCCTCCCTATCTAGCTCCATTTCTTTCCCCTACTTTGTATATTAATCCGTCTCTGTCTGTCTGCCTTCCCATCTTATTTCCATTCATCTATCCATCCATCTTTAAAGCTTGAATAAGTTGCTGCTTGTCTCTGTCTTTTGCTATCCACCTGTCTATCTGACTGTCTCTCTCCCTCGCCATCTGTCACTCCCTCTGCATATCGATCTATCTATCCATCTATCTGAAGACAATGTACAATATATTTTTATTTTGTATTTACACACTGATGCTTATTGTGGTGATTATGTAAGTGTTGATCACCGTTGAGTAGTTTGTAATTTCATGATTACAGAAAAAATTTAATGTTGGACCTTGTCCTACTCCTCAACTGACCTATCAGTTTTGTTGCAATTTAGAATAAAGCTGGTGCTGGCACCGCTTTGTATACCTGGGTTAGTCTAATTATACTTCACATTATGCACTAAAAGCAACGTAGATGTGACTAAATAGTCCTTGAGATGGAACGGTGTCCTTAGTTTCGGTTGTTCACCCTGTAAAAAGTGTTGTTCACCCCGTAAAAATAATTTTTAATCTCGAGATTATTTTTAGTCTCAAGTGGACAAGTCAGATGGCACCGTACCCATGTAGTATATATTCTAATGTCTCTTTAAATTCAGGTTTCAAACACAAGGCCTGGGGGCCAAATTTGGCCCATGAGAGCTATCAAAAAATATGATTGTCGTATATTCAGCCATAGCCATAAAACGTAATTCATCATCCTTCCACAAGGTGGCAGCAACCAATTTTAATTAGGCTAGTCATTCTTAAGTCAAAAAGGAGTGCAAGCTAGCTTATGAAGAAATGCTTCAACTATTTTTGCCCTTTTATAAAAGATGTTCCGTGACAATTTAGCTCTCGATGACTTTGCAATTTAGTAATGTAGCCATCAGTGGAAATTAGTTGGAAGGTGCTGGTCTGGTCAGGAAAAGCAGTTATTAGATAGTGTGTATTGTCTGCTACCACTGTAGCTGCAGTGCTGTGCACGTCCCTACCTCAGTCTTCAGTCCTACACAGTGTACTCTTAGGTTTATCCATTTGTGAACAATCCATTTCTGAATACACATATGTACTGCAATGTACTGCAGTGCTGTCAGAGTGGTGTTGCTTACAGTAAAGATCTGTTATTCTGCTGGAAATTTCTCCCTGCAGCAGTGCAGTAGTACGTTAGCAGTAACCTCAGAGTTGAATGCGTCGCCAACTTCAGAATCATTAGCACCCCGTACTAGGAATTGAATAAAAAAATATTTTTAATAATAATGAGAATAGTGTATTGTTTTATTGTGCCGCTAAACTTTTAGTTGTCTTTTTAAAACATGAATTACACACGTAATATTTCCTTGTTATCTGTCATAGTTGAGAAAGCAGTAAGCACAAGAGAAGTAAGAGAACCTGCTGGTGAAACGTTTCAAAGAAATCGTTCCTGAGAGCAAAGTTTAGCCTTAAGGCCTAATAAGAAATAAAAACTTTCAATTTCAGGTTATACATGCAGTGTTTTTCTGTCAATATAAGTGGGTAGATGACAAGCTCATTTTAAATTTTGAGTTGATGTTCAATAAATTCTATATTGAATATATTCTATAACAAAATATCAATATCAGAGACCATGTGCTATCGTGTGACATAATTAATGTATAGTGTTGTTTCAACTTCACTCCCACCTCTGTGCCTGACTTTATTATAATAGTGTACAAAAATCAAGGAGCAGGTGGGGTAGGTGCAGGTCTTGATTAGTATGGATTAGTTTGTATTTAAAAATGAGCTCAGTTTCATAGCCTCGCACTCAAGGGTGGGCACATTTGGTACTCTCTTGAATATTTCCAGCTGTTTCAACTATTAGAATATAGCCTTGGGTGTGTTAAAATGAAATGAAAGGCAAGGCTTTCAAACTCCTGTTACACATGAACATATGTATATTTTCCATTAACAGGTGGTTTTTGCTTACATTTTCGAAGTTACAATCTGCTAAAAGTGCCAAATCCCCATAATTGGACATGAGTCTGTCAGTTCATAGAAGGTATGTTAATAGCAATAATAACAGTATTCAGATATTAAACTAACAGGTCAGATATAAACTAGTGAACGTCTGAATAAAATAAAACTAGGCTTAAATACATCATATGCAATTCTGTTTACATACAGTAAAACAAGTGTGTGTTCGTACATATAACAAAGCATACAGTGCCATGTGTAAAAAGAGTAATATTTGCATTACAGTGCCGTCCGCCAGTGTGCGGTTTTATCCTCTACACAAAAAAGGTTCATGAAACAGCACTATTTAATGGAAAAAGACAAAAACTATGCATGTAAGCTTTTATTATGTTTGGATTAAGCTTTCTTTTAAGTGCAATTTTGGCCAAGAACTAAACTGAGTTCTTGTAGAAATGCGGGGTGGGGGTAATCAACCCGAGCCAGTGAGTAATATAATTACACGTTCTTTTGTCTTCTTCTTTACAAATGTAGACGTCTGGCATTAAATCAAACATCTCATGATGGAAAAGGAATCACAGTGTTAGAGGTAGATTAATACTAAGTTTATTTATTAATTGCTGGTAATCCATAGTGGAAACCAGCAGAAATAGCTGAGGGAGTTGTGCAGCATATTAAAGTGGTCCCGGCTCACACATCCCGAGATCCCACCACCCGAGACAGTTGAGGTTTCCCCGAGTATGACGGTAGGTCGAGGATGCAAAAATGCCATTTTTGTCGATAGTAACCTCAGCATTGATGAGTTTCGTCACCGTGTTAATATTTCATTTAAATTATGCCTCCAAAACACGTTTGTGTGTGCAGTACCTGTAATATCCAGTAGGTTTTTCCAGTTCATACATACTCATACTGATTTATGAAACTCTCATTGCTTTATGGTGGGAGACTCACTTTCTCGCAGTGTCATAGTACAGCTAAGTGACCTTCAGAGCAAGCAAATGCTACTTTTATCTTTTCTGTGCCATGGGGTTTACAATTTAACTCCACTTTAGGCCAGGTTCATTTGCATATCATTCTGAGATTTTGACATGGTCTCCTTGGTGAAAGAGAAAATGACCCAGATGTGATGTTAAACTTTTATTAAATTAAAAGTCAACATAACACAAGAACTGAGGGAGAAAAAATATCAGAACATGCAAAAAATTTAACAAGCATCATTAAGGAATAATAATTTATCTCTGTCTATCTCTCTTTCTCTCTGTCTCTCTCTCTCTCTCTCTCTCTCTCTCTCTCTCTCTCTCTCT
>JBCNYG010000019.1:6288337-6301025 GCA_039654305.1 Porochilus rendahli
AGCTCCAAACGGATGGTACGCTCTGCTGAACGTACTACCCTCTGGAGAGCTCGCCTGTCCTGTTTGGTGCTGTTTCCGAACCAGGTTGTGATATTTATTTATAATTAGCTGAGGGAGTAGCAGAAAATGGCAAAAATAGCAGAGGATGCAGTAGAAAGTGCCGTAAATAGCTGTGGAAGTTGCGAGCCTCACCAGATATAAAAGTCATACCAGTTCCAACAAACCCATCATGCGATATAAAATATCTCCTAAAAGCATATTTTAATAGAATTTATTTTTTTAAAGAAGCCTTATTCATTGGATTGTTTATTTTTTCCTGCACCTTTTGATCCTGGTGTAATATTTTGTGTATCCTCAGGGCACAGAGAGATGGACTAGCAAATCGAGTCTCCTGCAGGTGCTCATCTCTATTCAAGGTCAGTTACTGCTGTGCTGCAGTATGAAGTAATCGTCCAAGGATACTTTTTTTATCCGGGACTGAAATGTGCTCAGGATAAACCAGCAGGATCCGATTTGTTAACTCATTAGACCATCGTAATGTATTGATAATTAATGAATTGATGATTAATCAACATTACCTCAGTTTGTTGAGTTTGTACCTCAGTTGAGCCAATGGTACACCGCCAGTCAGGAATTTCAGAACAACCAAATGCTTTCACTTCTGTTGAAATTGAAGCAGTTCACATCCTATGAGGGACCTGACAAGGAACAGGGGTTAGAGCTGTATTAGAACCACTGTAGAAGGCTGTGGACTCCAGCACAGTCTCCAGACTTAAACCCCAGCGAGGTGGTTTGGGATAAAGTGGACAGAAGAGGAGGTGGAACGGTGACGTAGTTGTCAGCACGACGGTCCTGGGTTTGAGTCCACTCATCTCCCAGTGCTTGCGTGGGTTTCCTCTGGGTACACTAGTTTTCTTCTACAGTCAGAAGATATGTGCGTTAGGCTGTTCCAAATTGCCCTTAAGTGTGAGTGAGAATGGTTGTCTGTGTTGGTCATGTGAGGGATTGGAGAGCTGTTCAGGGTGTACCCTGCCTTCATCCCGAGTCGGCTAAGATGGGCTCCAGCCTCCCCGCGACCCTAATAGGATTAAGCGATTTAGCGAATGAATAAAAGATTTCACCGCATACTCATATTCGGGCCCAGGGAGGCTGGAGCCTATCTCAGCCGACTTTGAGCGAAGGTGGGGTACACCCTGAATTTACTTATATGTTGTTGAAGGTGGAAAGATATGGATGTTCCAAAACTTTTGACTGGTGGTGTATGTGTGTATCTGAAATATGGGCAGAATTAAATACTGATAATTATGATTCATCCATAGGAGGTAAAGTGGGATATACATTATAACTGCTGTACATGGGGTTTTATAACATGGTACTACTCTTGTATGAGTGTTGGTGTGTACATATTTGTGACTTTGGTGTGTATTAGGAAGATTCCGTTCTTGATGTTTGAACTGTGTTTCCCTGCAGGCCTGATTTTGGTGAATGAGCCATATTACAACGAGGCGGGCTTTGACAGTGACCGTGGCCTGCAGGAGGGCTATGAAAACAGTCGTTGCTATAACGAGATGGCCCTCATCAAGATGGTCCAGTCCATGACGCAGCTCCTGGTGAATCCGATCGAGGTCTTCCAGCAGGAGATCCGAGAGCACTTCTGCACCAGTGGCTGGAGACTTGTGCAGCGACTCGAGTCCTGGCTGGAGCGGGATATGTCCGTGTCTGAACGTGTTACCCGAAACGCAGGCGTCATGCGGGCCGAGCCATTGGACGAGGAGGTTCCCGAGGCGCTGGCGCACAGCAGTCCTACAGGCAAACCTGAGTGTAAAGGTGAGGAGGAGCTTGAAGATTCGGGTCTCGGCACCTGCAAAGACAACAGCTTGAGCGCCGATTTGGATGGCTCCAGGGGTGCGGAGTCTGCTCAGCAGGGTGGCAAAGTGGCACAGGAGCCTCAGCCATCTGTCAGGCCGAAAAAGCGGAGACGGAGCTACCGCAGCTTCCTTCCAGAGCGTAGCGGCTACCCGGACATCGGCTTCCCACTTTTTCCTCTTTCCAAAGGCTTCGTTAAGAGCGTCCGCGGCGTCCTGTTACAGTATCGCGCAGCACTGAACGCTGCCGGCCTTCCAGAAGAGAAATAATCACTCATCCACTCGTCACATCTTTTCCTTCGTTCATGATGAGAGCTGCACTCAATCCCTTTAACCCTCTGACTTCCAGCAAGGCTATGCTCCCTTTGCTAGCCACCCACGTGTCCAATCTTTTTTTTTTTTTTCCTTTTTCCATTCAAGGCTTTATGTTGTCCCATACCCTTCTATTGCTGTTAACGCCTCTTTCATATCGACTCTTGTCTCTCAGGGAGATATTGAGATGCCTGAAGTGTTTGGAGGAGGAGGACGATGCTGATGACGATGATAGATACAAGAGCCTTTTGGAAGAGTCACAGAGACCGCTGTGGGATTTTAGTGATTTTTTTTTGAGGTACAGTAAGGCCTGAGAGCTGGGACAGATCCATCGTTCACGACCGGATGGGTGTCGTCTTGAAATCTGAGCCACCAGACCCAAACTGACCGAGTGGACACAGTGTTGAAGCATGCGAAGGGTTTTGCACAAAGTAAAGGTGAAAGGAGGGGCTGGGGCTCATTCCCGTCCGTGTCCCCCCGACGCGTCGGCTCTGCCGATTGTTACTGGAGAACTACATTTCCTAGCATGCTGTTCACTGTTTACTTAAAGTGCTGCTCCATGTTGATTTATCATTTTTAATTTTAACATCAATGTTGCTTGATAGCTTCGTATCATGTTTTGCCCCAGCAAACACACACACACACACACACACCCACCCCTATACATTTACACTCTTCATGCATACAGAATGTCACAAAACTGCCCAAATGTGGCCGTGAGCCTGATAATCAGTTTGTACGCCTGGTTCCCACGTTTACATGCAAAAACAAGCAAGACACATTTCTTCTCTTTCGATTCTCCGAACGCAGGAGAAGTTTGTACTCCTGCCATCAAGACTTCGCTCTGTATAGCCTTCTCTTTAAGCTCACGCCATTCATGTACAAAACATTTTACACTTTTTATAAGGAAAGCAACACTGTTTTTGCTACTCAGTGCGTCTTTATAATCCACAAGCAAGCGTTTAGACATGTGCTGGGCCGTCAAGGGAAGACCTTATAAAGATCTGGGCTTGAATGAAGCGTATAGACACGATCCTTACATCTCTCTCTCTCTCTCTCTCTCTCTCAGTTCACTCTTTCCCTTTGCTAGGAAACATCTTATCGATCATCCAGCTTCTGTAATATACACTGCCCCACCTTAAGATGCCATACGCACATACAGACCGAACAGTATTCCTAACGGGAGATCTTTTTAGAAGCACAATCCCAACCCTTTGTTCATGATGTGAAATGCTATGTTTATTCGATTTCATCAGTATTCCTCTCATTTTCTTTAGATGATTGCATTCAGCACTTTTTTTTTCTTTTTTAGTTGTGTGTATGGAACAACCAGTATTCTGATGTAGCACAAAAGGCAGGTTGGTCTTGTGTAATTTTCTATTATGACCACCGGGTGGCGATATATATATTTTTTTTAAAGCACGGTGGACATGCTGTGAGTAGACATGCCAGATAACAGCATGGCTTTGGCTCACTGCTTTTGTCTGTGACTGGTGGAAGCTGTTGCTTATTGTTTCATGTAGTAATGTGCAATTTGGCTCCAAGGTCCTAAGTAGAATCTTAATGTTTTGGGGATCTTGTTTACACCAAAACAGGTTTTGATGGTTTATTCGTAATATTCTGCTCCAGACTCGATTCTAACGGCTGTCCTGTGAGCCCCTTCTGAAAGCTGTCCATTGTTTATTCAGTGTTCATCGATTGAAATGGTCACCTTCACAGCTTTGTACTAGCAATGACCCATTAGAAATGCTGCATGATATCTGGCTTTCTTCTAAATCTAATTTCCAAACAGAAGGTTTGCATTTGCTTTTATTAAATGATTATATTCACATGTTAGTAAATGCATTCTAGTGTTACTGCAAGGAGAGAAAACTAGTGTTACTGCGTTCACATCCAGCACCTTCTTCTTGTTCATTTCATTTAAAATTAATGTCCTCATTTTTTCCCGTCTTTTTTTCATTCCTCCTTCATTTCTTTTTACTTTTCTTATTGCTCCCCATCCATTCCTGCTTACTGTCTTATCTTTTATAACCTCTTTTTCCCCACGGTGTATTCGTTCTTATTCTTATTGCCTACATGCCTTCCTTCATTTATTATAATTTTTTTATCCTGATTGCTGTGGAAATTTCTGATGGCTGTGATTTTGGACGTACCTGTTTATCTATGGTCGCCAATAGCTTTAGGCATCTTACAGAAATGTATTCAAATCGCATTTTGCCCACTTTTCCCAGTATATATATATATATGATTTAAATATACTTAGATGCAGCATAGAAAATCAAGACGATCCCCAGATCAGTGCACTAAGACATCCCTGGGCTTGTAAAAGTCCTGTTGTGGACATTAATATATAGTTTAGTGTTGTTGGGGTTTTTTTTTTTCTTCCATCGGTTAAACAGGATGCCCTTACTGCTACAGTGTGGATGTGTTTGGGTAGGACCCGGTGATTCCTGAGCCCATTTGTCTAGCTGAAGTCTGCTGGCACTGATCTGACCTGAGGTTTGCACTTCTGTTCTGTTTCAAAAGCAAGAAATGCATTCAACTCTTCCTAAATGGCTTCATCAGTTCTCCTGCTAACTCTGAGCTCTCCAGCGGTGCGGTCCATTTCCATTCCGTTCAGATCGGCCTGTGCAGAATTTTTCACACACAGTCTTACACTAAAGAACTGACATCATGGTGTTTTGTTTTGTTTTTTTAATCATTTTTTACTATTTTGTATTTAGTTGAATTGCTGCTCCTCTCCCGCCCTGTGGAAATACGCGAATTAGGACTGGGTTCAGAACATGGACCGTGTTTAAACCCTAACTTACTGTGACCGCCTGTCTCCTGCTGTTCTATCCAACTACTCACATATGACCTCCAGCCGTCTCCGTTCCTGCTCCTTCAAAAACAAATGTGAAGTCTCGAAATAACCCGGACATCAAGCACACAAAGCTCTGATCTTTTCACTCGTATCCGTGTAGAAAATCCACTTTCGGTCCTGTTGAGAGACAACAGCCAAAGCATGTAACATGTCGCTTTAAGCCTTATGGCTGCTCACAAGACTTGACTGTATGATATCAAACATTTCCACAGTGGCCTGTATTGGTAAACTAATGAGAAAAAAAAAAAAAAAAAAAAAAGATTTGTAGCCTGATTTCCTCTGTACAGAAGTCATGACTATATATAAATACATAGATTATATATATATATATATTTAACAAACATGAGTTCAAAGTGATTAATGTGAATGCTTGGGGCATATTAATTGCGGAGTGTGTGTTGCTGTATTTTCTTTTGGTTCCTTTGTATTTTTTTAACAATTTATTTTGGTTGCATTGAAAATTCAAATGTATAAAGTGAAGCATTAAACTCTTGGCGAGCAAAAACTGAGATCCTATAAGTGTCTTCTCTGCTTTTTTTTGTAGACTTCAGTACATTCATATCACAACAACAAACACAAGAAATTATAAGTGAGAGTGATTTGATTTTTGGTTTTGTTGGAACATTTGCATCTTTAAAGTCACTTGTAGCAGACAGGAGTGTGTGACAGTGGGACTAAATAGCAATTATCTACTGGAGGAATGGAGGATGTTCGTGACCGTTCAGTTCAGCAACATCCAGTGAGCCTGAGGTGAATCACTGTTTTAATTTTACTACAGGGGAACATGAGCAAAAAACCCACCAAAACAAGATATTTGTTATTTTTAATCATGAGACACCTGAAATATGCACAAGAGCCATGTAACAGCATCTCTTCAAAGGGGTCCATTTACTAGTGAATAGCTGATGTGTGTTATTTTCCATTATTAGTTCATTCTGGCAAAATACAAAGATTTCTCAGTGAAACCACCCAAGCTCACAGGCATAGTGTCTCTTATTCACCTGTTTAATGTCTTCAGTGTGTTTGCAATAACTTTAGTGACCAAAAATTAAACAAAAGGCATATTATCCCCCAACCCACTCACAACCCGACGGGTTTCGGGTTATTTAAAACTTTTGCACTTTTCTCTGTTTGTGTCACCAGTTCATGATGATGATAGTTCTCCCTCCCCCTCTACCCCCCTCCCCCCCTCAGTCGGTGGACTTTCTGTATGGAGTGTGCACATTCCATGTGTGCCTGTTCAAGAAATACAATAGATTGATGACCTGTTCACCCAAAATCAGCTGGGGTTATCTCTATCCCAGACATACATTATGGACAAGCAGTAAAGATAATAAATGGATGGATTTTATTAAAAGACATCAACACTTTGTAAAATATATATATATATATATAAAAGATGAATATGAAAACTACAATAGGGTTTGGAGCTCCTGACCCACCGGATTATTTAATTATTTTAAGGTTTCAGATACCTATCAATAGAGACATCTCTGGGAAGCTCCGCCTTTAGGTAGTGCCTAAATCTGTATTAAGTGTATTCCTTAACTGGCTGCTTATCTACTGAATGGAATGTTTGTGAAAGACAAATTTATTCATCAGGTGGCGCAGTGGTTAATACGTTCCCCTAACAGCAAGAAGACCTGGGTTTGAATCCTGGGCTCGGGTGTTTCGGTGTAGAGTTTGCATGTTCTCCCTGTGCTTGTGTGGGTTTCCTCCGGGTACTATGGTTTCTTCCCACAGTCCAAAAGCATGCACAGGAGGCTAATTGTCTGTTTCAAATGACCCTTAGGTGTTAGTGTGAATGGTTGTGTGAGTGTTGGCCCTGTGATGGCCTGGCTGTCCAGGGTGTACCAACCTTCACCCAGAGTCGGCAGAGATGGGCGTATGCCTCCCTGTGACCCTAATTAAGCAATATAATTAGAAAATGAATTCATTCATTCATCTTTTCGCTTCATCCTGGTCCAGTTTGCAGTAGATTCAGAGCTTATCTTGGCAACACTGGGGCTGTGGTGGGTATACACCCAGAATGGAACACCAGTCCACCACCAAGTCTCCATGCACAAACTTTTATTCAAACCTAGAAGCAATTCACAGTAACCAATCCTCCTTCTGGCTTGTTTTCAGACGGTGAGAAGAAACCAGATGACAGGGAGGAAAGCTTCACATATATTTGGAGAACAGACCTCCACCATGGTAGTGCAATCTCTTCTTTACATGGGTTATAGTTAGAGCAGCCCTTGTGGGCTATCTTTGAGTGAATTTTATATTTTAGAACCCTTTTGGATCTGGACCAAAATTGTATCAGTTTCTTGTTGGCCCAAGACCCATATTAAGTTAGAATTTCATAGAAATCCATCCATTAGTTCTTGAGTTATCATAGTCACAGGCAGTCACACAGACAGACAGACACACACAACCTTGGTGGAGGTATCAATCTAATGTCTTTACACAGGAATGGCTGACTCTCTGGCCCAGTTCCTGGCAGTAGTGCACCACATTGCCATTAAATAAAAGTATAACAAGAATACAAATAAATAGTGCATGTACCATTGATAAAAAATAATATCTCATCACACCAGTTAACAGTTATAGTTCTCTCTCTCTCTCTCTCTCTCTCTCTCTCTCTCTCTCTCTCAAAGGCCAGCCATGTCTCTCACTGTTTGTGGTGAGAGCCATGTGAATGAACCATTGTAACATTCATAAAGAGTAGGCCATTGCCTGGAAGTCCAGGGTGTACTCTGCCCTTGCCCAAAGTCAGCTGAGATGACCCCCAGATGACCCTTTACCAGGTGTCGGCTGAGATAGGCTCCAGCCTCCATAGTAGGATTAAGAGGTTCAGCAAATGGTCTCCTATAGATGGCTTATAGCCTGTAGCACCTTTACATGCCAGTAGGAGGCGGTATTACACTAATGTTTTTACCAACCAAAATAAAAGCAGAAGAAGAAACAAGAAGACGCAGTTTTAGCAGAGGTGAGTGTTTGGCTTATTTAATAGATGTAGTACTGTGTGCAGTTTATGTATTTCATTTCCAAGCATCAAAGATTTTCATGCAAAATAAAAATATATTATGCAACTAATTCTGTGATGTATATAATGATGTCAATAGGAATAGAGATTCACGGAAGCAGTGATGCGTTCCTTCTAACTGTGTTTAAGACTTTAAACAGTGTACAGTAGTGACCTCTGGTGGTCAAAAGAATGTAACGCACATAATCACCACCAGTAATCACATCAGTCTGTCTGTGTATTTCTTGTATCGTCGACTGTAGGTAACATGGACTGCAAGGTCTCCAAAAAAAGCCAACACAGGCCCTGTGCCCCTGCTGGAGGACTGAAGTATAGTTTTTATGAGGAACAATTTAATTCAATTTAATACAGTTTTATTTGTATAGCACTTTAACATGTGTTTCAGTATCAAAATAGCCTATTTTCATATAAACTGTCTTCCCTTCTACTGTGTCTAAATGAGAAAGTTATTGGGGGGTGGACTACTTGGTGATGCTTTTACGGGGACCGGACTTTGTCTCTTTGTCCTTGAACGTCACCCCTCTCTATGACATCATCACTTACTGATTGATCTACACAGTCTGTGATGCTACCACTCTGGGACATCCCACCCGCAGATCTTTACGTACTGCTTCTAGTTCTTCCCTCTATGGGTCAGAGAACTCAGCCTCATGAATACCATACCATTAAGACCGGTGTCAGTGGGGGAGTGGCTAAAGTGATAGGTAGAGTAGTCACTGGAAGTTATAGTTACAAGTCAATTCAGTTCAAATCAAATTTTATTTGTCACATAGAAATTGTACACAGCACATTATGTAGTGAAATGCTTAGTATGATGTCCAAAAATGTAATGAATAAGCTATCAAAGTAATAAGAACAAAAGAACAGTAACAATATCTATAACTCAAACTATTTAAAGGATTTTATAGTTAAAAGGCAATATAAATATAAAGATGCAAAAATAGAAAATAAAGAATAACATGTAGAATAAAATATAAATATAAAATATAGGATACTATATTTTAAAGTATAAAAAGTAAAGTATATCAAAGTGACAAGTGTCTGTAAAGTGACAAGTGTCTGTGCAACAATCGGCTGAAGTGGATGTATGGGGTAAGGTCTACAATGTCCAGGTACCAGTGTTCGGCCTGCAGGAAGATGCTCCTCCTGATTCGCTCAGTGTTTGCTTTCAAGTTAGGGAAACGTTTCCCTGACTGCAACAGAGAGAAGTCCATTGTTGGGATGGCTGAGGTTCTTCATTATCTTCTTTTTTTCAGAATTATATCCCAGACGGTTGGTGATTGGTGGTTGGTGGTGATTCATCGTAGACTCTGGACTATCTCAGGAGTGGTGTTTAATCCATCCTTCATTTTCAGGACGGAAATTTCCCACCTCTACCAGGATGGGGAAGAAATCAGATCTCAGTGCATTTGACCGTGGTTTGGTTGTTGGTGGCAGGCGAGCTGGTTTTAGTGTCTCTGAAATGGCCGAACTCCTGGGATTTTCACGCACCACAGTCTCCAGAGTTTACACAGAGTGGCGCAAGAAGGAAAAAACTGCCAGCGAGCGCCATTTCTGCGGGAGAAAACGCCTCATTAATGAGAGAGGTCGGAGGAGATTGGACAGACTGGTGCAAGCTGATAGAACAGCGACGGTAACTGAAATAACCATGCGTTATAATAGCGGTGTACGGAAAGGCATCTCCGAAAGCACAACACGTCGAACCCTAAAGTGGATGGGCTACAGCAAACAACCTTTATCTAATCCCAGAAGGCACGTACAGGACATCCAGGCCTCTGTGGACGCAGGCTCAGCACAGTCTGATAGCACTGGTAGCGCAGTGGTTGAGACAGATCAGTGGTGGTTCAGTTGCACCAGCGCCGCTGCCTCAGTGGGTACAGACTCTCTAGAATCGGATAGCATTAGTAGCTCTGTGATTAAGCATGATTGAATTAGGTCTGGTGGCTCAGTGGTTAAGGCTCTGGATCACTGATCAGAAGGTCAGGGGTTCAAGCCATAACATTCCCAAGCTGGGGTGTGAGACAAAAGAATATCACTGTGATATAATGTTTATTTAAAATAATAATAAAGGCTAAAATGGATAAATACAATTTTTAAATAGTTGTTTCAGAATTGTTTTATTATGTCAGACCATGGTGTTTCTTTTAGGCCCCATAAAACCAAATGCACACTATTTTAATGCCACAGAAATTATCCCAAATTATCTAAATGTGCACTCACAGAATTCCAGTCATTATCCCGTTCAAATCCCCAGTCAAATCATCGGATCATCAGGGGAAATTTGAGAACACTGATGGATATTGTAGAATTTTGGGGAAAAAGTGAAAAAAATTGTGCAGATTTGGGATTGGGTGTTGGAATTTGGTGGGTTTTTTAGGGAAACATTGGAATATCTCTGAGTTACATGGCTACAGATCATAAGAACATTGAATGAAACATCAGAATCACTTTGGGTTACAAGTGGAGAACATTGGTACATTTCGGAACAAAATCAGCTGAAACATCGCACTAACATCGTTTTAAACCTGGATAAGGATCTGTATTATGTAAGCTCACCTTAAGGCAATTTCTTGTTTAGTCATACTACAAGTGTCACTGGTTGTGTAGTATTACTGCAAATTAATACAAATTTTATCTGACTGGTCACCTTTATGTCGGCACTATGACGTAGCGGTGAGCATGTCTGCTTCACAGCAAAAAGGTTTTGGTTTAGAGACCCGGGCTAGGTTCGGGCGTTTCTGTTGGTAGTTTGCATGTTCTCCTATGGTAGTGTGTAAAAAAATAAATAAATAAAAAATTAAAGATAATCAAGTCATTTGCACACATGAAACTTCATTCAGAGGAGTTTTTATTCATCATGTTTTAAAGATGATCCTCTTGATGGTGGACTTCTTTGTCTGTACACTCTTGGAGGTGATTTCGGAAGGCTGCAATATCGAATGGAATAAGGACTTTAAGAGTTTGGGGCTCAATGAGCATACACTTGTGATTTAAGGTAGCACCACACTGAAAAATAAATCACTAGGGGCGAGGCTGGGGAACGGGTCAATAAACCAGCATCACCACGAGATCAACCGATCCAGAAACTTTTTTCCCCAGCACTTTCAATGATCTTTGAGCTGAGTGTGCCGAAGCAATAACACATCAAGTTCTGCAACATCAATGTGTTCATGCTGGGGTTGGGCCACCAACAGACCTTAACACTGCCTCTCCTCCCTTTGTCACTAAGTTTCAGGTGTGCAAAACAAAATAAAAACTGTTTTAAATTGAGTTACATGTGTGCTAATAATAATTATATATAACAGTAAAATGTGTGCAAAAAACGTTGACTATATTTTACCTTTTTATATTTATTTACATTTGAAATATGGTGGTCACCATATATTATGATATTATTACTCAGTCCACTGGGTGGCAGTAATGCACCATAAAAGCTATTAAATCGAAGGAAGAAGAAGCAGCAGTTTGTGGAAGAGGTGAGTGTATTGTTTTGCTAACTTAATTAGTGACTAAATGCAAAATATATTTTGCTTTTTTTCCTCCTGAAAAACATTATTGACTAAGGATTAGTGTAATTATATGTCGTGTAATGTAATAGACTGTGCTTTTATAAACAATGTTTATGCGTTAGCTTCGGTCTGAGCTAGCATTTAGCTACACAGGAATAACACACGACGGTGCGTCTTGTAAACAAACCGATTCGGGGTTTGAGATGAAGTTACCACCACAAAGTAGGCAGGTTTTTCACAAATACATGAAACCCGAACTTTTCCCCTTTATTTTTACTCTTCCATACGGAGACCTGGTATGTTTTAATTGGTATTACTAACGTTCTTAAAGTGAAGAAGTAAAAAAAAGTGCAGGTTGCCATGTGTTCATTTAAGATATCATTTAGATTCACAGTGATTGGCTAAGTTCCTGTTTACTGGATACCCTGCTCTTCTACTGTGTTTTACATTGATGTGTAAGCATATACAGCTGTTAAAGTGCACCACAACTATGCCAAGTTGGCACAAACACAAGCCTAGTGTGTATAGAGACCTTTCTCACAAAGTCATGTGGCCTTATGACCTTTTAAACTCCCTTTGTCTATATGTGTTATTCCATCTATAACCACCTAAAAAGTTCAGGGTCATTCTATGTCGACTCAACCAAAGGACCCATATTAACAATCACAGAATTTGCTGGAAAAATTCCTATTTTAAAACTTTCTGCAGTCATAGCTGTGATGAGTGCAGTTGGGCAGTTATTCAACTAAATATGAATTAAATATTTCACACATGGTTGTAAAATAATACGCATTTATAAATGACACTTTTGAGCATATGAGAAATTGTGTCCAAACTTTTGACTGGTTCTGTATGTTTGAAGAGTGCAGTCGCTATAATTCAGGTGAAAATTCCAAGTGGTTTCAGAGTTGTGGTCCTTTCAGATTTGGACTTTCCTCCCTCAATATTAATTTGGAAAAGTTTAAGTGACATATCAGATGTTGCATATTGGATAAAAGTAAATAATATACAATAATACATTCATTCATTCATCTTCCGGGGTCGGGTCGCGGGGACAGCAGCCTAAGCAGTGAGGTCCAGACGTCCCTCTCCCCAGCCACTTCCTTCA
>JBCNYG010000019.1:6306057-6316867 GCA_039654305.1 Porochilus rendahli
GACTATTAGTGTTCTTATATGTATTTATACTTATACTCAAGGTATCAAGATCATCCCTTTACCAATCCTGTCTGACAATTATTGCTATGTGATCATTGACACCGGATCAGATGTTGCCGTGGTGGTCGACCCTGCCGATCCTCGCTCTGTCCAGGTAAGGCGGTGTGTCTTCTGAAACTCTTGGTTTGTCCTCACAAATGTCTTCTGATTTATTTCAGTTTGTATAACTTTAATTTTGGGGAACATTTATGTTTGTAACTTCACAATGTAAGCACTGAGATTACATTTTGTTATTCTTGTTGTACTGTAAGCCTTATTTAGTCAAATTACTGGAGCGTTACAGTTTGTACATGAAACATTTTGTGGTAATATACATACACCCTTACCTCATCTAATACTTTGCTACATTACAGAGTTGTCTGGATGAAGAGGGGGTGACTTTAGAAGCCATTCTTTGCACACACAAACATTGGTGAGTAATGAAAGCAGCTACTGGCCAGTATAGTTTATGACTCCCCCTCTAATCCAAGTCATGATAAACCAAGTCAAGGTTTAGGAAATATATTCACATCTACTCTTGATGTGCTTGTAGGACAGTAATGTGGAATGTAAACCATGGATCTCTCTCACAACCTAATATTTTACTTCATATCTGCACAACTGCTGTATGTAAACATATATTAAATATGGGTGTGCATGTCCCTTTGTCAGGGACCACAGTGGAGGAAACCAAGCTCTCAAAAGGCACCATAGCTCATGTAGGGTATATGGAAATGCCATGGATAACATCCCTGGGCTTACACAGTAAGTGTATTTCACCAGTGGATTCTGACATTTGGCATCACATATGTGCTTTTACAGTGAGCTCCACATGAACTAAATATATTTGAAAATTACTGTGACAATTTATTTGATTTTAAGGTATTTCTAAATGTAACACTTTTGTCTGGCTTGTCTAGCCCTTTAACTGACAAAGATGTCATAGCTGTTGGGACACGGTTGCAGTTTAGAGCTTTTTACACCCCTGGTCACACTGTGGGTCACATGATCTACCTTCTGGATGGCAGAAATTTTGGTGGTCCCAGTAGCCTCTTCTCTGGAGACCTGCTCTTCCTGTCAGGATGTGGTAAGTCTGAAGCTGTCGAGGATCGAAATACTTCAATGAAAGGAGTTGTTTTATGAATTTCACCCAAATTTAATTGCCAAAAAAGCATCGGAATATGCCATGAATGTCCAAAATACTATATCCGTTAGACTTTCAACTTATAAATTAAAAGCAGTCGACAGATACTGAACACAATGTGGGGCGAAATAGAAATTGACTGCAAAATGGCCTTTTAAAAATCTTGTCGGACAAGTCCCATGGGCATGGATGATAATTGGTTTGCGTCCTTACCCATCGCTGATTTCATGCTGATTGGCTGTAATGTGTAGCCCACATATTGGTGTATGGTAGCTTTATGGGTACATTATGAGTAGCTTGTGCAATAATTAAACTGAAACCCAAAAAATAAAGAATACAGAATTTGCACAGAATAACAAAAAACACACAGTCTAACTCAGGTAGGCAGACAAATATTCTAACTCAGGTAGGCAGACAATGGCATGGCCTGCAAATAGTCCGGACCTCAATCCAATTGAAAATCTATGATGGAAATTAAAGAAAATGGTCCCCGACGAGGCTCCATCCTGCACAGCTGATTTGGCAACTGCAATAAGAGAAGGTTGGATCTTCCAAGAGTGGTGGTTTCATACTTTTTCCAGTGGTTGTACTTGTAGCATTTCAGCCTAGAGTACAGATAACAAAAAATATATTTCTAGATCTGTCATTTATATCACAAATTTTTTAAAAACACAACTTTAGCCATGTTTTTTCATAGCCAGTTATCTCTCCTACTATGACTGGCTAAGCAGCCAGCTGATTTCAGGATGGCTCCCAGGTCTACAGGTGATGCAAACGAACATGAAAATCATCGAGTGGAAGGTGGTGAAAAAAAAACAACTCCGTGTTATACTCAGTATGGTCTTTCAGACCATAGTCATAGTTGCTTCAGTATTGAAAGGAGGCATGATACTCTTTCCACAGAGTTTTTCTTTTGCCCCCAGACTCCAGTCAATAGAGATATCTAAATCTGTATATTATGCATTCAGTGTAGAATTGGAAAGAAGCCTTTAAAGCCTACTTCAAGACATGAGGGTCATTAAAACATTCTTTGCTTTTAGGGCGAATGTTTGAAGGCAATGCTTCAACAATGTTATCATCACTGGACACAGTTGGGTCCCTGAATGGCGACACTCTGCTCTGGCCTGGTAAGACTTTAGTTTATTGCACCATTCCTACCGCTTTCCTGTTGATCTGTCCTCCAAGGAAGATAACAGTAACTCATGTAATGTCCTGGTTATACCTCACAAAACTATAAAGGGGAAAAGGAATGCAAGATACAAGTGATGGAATTTATGTTGCAAGGCTGAATCTTATAACCTCAACTTCTTTAGGACATGAGTATGCTGAAGATAACCTGCTGTTTGCCGCAGAGGTGGAGCCTGGTAATGAGGCGCGTGAACGGAAGTTACAGTGGGTCTTAAAACAACGAGGTCAACGGCTGTGCACAGTGAGAGTCTTCTGCAGTTAATTTTAATTATTCCTATTGCCTCTGTGTTTATGCTATGTGTAAATGAGATTCATATACACTGCCTGGTTTAAAAATAGTCACAGTTTGGATTTAAATAATCAAATACTTAAGAGCCTTTGGTTGGATAATTGTTGCAGTGACTAATATGTTTCAGCTGGCAACAATCCTTTTATCATTAATTGATGCAGTGAGTAGCTTCTCTTTTCTGAAACAACCAAGCTGGAAGACATATCTGGTGGTTGTGGAAAAAATGTTACTGTGATTAAAATGTGTCACATTATTTGACTGCATCAAGAAAATAAAACAATTAAGGAGGTTGCTGGATAAATACACTAAAATTGGACTAAGAATACATTATTAACTCTTTGTGCTTGGTTCCTGGTCATAGGTTTGAATCAGTGTTAGACTCCCATCATGCTTAGACCCCTGGGAAAGGTCTGAACCATAAGTGTGCCTCTGTCCACCCAGCAGTGTTAATGGGTTCCAATATAGATACTGGAAAGATGACCTGCAATGGGCTAGCATCCCATCCAGGAGGATCCTGGAAACCTCCTACTTGCTTCACGGTAACAAAACCGGGATAAACTCTGGCTATGATGAGCCAGAAACTTTGGGTGTGAAAGCCCAACAGACTTACCTATGAACTCTGGAAGGATAGTGCTGAACCATTCAATTTATGGTGAAAGGAGAAAACAGTTTGATAGGGAATTTAAAGATGGAACTCTGGAGAAATCAAAAAAGGCTTGTCTGATCTGTCAAGTTCGGATTTACCCTATTCCATAGTGATGAGTGTGTCAAGGTAAGGAGGCAAGCAGATAAAGCAAAGTACTAATCATTCAGAGTGGCCACTGTACAAGCCTCTGAAAGCAGTGTTATGATCAAGTAAGGGTTTACACCCGAGCCTACTGGCTCATTAGTTTAGCTCCAGTGTCCGGTGCATGAAGCAACTAGGAGTTCAACTCCTCCTGAATGGGATGCTAGCCCAGTAACGTAGTGGTTAGGGTGCTGGGCTCATGATTGAGAGGTTGTGGGTTCAAGTCCCCCACCGTGCTATTACCCCTGGGCAAGGTCTTAACCACATGTGTGCTTCTGTCCACCTAGCAGTATAAATGGGTACCACTAATAATACTGTAAACGTTACCTGTGATGGAGTGTTGTAATCTGGGGTTGGTTGGTCAAGTCTTATTCTTGGACACCAAGGATTTTAAAGGTGTTTGGGGTGTGCTGGAAAGATGCAATGGTTTGTCTAATATTGTCACTACAAGGTCTTAGTGGAAAGTTAATGCAATTCTGGATGGCAGTAAATGTTATGATGTTGCATAAAGTTGCACTGTAATCAAAGATGACTTTTTTTGGGCCAGGCAAGTTGTGTGTTTGTATTTATGTCTATGTGTGTATATAAATACAGTATAATATTTACTACTTAGACTGGATAGTTTAAGGAGGGAGGATAGGAAACAATGTCCCCTGTGTTATAATTTTAAAAAATCCTTCTCTCATGCCAGAGCCCTTCTACTCTGGAAGAAGAGAAGCAGTACAATCCGTTTTTGAGGAGCCATGCTCTGGATCTTCACCAGGCTCTGGGATTGCAGCAGAACCAAGATGAGGACTGGACCTCGTATAGGGCCCGTGTTTTAGAGGAGCTACGCAGAAGAAAGGACATATATAAAGCCAGATAGATGCCATGATAAATGCTCTGATTTAGAGGAAGAAAGCAATATAAACCCATTTTAATTGGTCCTGTTGTATTCTTCAATCATGATGCCTTGTATGGCTCCATAAGGAGTTCACACAGAAATGTAGACTGTGAAGTGAAATTTAAATAGAGTTTGCACACTGCTACTATGCTATGTATGGGCATTATTGATATACATTTGGTTGAGCGTTTTTTCCTTGACTTTGTAGAGTGATTTCATTTCCGGCCTAGATTACTTTCTATATTTAGAATGAAAACATTAATAATAGTAGCTCTGCATAGAACGATACTGAGTTGCATAATTTGTGGGCATGTTGTATATGTATTATTGATTTGTGTACATATATCCACCTTATAACTTCATACCCAATCAACCAGAAAAACCACTACTGGCTGGTTATTGCTGGGGCAATCTACCATTTTCTGCACAGCAGTTAAATAGCCAGCACTGTACATATTTTAAGGCAAATAAAATAATGTGAATACGTTTTATAGAGATCTCTATATAATACTAAAATTGATCACCATGGGTCTTCAGAATTGAAAGCTGTCATGTTCCCACCTCCTTTGATGGATGGATTATGAATTGCATGTACAACTAAATTAACTACAATAATTACATTATATAGCCAAAGGTATGTGGACACCTGCTCACACCTACAGTATATGAGCCTAATCACAAACCTAATCAAGAACCTCCTGAAACAGTTTTTATGCTGATGATTCCGGAGGCGGTTACGAAATCTTTAAAGAGTAATGCAACATAGACTAGTCAATTTTCACATGGTTCTGTGTTCTGCAGCTTTGATTTTGTAGTTTGCATGGTTGTGACATCATGACTGGGCTGTTGATGCTTCGATTTTCCCTGTAGCCTTTACATTTGACCAGAACAGATCTAGCAAGACAGGAATTTTGTAAATTCACTTGTGACTGGGTGGCTTTCTGTACCAGTTCCAAGTTTAATTTTCAATTCCATTATACTGTGTATATTTGTGTTTGCATGGTCTATGTGATTGATTCCGTTTTAGCCATAAGCATGTCTGAAACACCTTAATAGCAGAGTTGTCCACATATAGTGTAATGGCACACCTACAATATGGACCTTTTTGGCTGGTCCTGATAAAATGCTATTCTGTGCCATACTACAGGAAACCACTGTAAATGGAAATGTAGTGTATTGATTTTAAGAGTAAGCGTATTAAACAATTGTACTGGTAGTAATTATACTCAATTTATTTCTCCTCAATTACTATTAAACCAAACAACTGACTTTTGTTCCTTTGCGGTGGTTTTAGAAGATTTACGGTAATAGCAATTGTGATTGTGCAGTCGTGTGCGTGTGGTAATATTTTTCCTGGAACAAACAACACAGTCATTGTACCTGTTTGTAGCTTACTTTCGCTAATACCATTATTTCATGACATTTCAATCTAGCTATTACTTACTTATTAATCTATTATGGAGTGTATTTATTAATACTTCCATGTCAACAGTCCAACTCGATGTTGCAGGAATATCGACTGCGCGACTACAAACAGAATTACGGTACGTTTCGTAGTCGGCTCGTTATCACCATGGTTACCGTGGACTCAAGCGAGTTTGGGAAATAAGCTCGTTTGTGTTTTGATCAGTTAGTGGTCTTTTGAAGGGTTTAAAAACCTTGTTTTGTTAAAATTTTAGCACAGTTCACATAGAATTAAACAGAGGGGTCTGTTTGCAATTGGATTTAATAAAAGGTGCACAAAGGTGCTAATAAACTAAAGCTGCCCACATCTGCTATATAAACAACACGGTTAATTAGCTGGGGTATTATTTAATTCATGATTAAACTGAAGGATATGAAGGAAACTGTGGCGTCGCATGAAAAGTCTGAAGGATTAAAAGCTTCAAATGAAGCAATAGAGTTTCTTTCCAATATTGGTAAGTGCCTTATCATCATCCTACTTTGACCCTGTGAGTCCTTTACCACAACTGCCTGCTCTGAGATCAGTACAACAATGGAACAGTTAGACATCTGGTAATGACAGACGTCTTGGCACTGATCTTAACAAAAGTGTTTTTTTTTTTCACCTGATCGGCTGTGTTTACTTTATTGTTGTGTGTCAAATTAATTTGGTGGGATTTTCCCCAGTGTGAGATGAACAGATTGGCAATGTATTTCTGATTCATCCTATTTTTGTAGTGACCTATCCATGCAGCAAATATACCCACATTGCTGATAGAGCGCCAATCGCTCACTCACTCACTCAATTGCCGAACTGCTTAATCTAACTATTAGGGTCATGACAAGGCTGAAGCCTATCTTAGCCATTGCTGGACAAAGTTGGGGTACACCCTGAACAGATTGCCAGACCATTGCAGGGCAACACACAACCATTCACACCTAGGAGCAATTTGGAACCGTGAATTAGCCTAATGTGCATGTGTTTGGACTGTGGGAGGAAACTCATTCAGTCACTAGGAGAACATTCAGACCCCACACAGAAATGCCCAAGCCTGGAACTCAAACCCAGGGCCTTCTTGCTGTGAGGCAGACGTGTTATCAACTATGGCTGCATAATTTGGTGGAGGCCCACCACCAGGTGTGATGGTCAGTTGTTCACAATCTTTTGATCATGGAGTGGAGTATTTTCAGAGATAACATCATGCTCTCCCATCACTCATTTATTTGCCAAGCCACTTAGTCCTATTAAGATTTCAGGGAGGCTGAAGCCTATTTCAGCTGATACTGGGCGAAGGCGGAGTCCGTAATGAGAGTTATCATCACATTTTGCAGGCATGTGGGCCAATTATGAATGTGAGAAAAAACAAACAGGCTTGTAGTGGGCCATAATTTAATAACAGCCTATCTATGAAACTGCATAACACCAAGTATATCATACAGAAAGGATATATATTTTTTGAACTGCTTCTGCAGCCATGACTGAGTCACCTCCTCCCAAACAATACACAATCTATCTATAGCTTAAATCTATTTTGGGAGACAAATATTCACATGTTTAAAATGATTTATAAATAAGGTAGGAATACAATATACAGCAAGAACATGCAAACTCCACACAGAATCCAGAAACTTCTTGCGGTGAGGCAAATGTACTAACCACTATGCCACATCACCACCTTGTATTGTTCAGACTGTGCAAATTAGATTAAAATTGCTAATTGTTTCCACTCCTTTTTTCCTCTTTTTTGTTTGTTTGTTTTTTTTTTTTTGTCTTTCAGGACCTAAAGATGTTGATCAGTGCCTGTTTGTGGACTCTTTGGTGACAGTTTCAGACACAGGCAAAGAGCTTGGAGAGTTCTGTGTTAGTGTGCAGAAGGCCAGATATGATAATGAACCTTGTTATTTGGTACATGCTAACAGCAACGGTGTAATTGACAACATCCCTTGTGGCACATCTATTATGGGTGAGTCCAGCACAGCACCATGGCAGCTTCTTTAAATAAGACACATTTTTCGTATTCAGGACAAATCTATTTTTGAAGAGAATTAACTGTACCTACTTCTGACAGCTTACTTATCCAGGAGCCTTTTCACACTAGAAGAAAATCATACTGAGTATATGAAGGTAGTATCTATTTATCTATCTAGCTATTTGTTTTTTAAAATGTATAAATTATATTATTTAATTTGTTATCTGTGATTCTTCTTCACAAGTGATTTTACTTCACAATTTTATACTTAATCCTATTAAATATTCATACATGTAATATATCTGTTCACTGATGTGTTGCAAATGCTGCAGCTACAGGACTACACCTTGGAAAAGAAGGTACACATATTGAGGCAAGACCGCCATCTAGTGGTGAACAGAGTCATCACAGAGAAAGATGTAAGCTCCATGGTTTTATTTTCCAATACTGCATAAATGTGACCAATCATCACAAAATGAATCTTAATGCACCATTCGTATTATTATTATTATTATTATTGTTGTTGTTGTTGTTGTTGTTGTTGTTATTCAATCTTGTGAATAAATTCATTAAATTTACAATACATTTTTTTGTCATAAGGTAAAGTCTGTCAGTTTCTGTAGTGTGATGAGACTAGGAGTTCAACTCCTCCTGGATGGATCGGTAGTCCATTGCAGGTTACCCTTCCAGTATTTTTACTGGTACCTACTTATACTGCTGGGTGGACAGAGGTAAACTTGCCAGTAAGTTTGCACTTTGCTAAGAGGAGTTCAAACAGAGATCATGAGATCATGAGCCCAGCACCCTAACCACTATACCACTAACCACTATAAAGCTGAGAGTGCTCTTAGCTGAAAGTGCTCTGTATTTATGCAAGTGCACAACTCAAAATGCCAGTTTGGTGCATTAAGGCTCCATTTTGTAGTGATGAGTCACAAATAATAAACTGTCAGTTTCACAAGTGTTTGCAAAAACTGTTGGTGTACAGTAATTGTACTTTTTTGCATTCTTGTAGGAAGTGAAGAAGCAAGTGTTCACATTCCCTCTGCATACTGTACAAGGTTTCGTGTCTGAGGCCTCCAACCTCCTGATCCTGCGCATTTTGGCTCAAAGAAAGAAAGTTCCAGAAAATCTGACATTCCTGGCATTTGACATCGACACACAGATTAGTTTGTCTTCCTATGTATGTAATTATATTAGATTTGCTAATGCATGTTTTTATTGAAAATGAGTGTTACAGAGCCAAAAGTATTTACTCTCCTTGAACCCTTTCTTATTTTCTAGAACTGAGGTGGACTCAGAGCTGTGTGGAGTGTTTAGTCAACACTCGTCTTATAAGCTGTTTGTCCTAACTAAGCTGTAGCTCTTACCAACTCCAGCTGGTCTGTCCTGCCATTATGCCATGATTGTCCAATATACTTGTTTATAGCAGACCTCTAGAACTCCATACTTATACAAATGGTGTAAAGCCATAAGCTCGATTTTGTTGTTGCATCCGTCGCATGACCACACAGACAACCCAATGAATGAAAAAATGGCATGATATATATATATATACCACCTCCATCAGTGCTGGGTGTACTTGCACATTTGCAAGTTGGCTTATTCTCTTACTTTACATACCATATGCATGTATCTCTACTTCACATGTGAACATTTTCAGAGTTTAACTGCTTGAATATTTATAATGGCATTTTTTCTTGCCAGTCAAAAGGCATCTGTTGTTTTAAGACCAATATATAGTGAATAGTAATTAACCCAAATAATGTCTGGTATCCTTTGTTAACCAAATTTCCATCTATATGAATAATTAATTATGTCTTGTTTGATAACATCAGAAGGAGGCACGGTGGTGCGTAAGTTACCACCTCTGCCTTACAGCATGATGGTCATGGGTTAAAGTCGTGGGCTTGGTGGGAGTGTTTCTGTGTAGAGTTTGCATATTCTCCCCATGCTTGCATGGCTTTCCTCCAGAGACAAAGACATGCACATGCACAAATTATCCCTAGGGGTGAGTGTGAATGGTTGTGTGTGTTGGCCTTACAATGGACTGACAAGACAGGCTCCAGCCTCAGGACAACCCGAATATGATTGGTATGAATGAATGATAACACCATTCCAAATTTCCTTCAAACTACCGTGACACTGCCCCTTTAAGGTCCCCTTCAGGTTCCATTGAATTCCTCATCTATTTTTTTATACGTATATGTTGATTAAAATCACAATTAGCCTTGAAGGATAAATAAACATGACATGGACAGGAGTATCCAACTAGAAAGAGAGCTACTGGGTTCGCGCATGCGCAAAACGTGTAAACAAGCAGCAGGATGAAAGGCACGCGGAGAAAATACTTCAAAGGATAATATGAGATAATAGGAGAACTTCAGGTATGTCCTGATAATCTTATAACAGCAGGCTATGAATAAACCTTATGAATTTTGATGGTTGTATTTGGACCTCTATTAGATCCAGTAAGCTGTATACTTGTTTTAAAGAAGATCCATTACTGTCTGTGCTCTATTTTTGATTGGTTAAAAAGCCACGTGGGTTTGGGAGTCAGGTGTCTACATATTTGTGATCATGTGGTTTGTGCTCTTGTTTTGCGCAGTATCAAACACATTCGGTTGGTTTTTTTTCTTCGTTCATTCAAAACACGTGTTATGTTGCAGTGACGTCACAACAAAACCTCATAATCACGAGATAATGTGTTTATAGGTGAGTGAGTGGTTGTGTGATTAGTATTTTCTCTACCTGCTCTCCCTGATTTTTACTGCTCTTGGATTGGGTGTTTATTTATTTTTTTTAAATAATCAAACACTTATTGATTAGTACTTTTCCAAAATGTTTCCTGGGAATAATTCTGAAAGCATCATGAAGACAAAGGTGCCAGCCTTAAAACAATATATCCTGTTTCTCTACACCTGTTTTCATGGCAAAGCTTTCGAGTGTAGCATGGTGGTGTAGTGGTTAGCATGTCCACCTCAAAGCAAGAAGATCTTGGGCTTGAGGCCCGGTCTCTGTGTGGAGTTTGCATGTTCAACCCGTGCTTGGATGAGTTTTTTCCAGA
>JBCNYG010000019.1:6341834-6358380 GCA_039654305.1 Porochilus rendahli
GAATCCCAGTCAGTTTATTTCCGATGTATTATTTTCCCTTTGGACACCTGTTGTACACACAAAAGTATGAAAAATACACAAAAGTATAAAAAATACACAAAAATAGGAAAATGCATTTTTTTTATAAAAATTCCTGATGGTTTCTTCTCTCTTGTGTGTGTGTGTGTGTCCAAGTCCACAGACATGGTTTAAGCAAAGTTGTCAAAGACATCGAAGGTTAATTGTGAATTTACTCTTTAACTCAATAATATCAGCAAAACACAAATATAAAGAATTTCCTAAAAGTGGTGACATGGCTGTGGAATGTATATATAATGAGAAAATGTTCAATACAAGCATCCTCCTTTTTTTTTTTTTTTTTAATTCAGGCCTCTTGCAATATTAACTGAATTACAGGCCGAAGCAGTGTGCAGCCAGATTGCGGCACTTAAAGAGCAGTAGAGGGGGGTTAGGTGCCATGCTCCACGGCACTTCAGTCGAGAAGGTGGAGGAGCTGCACACTTCCCCCACCTCCACGCACATTTTTTTCTGGAATCAAACCAGCGACCTTATGGTCCTAAACCCACATCTCTAACCATCAGGCCACAGCTGCCCCACTCAGCGTTCTACTGATGTGACACATGGAACACCAGTTTCTTCGTCAAGGTCACGGTAAACTCAGGCATCTGTTTCCTGACTCCACATTGATCAGTTTTTTCACTGACTTCCTTATTGACACACTGCAGGATAGTCAAGACATCCTCACCCCTAGAAAACAAATCACAGAACTCACATTATTCATTTGGAGGCTAAGAGATCGCATCAGCATGATTACAGACTTCAGGGATCTTATTCACAAAGAATCCTGCAGCTAAAACTACAGTGGATGGCAGAGTATTCACCCCACGGCTGATTTTTCCCTCTATTTTGTTGCCTGTAATCTAAGTTTTTTCTTGGATTTTATGTGATGGATCGACACCCAATAGTAAAATTGATGAAGTACAATAAATATGAAAACATTTTTAAAAATCAAAACAGTGGAGTGTACATACAGTATGTATTGAAACACTATCGTATGAAGCCTCTAATTAAGATCTGCTGCTACCTGTTACCTTCAGAGGTCACATAATTTGTTAAATAATAAGCTCCACCTGGACAAGGAAGACTTCATTACCTCCTGCGGATTATCCAGATCAGATCTTGGAATTTTTTAAAGGATTCTTTAACATTGTCAGTGTAGTGTTACAGCTAGCCCAGAAAGGGGCGGTGTGTACTTTCTCTGTGCTCTCTGAGTGCTCGTAGGTAAACCAAGTTTTTTTTTAATTATTCATTCATTCATTAACCGCTTTATCCTACTAGGGAGGCTGGAGCCTATCTCAGCGTACTTTGGGTGAAGGCAGGGTACATTACAGGGCCAACACATTCACACTCAAACTCAAAAAATCTACTGCGATGGCCTGGCGAGCTGTCCAGGATGTACTCTGCCCTCGCCCAGAATAGGCTGAGATGGTCACCAGCCTCCCTGTGGCCCTAATTATGATTAAGCGGTTCAAAAAATGAATGAACTCAAATGTAGGGGCAATTTGGCACAACAAATTAGCCTAATGTGCATGTCTTTGGACTGTGGGAGGAAACCGGAGTGCTCGGAGAAAACCCACACATGCACAGGGGGAACGCTCTCGCCGAGCCCGGGAACCATGGTCTTGTTTTACGATATTGATATTTCTTTTGTTTTTCCTACCATACCAGCCAATCACTGTATTGTAATGAAGGAAATGTTCCAATAAGGAGTTTTGTAAATAATTTTAATTCCACTCAAAGCGTGAAAGTGGTAAGTTAGGATTCTTTGTGAATACAGCCCCTGGAGCAGAACTTCCATTTTTGATCTGTACTTACTTTGGGCAGTGTGTTCTCAGTTGCTTACACAAAGACTGGATAAACCAAGAGCCTGAAATAGGTTGCCTGAATGATACGTATCCTTTAATAGTCGACCTTGCCACGAGGAAATCTGACTTCTCAGGTACGGTGAGCTTAACTGCATCCATCTCTAAAGTATCAACTTCCATTTCTGCTTCCACTTCCATTTCCATATAGCTATCAGACTGGACTGCCACAGGTAGCTGGTAAGGTTTGCCACGACAAGCCTGGATGAAAAACACTTTAGGTTTACTGATTAGACTCGGACATGAACCTCCACTGAATGGGTAGATGATGTCATCTATGGAGATGGTGCTTCCATCTGTTCCATGCACCCCGTCAATGGAACCATGGCTCAGGATGCAGCAGACGAAACAATCTCCGTTGTGCTGCTTCTGGCTGTAGTTGTGTAGCAGTTCTTTCATCTGGTTTGTGGTTTGATTTTTATGCTCACACAGGGTGAAACCCAGCCCCTTGAACACCTCTTTAAGAGAATCTGTTCAAGGAAAGGAGCGAGAACATATTTCACACAACTGGTTTATGTTTAAGAAGAACTTTTACAAGCTCCGAGGCATTGTACACATCTCATCATTAACATTTTACAGTATTATAAAGCCGCATTCCACAGGAGGCAATAAGCAACAATGTAAAGTCAATGACTGCAAACGAAACAAGCTATGAGAGGCAAAATTTTCTCAAGAGACAGAAAGTGGGCGGACCTGGAGTTCAACTGAGCAACTTTCACGCGACACAATTTGAGCGTTAACCAATCAGAACGTAGAGATACCCTTGATTGCTCCTGAGCGGCGCATCGACAAGGAACGTGACTATCAACCTGGAGATCATCCAGGTTTTGCCTCTCTATTACTATGTCTCTCCATATGTGCAGTGCGTCACTATGTTTAAGAATGTCCTTGATAGTGTCGGTTACCCTGGATGTGGGAGTATTCGTACGCGGTAGATAGAACAGTGTGGGGTGTCGGTCACCTCGTATGCAGTGCCAAGTCTCCTCTAATACATTTACATTTACGACATTTGGCAGACACTCATATCCAGAGTGACTTAGATTTTTATACAACTGAGCACTTGAGGGTTAAGGCCCCAGGCTCAAGGGCCCAACAGTGGCAGCTTGGTGATACTGGGACTGAAACCCCTGATCTTTGGATCAGTAAGCCAGAGCCTTAATCACCTGAGCCACCACTGCTGATAATACTCATCTCATAAAAGGTAAGACTGCACCTCTGATTATGCACTAAATGTCATGGAATAGTGTCCCTTGTCATGTGATCGCCGTTACATTACGGAACAGCGAATTATATTCAGGGTATTTAATATCAACCCCTACTAATTGTCCATGTCTACCACCCCAACTTCTGTGACATAATCACCTACCGATAATCCAACAGACTCTGTGATGATGTCCCCATATCTCTGTATTACAACAATACATTGTTTTTTTCAGGAAACACTTTGGACAACTTCTGTTCATTCAAAAGTACCACATGTGCACCTTGTCAGCTAAACTTTACAGACTAAACGTACAAGGCGTGTACTTTGGTTGGTACCAACATGGAAACAGAAACATTACAGTCTGTTACCTTTCTTTTTAAGAAAATATAACTAAAACTAATTTGCTTTATGCTTAAATTCACAAAATGTAGTCTGCAGAAAGATAAAAAAAAGATCAACCTGCATCCGATTGACTGCCGAGTCGTTCTTTGAGGCCCGTAAAATTCACATTGTTAATGATCACACATAGCCCACGTGGTATGCTGGACATTTTGTATTCGGTGATCTGAAAAGAGAGATTTTCATTGTTAAACATGACACAGTGAGTTAGTGTAGTGACATCCTCTTTGCTCTAACGTGGACCAAACTGAACTTTCATGGTACACGAGTGGGTTTTCTACATTATGAATTACCTCATTGCCTGGTCTGACTTTATTATCTGGTAG
The DNA here is from genome assembly GCA_039654305.1 of Porochilus rendahli. Classification (NCBI taxonomy): domain Eukaryota; kingdom Metazoa; phylum Chordata; class Actinopteri; order Siluriformes; family Plotosidae; genus Porochilus; species Porochilus rendahli. The sequence goes on from JBCNYG010000019.1 coordinate 6,345,686, forward strand.
AGGCGAAACAAACAAACAAAAAAAAGAAAACATGTCTCAAGCTGTTGCTGTACACCAAGTTACCATTAAAAGAGACTCATCATGGCTTCAATGTTATGATCTCATACCCTGGTTGTGTGATGTGGGTGCAGGAATGAAAAGGCCCTTCAGATGAGGATAACTGTCGCAAACTTCTTCTCGCTGCAGAAGAGCCACAAATTTGTGACAGGTGTCATTGCCCTTGTTCATCACAGTGTCTATAAGATTCGTGACGATTTTCTCCTTTGTGTGGTTATCATGGTTAAGATTGCCGTATTCCCGCTTGGTGATGAGTTTTTCCTGCTGGACATACTGCAAGATCCAGTTAGCATCAGCAGACAGGGTGTCGATGAGTATGACTTTCTTCTCCAGCACAGTCTGCATGGCTGTAAATCAGAATTAATCCTCACATTAAACGTTTTAAAGAACAAATTCCGAGGCGGCACGGTGGTGTGGTGGACAGCACATCCACCTCACGGCAAAAAATTCCTGAGTTCAAGTCCCGGGCTCAGTAGTGTTTTTGCACCCGAGCCTACTGGCTCACCAGGCCGGAGCTTATCCCACTTTCCATAGAGTGAAGCAACCAGGAGTTCAACCCCTCCTGGATGGGATGCTAGTCCATCACAGGTTACCTTCCCAGTATTTTTACCGATGCCCATTTATACTGCTGGGTGGACAGAAGCACCTTTGTGGTTCAGACCTTGGCCCAGGGGTGAGGTCTTAGCACAGTGGGGGTCTAGCACTTTAACCCCTACACCACTAATTTATCATAGATGGAGTTTGCATGCTCTCCCTATGCTTGTGTAGGTTTTCTCTGGGTACTCCGGTCTCCTCCAACAATTTACAGACATGCACATTAGGTTCATTGGCTGTTCCAAATTATGAACCTGGCCCAGGGGTGAGGGGAAGTTTTAAACAACTTATGGGACTTTAACTTTGCTCGAGGGCCCAACAGTGGCAGCTTGGTGGTACTGGGTACCAACCTTCAGATCTTCAAATCAGTAAGCCATAGCTGTAACCACTGAGCCACCTATGCCCTTGCAACAAACATGCAAACTCTACATAGAAATCCCTTGCCCAACCTGGACTTGAACCCAGCAATGCTTCCTGCTGTGAGGCGAATGTGCTAAAGATACAAGATGCCAGATACAAACAAAGTAACAGATACACATCTATTCAAATCAGGCTTCTGCTATAATTGTAGGGACTTTTATTGAAGTTTATTTTTAAACAGCAACTCAAGCAATGTACACACCCTCAATGGTACATGAACACAGAGGCATAATCATCAGAATTATTTTTAAATGAATGAATGTTCCAAGGAAAATGAAAAATTAATGTTTATGCGACCCTAAATGGTTATACTATAAAAAAACAGTGTTTGGTATAACTTTTATTTTGAAATGTACATGATTTATTTGTCCCCACGCATTTCCGTTCATTATTTTAAAGATTTAATTATCTTTACTCTTAAAAAAAATCTTGGTGCCTGTAACCAGAAGACATGAGGGGGAACAACAGGTGCATTCCAAGTCGAGAAAACCGTCCATTGTTGTAAATATTTAAACTACTGGTAACACAAGACAGGTACTTTGTTTCAGTAGCGTGAGGAGACGACGCGTTGCATTCTTCACAGATTCTGAGGTAAATTTTAAAAAGTAGGTCAAAGAAACTATCTGTCTAATAACTAGAAATGTATTCCTCGGCTTTTTTCCCACTGGATTTTATTAGGGTTCTCTGCGTGTCCGTCGTTTATTGTGCAGTAATAACATTGTAATAACCACCTAAAACGTTCAGAATAACTCACCTCAGTGGTCGCGCGCGCAAAACAGCCTGGCAGCAAAGCAAACCACCGAATGCCTTGAGATTATATGAAATCAATTCAGAAATATTCTTGAATGTCCGCGTGTTGTCTTGGTTCTTTACAGAAACCAGCTTCACAACAAACCCTTTACCGCCAAGTCCAGCACTTCCTTAAAAAAAAAGCAACCTCCAGCACTTCCTAATTTCGTCAAACTTCCGGTAAATGTCAAGTCCCTCATTGGACCATATATACTTTTATATAATGTGCAGGGTATGATTTCTGGGAAACGTGCTGATTTCTGGGAAATGTCTCTCAGTTTGTGCAGCATATTTAAGGGTGTTCATAGGCCATAGAAGTCCCACTGAGAGATTTATCCAGTCATGTACTCTTATCTGTCTGCATTATTGGATAATTACTCCAGATTAAGTATTTGGATTGACTGGTTATATAATGGTTATATTTCTTGAATTTAGAGACCTCTATAGGCAAACTGTGGTATTACACTCAACATGAACATTAATCTGTGGGAGGGAAGTGTAGTGTTTAACACGTCTGCCTCATAGCAAGGAGGTTCTAGGTTCGAGTCCTGGGCTTGGGTATTTCTGTGTGGAGTTTGCATATTCTTCCCATGTTTGCAGAGATTTCCTCTGGGTACTCTGCTTTTCTCCTTTAATAAGAATATGTGCACATGAGGCTAATTGGCTGTTCCATATTTCCCCTAGGTGTTAGTATAAATAAGTGTGTCTCTGGTGGCCCTGTGACGGGCTGCCAAAGCTTTTCAGGGTTTGCCTTTGTCCTGTGTCAGCTGAGATAGGCACCACCCTCCCCTCACAGCGAGTAGTAATAAGCGGTTTCTGACGGCAAATGACAGAGGGTGAGTGATCTGTTTGAGGGTGGCATGGTGGTGTAGAGGTTAACACGTCCAACTAACAGCAAGAAGGTCCTGGGTTCGAGACTGGGTTTGGTGAGGGCGTTTCTGTTTGCATCTTCTGCCATTGCTTATGTGTTTTTTCTCCGTGAAATGGATGGACTCTGGCGCAAATCCTCAGTCAGAGTTAGGTTGTAGGTCATGTTTTCGCTTGTGTGGGTTTTCTTAGGGTACCCCACTTTTCCCCCAGAGTTCGAAAACATTCACATTGGGCTCATTGTTTCAAATTGGCCCCAGGTGTGAGTGTGAATAGCGTGTGTGTTTGTTGGCGCTGCGATGGACTGGCGAGCTGAAAGTCAAAAATATTGCAGGCTCCTGCGACTCTAGTAGAATAAAGGTATTCAGGAAATGGATGAATGAAGGATTGTGTGGTGTGGGTGCTGGAAAGAAAAGCTTATTCTCTCAAGATAAACTTTACTTTATTTCCCAATATGCTTGTTTTACATGTTCTTGGGACCAAATAAGACATTTTTTTTGCTTTAATAATGACACTATTTCTCCAATGATTAACTTGCTGGTGTACTGTTGGACGATTGGACCTTGCTTATAGCAGTTTAAATGAGACTTAATGAAAATGCTCTTTACTTCCAGGTTGAAGGACTACAACTGATAAGCATCAGTAAAGAAGGAGTTCAGAGACCATGGTTATATTGGTCAGAGGTTTTGGAATGCAATAAAGAGTACTGGTACTAGTCATTCTTCCAGCTTAATTTGTGCGTATGTAATATGTTTAAGTGATACAGATGCTTCTTTAACATAAATGACCGTAAAAAACACAAAACTGGGTAACTTTATCCCGTGGATCACCAGCAGGTGCTGAACCACTAGCCCTTTTAAGTAACATTAGTATTGTAGTATTGTAACATTATGGTAATAAAAGCAGATTTATTGTACTAGCACCATCATGCCACACTTACCCAGTAGTCTAACCCTTTAGCCTAGATTAGTGGCAACTGATGACTAGATGACCATAACGTTTCTCACAATTATGAGACGTTTACTAATGGTGAGATAGTAGTGCAAGAAGAAGATTTCTTTTTAAATTATTATCATTTTGTGATTGAAAAATGCATCCGGAGTCTATCTCAGCCGACTCTGGATGTAGACGGGATACATTCTGAACAGCGCGCCAGTTCATCTCAGGGCCAACACGCACATCCATTCATACTCCCACCTAGGGGCAATCGGGAGTATAGAGTCAGCCTAATGTGCATTTTTTTGGGCTGTAGGAGGAAACCAGAGTACCCGGAGGAAACCACAGGAAGAACATGCAAAAAAAATTGCCCTCGCTGAGCTCAGGACTCGAATCCAGGACCTTCTTGTTGTGAGGTGGACATGCCTACCATTACCCCACCATTCCACCCATTTATAGATGAAATTAATATTTATTTATATAACATTAAAAAAAGTTATATGAAAAACCAATGAATAACAGTAGGCTCATTTTTAAGAGCTGCCTGAATGGATCTGGATGGAATAGGTGAGTATGCTATCTCTCCAGTGTACTGATTGGTTGTGCTAGTAATGGATCAGCATGTGTCGTGTGCTTCTGCTGTTTACATTGCAAAAGAATGTTCACTCTTTAAGTGTGTATCTTGTGTGACATATTCGACAAGCAGCCCGAGATGGTGTAGGAGTCAATGTTATTGCATATCCTAGTTACACTGACTGTGTTTCATAACACTGGGCTTATGTTCTCTTAGTTGTTACTGTATATAGTGTTGTGTGTGGGTGTCTTTGAAAAAGCTTTGCTTTTGATCTGTGCTTCTGATTTTCTGTCCTATAGAAAGCCTAAACGATTCCTGTGCTGCAGTTTACCGCGCTGCCCTGAAGCTTCGCTCCCTGCAGAAACTATGCCACAGTAGGTTTTTTTTAGGTGTTCTTAGAGTGAGAAAGCACATATGGAGAGTGATATTGTGATTCTTTACAGAACACTCAGGATCGTAGGAGGATTGTAAGTACTGCTGTAAAGATATTTAACATGTTTTGTATGTCATTATAAGAGGCACCGTGATGTAGTGGGTAGCACTCTCACTTCACAGCAAGAAGGTCGTGGGTTTCTAGCCCCGTGCTCGGCGAGGGTATTTCAGGACCTTCTTGCTTGAGGTGGATGTGCTGATCACTATGCCACCGTGACACCCACTGAGCACAACTCTTGTAACATCTCACTCACTCTCACGCATTCGCCAAACCGTTTAATCCTTCTATGGTCACGGCGAGGCTGGAGCTCTGGATGCACACACAGTTTTTACATCAGGGCAGTACGATAGTGGTTAGCACGTCCACCTCACAACAAGAAGGTCCTGGGTTCAAGTCCAGGCTCGGGCGTTTCTGTGTGATGTTTGATTGGATGGGTTGTTTCCGAGTCCCTCCCACAGTCGAAAGAGATGCACATTAGGCTAATTGGCTGTTCCATATTGCCTCTAGGTGTGAGAGTGAGCATGTGTGTGAATCACTGTGTGTCAGTTGTACCCATCTCAGGAACCTTCTACATAACCTAAGTCAAGTGAGAATCAGAGTGTGTGTGTGTGTGTGTGTGTGTTGGCCCTGCAATGGACTGGTGGTCTGTTCAAGGTGTACCCGCCTTACGCCCAGTGTCGTCTGAGTGTTGTCCAGCCTCCCTGCGAAACAAGTAGGATAAAGCGAATGAATAAATGAATGAATGAAAAGAGACAGAGGAATGTATCATTTGTGTCTGTGTTTCAGTGCATATGGTCTTGATTCGGGATTTGCACTCAGTGCTCTGGGATGTAGGTGACTCAGAGAAGATTTCCCTGGAAAGTTTGAAGCAGAGGCTTGAACAGATTTTTCAGGGTGTTTCAAAGAAATTATCTGCTCAGATGGTACCAGAAGCTACAGAACAGACAGCCAGACTTCTCTTCAAACTGTACGACAGGTGAGAAAAGCCACTTACCTGTTTGGTTAGCTTGCCTAGCTATGCATCATATGCGTATTTAGGTATGAATGGCTTGTAATACCCATGATTTTGCAGGGAGAAGACCGGCTTTGTCCTTCTTAGATCTGTAGAAGCGGCTCTCATTACACTTTCAGGAGACACACTTTCAGCCAAACACAGAGGTCTGAATATTTATTCGTATTTTACCACGTCTAGACAATAATTATATATATAATATTAAATGTGACATATATATATATATATATATTATATATTTAGACATGGTAAAATATTTATATATTTTATATAATTACACACAGCGATACTTAATCATAACACTCTATGTTTTCTTGTTTTTTTTTTTTGCAGCCTTGTTCCAGCTGGCTGTTAGTTGTAGCAGAAGGCAAGGGGAAAAGGATGCTTTTGTCAGTCGTACCCATCTCAGGAACCTTCTGCATGACCTAAGTCAAGTAAGAATCATTCATTAAAAGATTTTCTGCTCCAACAGGCTATTTTTTCACCTGTGTTGGTTTGTTAGGTGGTCTGTCTGTTTTTTTTTTTTTGTGTGCAGTATTATTCAAAATGTTGTGCATTTATTAGTATGATTTTTTTTCTAGTGTTGGGTGGGGTACAAGTAACAAACCATGAAAATATAGAGGTAATCCTTGCATGGGATCATGTTAAAAAGAAAAATGGCCATTGTATAATTCATCAGATGCCCACTAGGGGTAGACATTTCATTATGGTTATGCCACGTTATAATAATCCAGTTCTTCCAGGTGAAGGTACCTTCTACTTTATGAGTTTCCCTCTGGTTTTTAAAGGATTTCTATAATAAGTGCTACCAGCACCTGATTGGAATGTAAGTTTTTTAATGTTATCTTAAGACATATTTGTAAGCCAGTAATTTGCTTCTTTAACAAGTTTAACAAGTTGAACTAACTTCACTGTGTGGTTGAAGTAACTATCAGGCTTGGAGACGAAATCTCATATGGTTTCTGTGTTGTAGCCCGGAATTGAGATGATTACAGATGGACATACTGATGATAAGTGTTTACGTATAGTAAAATTTCCATAGATGACAATCATTTACAGTCATCTAACATAAACACAGTAAAGATGATTGACGGTGACTTGGCATGACTTTGCTGCTAATCAAATAATCCTGTTTGTTCCTCAGTAAGGGCATAAATTCATAAAACCACTGATGTCGGTGTAAATTAAACTAACCACTGTTAATTTAGGTGCCTGCTGTGGTTCAGGAAAGCCATGTCTTTGGTCCTGTGGAATCTGCAGTCCAATCTGGCTTCATTGGGGTATATTTCACTTTGACACAGATGTACAGTAACATACACAGGCACACCCAGAAACTCAGTGTGTTTTTGATTTGGTCTAGGTTATCACTGAGAGGGCAGGGGAGGATCATTTTGTGAGCTGGCTGCAATCAGAGCCTCGTCTGCTGCTGTGGCTCTCCACCCTATATAGATTGTCAGTCAGCGAGGCAGTACAGCACAGAGTGCGCTGCCATGCCTGCAAGGCTTTCCCTATCACAGGTCTCAGGTAAGTCTGAGTGTCTGTGTTGGGAGGCTTTACTTTCTTTTTAAACATAATTGTTGGGTATTCCTTGTAATCGTAAGTGATGCTCCACCAGGTGCCAGATGCTGGGTCCCCCTGTCTCTTTTTTCTTTTATCTCTCTGTCACAATGTCCTACTAGTGTGTCACATGACCTACACACTCTGATGGCTTCTGTACGTATAGCTTTGTGGGTCGGAGTCCCATAGTGATAGTGCCCATGTCTGTGGCATCATCACCAGCTGGTTAACCTACATACTCTGTGATGATGTCAGAGATAGGGGGGCACTACTGCCCTGGGACAGCCCAACCGGAGACCTTCACACACTGCTTTTACTTAACTAGACTGATACATTAACTACAGTAGGTGGTATGTGAGTGTCCCAATTAACATCTTGTCAGAAAAGTGCAGTCAGAAATGATATCCCAGTTCCTCTACACATCCTTAGTGCAGACCATGCCTTCAGGGCAGTTGCATGGAGCCTGATTTTGGAACTGTAACGGCGTTGAATAGTATAGAGTCTCGACGTATGGTACAGGGGGAAACTTTTTTCATGATGTATGCCAATTTATAGGAATATAACATGGAAGAAAGTGGCGCTTCCGATCTCTGGTTGATTCTATCACTCCATAATTGGCCTTGTATATTTGGGGACACTTGATCATCACACATATTTGTAGGCTTTGCTCAAATTGATCTTAGAATCACACAGTTTGAGGACAGGAGAACATGCAAATCCGCACAGAAATGCCATCGCTGAGCTCAGATCTCGAACCTTGGCCCTTTTTGCAGTGAGATGGACGTGCTAACTATTACGCCACGGTGCCGCCTTGTGGCAAATTACATCTGTGTATATTGTGAACTGTTGTGTTTTACAGTATAATGTTTGCAGTTGTTTACCTTATAGGTATCGCTGTTTGAAGTGTTTGAACGTCCACCTGTGCCAAGACTGTTTCCTGACCAAGAAACGTACAAGGAAGCACAAGCCTTCTCATCCGGTTCTGGAGTACTGCACTCAGGTATTGCTGCTAGCATGATTAGCATTGGATTATACTCAATACATATAATGCTCCTGGCATTTTGTATAACTGGCATGTTATGTGGTTGCATCCCTACATTCTGACAGCCCACTGGCCCGACAGCCCTAACCCTAACCCGACTGAACTGATTAGGGTGCACAGCTGAATTAAGCAAGGTGCCCATCGTATATGAGTAAGGCTGTTGGACCAGTAGACTGTCAGAACATAGAGCCGTCCCCATCTTATGTCATTATAAGTCTTTTATGCATCACACCAGCCCTCGTGGAAGGAATCAGTGGCATCTTTGGCGTCCAGTGCCCGTCACGTCCTTCTGCCACGGCGCTATACCTGGAGAGAACATGAGAGGAGGAGATCCCTTGTAGTTGGATCTAATGACCAGACGCATGACAGGTACACAAAAACTGTGTAAAGTCATTAACATACGTTTTCATTCCTCATTTAATTTCATTTTTTTCAGTGCTCATGTCTCAGGGCTGCAGCAGCAGGAGTGTGTGGATAATCAGGAAAGTTTGGACGACACCGTCTGTGAAAATGTTCCTCCTCCTCCTCCTACGCAACTTACCATGGAGTCGAAATCACTCCAGACCGATGAATCCGACGCCCAGCCTCAGGTAGCTGTTTACAAATGCAGCAGTATTCTCTACTTTTCATTTTGCTAATATGTTTAAAGTAAGCTTTGTGTGTTACAGAGAAAGATGTCATTACTCCAAAAGGACATTAGCGTCACACAAAACGCCATGAAAGATCTGCAGAGAGATAAATGGTAGTAATGCTTTCTGATTGAGTGTCTTTATAGCTTATGTGCCAATAGTCATATTTGACATTTATGGTGTGTGTATATGTGGGTGTGCTTTGTCATTAGGATCCTTGAGAAAGAATTTCAGGTGTGGAAAGTAGCCGCACAGTCAGAGCATGACTCTCTGGAAGACAGGTGCATGGAGCTGGAGGCCACCATGGAGGCGCTGATTCAGCACAACCAACAGCTGGAGCAGGAGCTTGGGCAAGTCAGACACGTGAGTGGAGAAAATCGGTGAGAAAAAAAAGATACAAATATGGTAATGATTATTTTTAGCTCCCGCCTCTCGAGAGATGTAGCAACGGGTTCCTTCCGTCTGGCCGTCACACTTTAGTTTCTGGACATTTACTTGCCGTGTGCTAAAACTGGGGCTTTCAAACTTGGCAAAACTGTATATGAGGTTTCTGGACAGTTGTGGCTACTGGGAAGGTAACCTGCAATGAACTTGTCGCTTCACACTGCATAAATCGGGATAAGCTCTGGTTCTGATGAGCCAGTATTTTCCAGCCTCACACATCCTGGGATAGGTGCACATTTCTTCATATAGACTTCTGATCTGCCCCCAAACTTGATCAGAATAAAGTTGTTGTCAAATATGAATGAACAATTTCTGAACCTATGTATACAAACCTCCTTGAGGTTATTTGATCAGAGGGAGACAAATGGGCATCTACTATACACTGACTACTTTATTTGCCGTTGCTACTCTAAAGCCAAACAAAGTGGTGTATCACTTGTTAAAGTAATTCACTTGCGCTACTGTCCAGAAGGATGTGGGTTCAAATCCCAGCATGACTAAGCCACCACTGTTGGTACTTCAACAGGGCACTTAAAAATCAAGATTTTTTTTTTATTAAACCTATCAGTTAAGCCGAAGAGAACATACATGGTTTACTGGTGCAATATTCCTGATTTCTTTTCCTGTGCAGGCATTATGTACAAGAGGTCGAGATGAGATTGGCAGTGACATCCCCACTCCTACTCCTCAACCACAAAGTAGAGATGACACCAACATTAAACGATTTACGGAATCTGAAAGTCAACCTTCGAACACAGACTCCAGTACAAATAAAGATCAAGTGACAGAGACCAAAGAGCATTTGGAAGAAGAAGAGGTTCTAAATTATGTACAAGAGGAAGTGAAAGTAGATTTAGTAGCTAAAGAAACCCATGAGGCTAAGACAAAAAAAGAAGTCCAACTTGTTGGGGAGTGTAACGAAGAAGAAGAGGAGGAGGAAGAGGAGGAAGTGGAAGAGCCACACCTATACAGACAAGAACTTAATGAAAATGAAACAACCTTAGATGAGTCTGTCATAGTGGAGGATTCTGAGACAAAAGAGCTTTGTGAATTAGTGCAGCAGCTTCATGCTGCACTTTTATCCACTCCAGCAGGCAAGTGTCCAGGGTGAATGTCAGTCGCATGCCTAAGTTGCATCACTTAATATCCCCATTTCTCTAATGCAAGGGCATCAAAATCATTTTTACTGAGGGCCACATCACTAAATTTCCACAAAACCTACCTGGCAAAATGATTCATGTAGTTCAGAGGTTTAGTTTATGATTTGTCCTCTTCAACTTTATTTACTTTCCATTTCTGACAATTGTTGACTGAGCAACATGCTAGTTGCAATCTTTCTTGAGCCATGAATGGCACTTGAAATAGGTTTGCCTCCAACGGGTGGATGATGAATTACATTTTATGGTAATGGTCATTTGAAGAATGTATGATACATATAAGCACTCATGGGCAACATAAAATAAGTCTGACACCTGTGCTCCAAAGGGTGATTTTTAAGGACAGATAAGTAGATTAAGGTCCATTGCTATTGGATGTGGCTTTGTTTTCTTTTTATATTACACATAACAGGGGATTTGGGAATTGTCATCAGGGCAGCATGGCAGCATAGTGGTTAGAATAGCTGCTTCAAAGCAAGAAGGTCCTGGCTAAAAATCCTGGGTTCGACAGGGGCTTTTTTTGTAGAGTTGCATGTGCTTCCCTTGCTTGTGAAGGTTTCCTCCAGGTGCTCCAGTTTCCCCCCACATCCAAAGACATATTCATATTAGGCATAATTGGTTGTCCCAGCTTGCCCCTAGGTGTGGGTGTTTTACCCTGCAATGGACAATGGACTCAAAGTTGGCTGAGATAGGTTTCCAGCGACCTTAGTAGGATAAAGTGTTTTGGTGAATAAATAAATTAATTGATCTATTATCATCTGAAAAAAGTAGGGCTGGTGGTGTAGCGGTTAGGGTGCTGAGTAGGTTTGATTTCCCGTTAGACCCCCACCGTGCTACAATTAATACAATTTCATAGTAACTTTATAAGGGTTAGCTTGAGGGTTAACTTGATAGTATACAATATACAGTTGATGATCGTAGCTAGAAAGCATTATTGTAAGTCATTCTCGGTAACACTGTCTACCCAAATGCTGTAAATATACCGCAGATAAGGCTAACATACTGTAACAAGCATTTTTTATATCCCCGCGAAGTGTAGGGGACACTATGTTTTCACAGGCCACCGCTGCCTCATCCGCCGCAGAAACTTCTCGTTAACACTCTGGCAGTAGTATTTATTATTTATGTTAAATGGTCCCTACCGGATGCCCTACCAGCCTATTGAAATTGGGTCACCTTGACCTATTTATCAAGGTTACAAAGGTCAATTCATTAAAAATGGCTGTGTTTGTCGGATCGGTTTCCAATTCATACCTGCTATATATACTTAGTCTTCCAGCCTACTGAAACTGGGGACCTTGACCTAATTTCAAGGTCACAGGGGCCTCATGAAATATGCACATGGTCATGTAAAAAGTCAGAAATGTCAAATTTAGCACAGGATTGTTAGTTTTTTATACCAGATATGTCCATGGACATCATTTCTATGCCACAAGAGTGAAATTTAGTAAAAACATGATACTATGATGATACTAAGTGTGTCATTGACCATGCTTCACCTAGTGCACTGTGACAGGAATGCATTTCTTGTTTATTGTTTCTTTTGTTCCACAGGATTTGGTTCGCATCAGACAGGAGCACTGTTGAAGGCAGCAGAAGAAGTTGGAGATTCAGTGTTTCAACTTGTTACTTCTCTCAGAACGATCACGTCACCCATACAGGACACCGCACCCATACAGGGGTCAGAAATCAGTGATGCATTGGGAAAAACCTTCTGCCACCAAGCAAGTTTATTTTCCAACCAATGAAAGTTATGCATGTTCTTACATTTTTATTTATTGAATTGTTTGTTTGTGTATTTATTTATTTTAATTAATATGAGACAGTAGTAACAAGTAGACAGTACGGCAGGAACGTAATCGAAGTGAGCTTGTGCCCTGTACTTACTGGGAATTCCATGTTTATGGGGAATAATTGCACACTCCAGCTCTTTTCATGAATGGGGTTCAGGGCGAAGCGTTGTGACATCTGACCGATATGGTGTGTGGGTCACACTAATTATCTTAACGCTCTTCTATCTTCTATCTTAACCATCTTTGGACGCTGACTCTAGGCGAAGGCAGGGCACACCCTGAACAGCTTGCCAGACAATTGCAGGACCGGCACACATACAACCATTCCCACTCATACTCATACCTAAGGGCAATTTGGAACTGCCAATCAGTTAGGGTTTCCTCAAGGTAT
>JBCNYG010000019.1:6368869-6386801 GCA_039654305.1 Porochilus rendahli
TGTGGTTTCATTGGTGCACATCGGGGGAGAGAGGAGAAATGCAGAAAAAAAAAAAAAAAGAGAGAGAGAGATAGAGAGAGACAGAGAGAGAGAGAGAGAGAGAGAGAGAGAGAGAGAGAGAGAGAGAGAAAACTTCATTCACAACACAGATGAAATAAAGATGGACAAGAATCTGCAGTGAAACCTGAGCAGGAGACAGATTAATGGCCTGCCTCATGCTTCAGACTCGTATCAGATCTCAACAACATCAATACAGCAGCTGGTTAGAGCTTCAGTGATGCAAGACCCATTCAACAGAGCCCATTAACATGAAAAGCATGCTGCACATAACAGTCTGGACTCTCACTGGTGCACAAACACAATGTATTCATTAATATTAGTGCAGTTATAATTGCACCTGATTCGGCAGAAGAGAGCTCAGTGGATTAGCAAGGCTGAAGCTAATTCAGCTATTTATTTCAGCTTACTTAAATTAATTATTACAGGGATGCACCAAGAATCAGGATGAAACTGAAACTGGAAACGTTACTGTTGTGTACAATTAGATTAGCAAAGTTTTTAGAGTTGACCACCCTGCATTAAAGGGGCAGTCATCAATTCTGGAGAAAGATTATCGATATTTGAACCCGAGATCTAAACAAATACACAGTACCACAAACCATCCCCCACACCATTTTATGTGGTAGCTCACCATTAACAGCTACAGCTCTGGTTGGTGATCGGCTAGAATAGTGCTGTGTGGGGGTTGACACAGTGGTGTAGTAGTTACCACATCTGCCTCACAGCAAGAAGGTCCGGGGGTTTGATTTTTGGGCTCGGTGAGGGCGTTTCTGTGTGGAGTTTTACCCGTGCTTGTGGGGGTTTACTCCAGGTACTCTAGTTTTCCTCCCTCGATCCAAAAACATGCACATCAGGCTAATTGGCTGTTGCAAACTGACCCTAGGTGTGAGTGCAAGTGTGAATGGTTGTGAGTGTGTTGGCGGTGGTCTGGCGAGCTGTTCAGGGTGTACCACATTTTCGCTCAGTGTCGGCTGAGATAGGCACCAGCCTCCCTGCAACCGTTATAGGATTAAGTGCTTCAGCTAATGAGTGAGTGAGTATTGTGTCCATGAACAATTTTTTTTTTTCCATCTACAGAACCACGCCATTTTTTTTTTGCCTGCACTCAAAACGGACAGCTAGTGGACCGTGAGGGGATAATCACTTAATCTAATTAAAAAAATAAAATTGATGACTGCATCTTTAATACACAATATTTACAGGGTAAATAAACTACAGCTGACCATCCATTATTTGCCGTAACACGCAGTGCTTATGCTTTTGGAATAAAACACTCTGTCATTTGAAAATAAATGGAAATTCAACTTGAATGTCCACAATGTGTCTTTTTGAACCCTGGGTTTATACTGTGGCCATGAAGTCTGCGATCTCCATGATTCAGAAAAAAAAAAAACGTGGAGCTCCACGATTTATGAATACACTTGAAGCATGATTGGGGTATAAAAAGGAGGCATGGTGCACCCAAGGGATTAAACTTGAAGGAATCGTGTTTTTAAGTCCTTCAAGGTCCATACGATGGCACATCAAGTTCTGTTACACTCTGTTAAGATCTGTTAAGCTCGACCACAATTCCCAATTATCCCTTTTGGCATCAAATTGTAATAAATCGTGGCAAAATTTTTGGACTGTCAAAAATGTTTTCACGAACATCATGAATTCACCAAGTTCCCTCAGTGTCATCATGATTCCACCAAGTTCCCTCAAGATGCGTCATCATGATTCTATCTCACGACCCCCCACTCTAATCATGATGTTCTCAAATCGTAGTGATTGTGGCCTAGAGTGTAAACCCAGGTTAAAGATTTTCTCCCAGGCCTGGTAGGTAAGGTAGGTTTGGTTAATAAGCAAGAGATAGCTCGGGAGGAACATCTATAGTTGCGTATGGTGATTTCTTGGTCTGCATGCTATCATCTTTCTCTATCCTTTCCTATACATTGAGGGGACACTATATTATCAGAGGAAAAAAATCTAACAACTCCCAAGCAGCAAACTAAGAATTTTCTCTGGAAGGTAATAAGACAGAGTGCCAATTAGCTAAGAAACTAGAAAGCCCCATCCAGAAGAGTCTCCTGTGGTGGAAAACTTTGCATGGCTTGGATGCTAGTGTCAATGCTGCCCTAGTATCAAGGCTGCAGTTTTATAAAATTAACCTATTAAACAATTTTCAAGAATATTATACTGTGACTGTGGTTAAAGTGCGTACAATGGGCATGTTTAACTTCGTAACTTACTCCATGTGATGAGCACACACGTCCGTTAGGTCCAGAAGGACAGGCTGTAAGGTTGAGGGCGGAGATAGGCACACATTTCCGCTTAAGGCACATCATGGAGGGGCCACATGGTGTCCCGTCCTCCACGTAACCCAGATCAGTGTCGTCATCCAAGAGTACACGACCGCCGCTGATGGTGAGGGGAAAAGACAGGAATCCAAACAGAAATAAGAGGGAATAGGTGGCATGGTGGCACAGAGTTTAGCACATCTGCCTCATAACAAGAAGGTCCTGGGTTCGTGTCCCAGGCTTGGCAAGGCTCTTTCTATGTGGAGTTTGTATGTCCTCCCTCTGCTTGCGTGGGTTTCCTCCGGGGTTCTCCAGTTTCCTCCCACAGTCCAAAGACATGCAGAGTAGGTTAACTGGCTGTTGGCCAAATTCCCTCTTGGTGTGAGTGTGAGTGTTGTGTGTTTCCCTGTGATGTATTGGCAAGCTGTTCAGGGTGTACCCCGCCTTCGCCCAGAGTCAGCTGAGATTATGATTAAGCAGTTCGGCAAAGGAATGAAATTATGAATAGGAAGGAATAAAGTGAAGAGACATGAGATGACACATGAGTCATACATCAGTTTACTTTGAACGGACATCGAAATGATTGTCATTATTATAATTTTCATTTATATTAGTGTTTGTTACTGAATGACAATCAATCTGGAAGTCTTAACCAGAGATACTGATATACTGCACATAGCATTATTATTTACGAGACACATAGTAGCACTGACCTGCAGTCTACCAGACGTCCCTGATGGTTGAAAGTGGTGGGAGTGATATCGCCTTTCAGCGTCCCAATCCTGGGGTTTCTACCGATGTTGGTGCACAGCAGGTACCCACAGAACACATCACTGCAGATGGTGATCATTCAAAGCAGATTTTTATAAACACAAACATCAAGTCTTTTGCAGAAGCTCAATACACAGAATCAATAGTTAATGACAGTAAAATGTGACACCAACTGTTTACTGCAGGGGATCCACTTTTCTCCATCTTTCCCACAATTCCCTTTCTCCGTTCCCTCGGTGTTCAGCTTCTCGTAGCAGTGCTTCTCTGAGCCTCCTGCCTCTGAGACACCAAAACAGAACATATTACTGTATATTCCAACAGCTTGGTTGGTATTTGCAATATGAATTGGACTACATTTTACATTTTTGTCTTTTTTGCCCCCCATTACTCACTTGAACCCCAGATGTATTTGCACTGGCTGTCTCTGGTCTTGCATTCACCGTCATAACAGCGACCCTGGAGCAGCAAAATGTGCACCAAGAAGCAACAACTCTGGTGAAAAAGAGTGTATCTGCGAACACCTGAATGTTAAAGAATGATATACACCTAAGACACCTCTGAAAGGTGTACACTTCACCTGGTTGAGCTGACAGGGATACCCGTCCTGTTTATGGAGGTTAGAAGGACACTGTAGGACAAAAGATATCCTTAGTTACATTCATTTTCTTCCCTAAGCATTCAACTTGGAGAAACCATAAACGAGGAAGGATGTGGATGCTCGAGATGTGTTTGAGGGACTGTGTAAGTATTAACCTGTCCCGAATCTCCTGAACAAGACTCTGAAATATCGCAATCATTCACAGAGTAGCGACAGCCGTAGCCCCTTGGAAGGAACTGTTGGAAAAAAGAGAGAAGAGGATGGATATAAGAGGAAATATTTTAAAGGGGTCTATTCACTAGTGTGGTTTTTTTTTGTATTATCACTTCATTATTGCTGAATATACTAGTTTTCTGGCAAAACCACCCCAGCTCACAGGCTTTACTCTCTCATCACTCGTTTGCCAAACTGCTTAGTCCTCTAGGGTCTCGGGGGATGCTCACCAGTCCATTGCAGAGCCAACACACAACCATTCACACTGACACCTAAGGGCAATTTAAAACAACCAATTAGCTTCACGTATATGTCTGTGGACTGTAGGAGGAAACCAGAGTACCCAGAAAAAACCCACACAAGCACAGAAAGGACATGCAAACCTCACACAAAAACACCCTCACCAAGCCTGGTACTCGAATCCAGCTTCATGCTTCATGCTAACCACTACATCATCTTGCCGCCAACTCATATATATATATACATACATATATATATATATATATATATATATATAAAATCCTGAGTCGATTTTCCTTAAGACAATGCTCAATACAGTGAAGTAGACCTAAATATGTAGTATGAGGAAGAGAAAGACTACAATTTCATCCCTACAAGCCTGTCTCGTGGTATGTATATATATATATACATCATCAACATTTATTTTCTGATCAACAACAACAAAAAAAAGTTGGTATTAGTTAAAAATGATCGACTGCTTCCAGATGACAAGGCGTCTGAATGTTCTATGTTAAAGTCGGCAGGTTGTATGGCAATCCAATCATTGCAGCAGGAACCACAATCATTACTGTAATTCAATAAGAAGCATAAATAAGACTTGGATGCTTTTAGAGCTTCATCATCCAACCCCCTAGCATTAAGAGAACGAAGACCAGGAAGTGCCGAGCTCTTACCAGACAGGTGCTGTTGCAGCACGGCCCATCACTGCAGTGAGCGCCATTAGACAGAGAGCACTTCTTACAGCAGTCTTTATAGCACTCCTGCTTCAGAGAAACACACACACACACACAAACACACACAATCACACTGCATTCTTGCAAACCTCATACATTTTTTATGTCATTAAATACTGGATTAGACGGCAGAGCTTTGACGGGAGTGACACTAATGCAGATTCATATGTTCTGCTCTTGCAATAATAAGTGGTAATAATGGTGTATATTAACTCACCATCCTAGTTCCACAGTCACACTCCTCTCCCACCTCTACATACCCATTGCCACATTCTGTAGCCTCAAACAGCTGCCAACAGACACAACATTTATCTCAGAAATTTATCTTATAACGATTGTGTGCATGCATAGGAATAACTATCTGAGTTGTATGATGTGAGGTAATTCATGGTGTTCATGGTCACCTTGTTGGGTCTGTTGAAAAGACAGGATGCTCCTCCCTTGAGCAGGAAGTTCTTAAAGTCAGTGATACTGCATTTGGAGAACCTGCGAGGATGCTGCACTCTGAATTAAAAGTATGTCATTTTAGTGTCATTACACTTGTAGTAACTTAAATCATATTTTTACCATAGTTAGCAAAATGACTTATGTACACTGATCAGCCATAATAATAAACCACTAAGAGGTAACAGGGATTATCTCATTTGGCTCAGTTCACGAAGTTGACGTGTTGGAAGCAGGAAAAATGGGCAAGTAGTAAAATCTGAGTGATTTTGACAAGGGCAACACTGCCAGAGCTAGACGACTGAGTCACAGCATCTCCAAAACCACAGGTTTTTGGGCTGTGGGCTGTTCCTGGTATGCAGTGGTTAGTGGTCCAAGGAAGGACAAACGTTGAACCAGGAACAGATTCATAGACACATAGTGCTCACTGGGGAATGAATGCTAGCCGGTGTGGTCTGATCCCAAAGAAGAGTCCAAATTAAAGAATGAGTTCATGCCGGCTGTGATAGAAAGGTGTCTATGATTGCTGTTTATGAGGCTGCGTAGCTGCAGACCAGTCAGAATGCACATGCTTGACCCCTTTTCACCAGTGAAAGAGCCTATAATGGGCATTAAAATCGGATCATGGGGCAATAGAAGAAGATTGTCTGATGAACATGGACACCTGGTTGCATGTGCATCAAACCCCATTACCACCAAGGTGCCCTCAACCTCAGATAAGAATGTAAGTCACTCTGGATAATTGGCCACCAGATTTTTCCATCTGTGGGATGTGCTTGGACAAGTCCAAACCATTTAAGGCCCACATTGCAATTTACACAGATTAAAGGATGTGCTGTAAATTGCTTGGTTCCAGGTACCACAGTACACCCTCAGAGGTCTTGTGGAGTCCATGCCTTAATGGGTTCAAGCTGTTTTGTCAACACCTTCACAATAACAGGTAGGTGGATTCAGGTGGTTATGGCTGATCAGTGCATATACATATTGTTATGGCTGATCAGTGTAAGTATGCCTGTATCTATACCCAGTATCTTCCATAATGCATCCCAACCAGGAATCCATGCAGCCGCACTCCTCTAGAAAAGCACAAAACAGACAGAACATTCAGCTCAAATGAAAGCCATATACGACCCTTGAGGCGTGTTAAAAACGAATTGTGGAGTATGACACAGTTTCAGACATACTTCTCCTGCTAACAGGGTCCCACTGGATGCCCAGGTTCTGTGCCAGGCTCTGGGAGAGAGAGACAGCCATAGTCCACGTGCTGCCAAACTGACAGGCAAAGAAAAGAGGGAAAGAAAGAAAGAGAGAGAGAGAGAGAGAGAGAGAGGAAGGGAAGAACAAAGACAGACAAGCTGGTGGCATGATGAAAACTCATGTTCTATTGAAGCAAATTTTTCAGTGGAGCAGACTGGAAAATATTCACGTTTGAGAATCACCTCGTTAACCCCTACTCCTCTTCCGATGGAACATACTCCTCCGATGTAGGCCATGCTGCTGCGGCCGTAATGAAATGTGACATTCCTGCAATGCCAACAATATTTGTCTTTAGTAAAGCTTCCAGATGAACGGGAAAAAATTAAAGAGATTCCAATACAACTGGAATCTATGGAAGAGCACTGGGGGTACCTACAAGTGTTTTTTTCCCCCAGAAGTGCACAGGGGACATATTTCTGAAATTATAGTCAGAGTTTCTGAGAAAACTGTCAGAGCTAACATCCAAGTTTAAAGTCAGCATTGACAAAATGCGGATTTGTAACCGCTAACAAGCCAACCATACTAGGAGGAAACCGAGTACCCGGAGGAAACCCACACAAGCATGGATAGAAAATGCAAACTCCACACAGAAATGGCCTGAGCCCAGGAATCGAACCCAGGACTTTCTTGCTATGAGGCGGACGTGCTAACCACTGCGCCACCATGCCACCATTATGCTAATAATTTATGCTAAATATAATTTTTTTTAAAGAGTCCATTCATAAACATAAAATACAGTGTTATCTCTTGAAAATAAAATGGAATTGGCCATGACATCTTTCTATAACTATTTGCTTACTCCTGTACACAAGTCGCAATGACCCCTGCACTGGGCTCCATGATATTTGAAAACATCACTATTCTTCTTTAAACCGTATCTCTAGTTTCTAAAACACTTGATCTTAGACTTTTAGTCTCAGTTTTGCTCTACCAAGTTGTCGTGAATATGCAAGATCATTAGTATAGTTATGTGTTCTTGTTATTGCTACTGTTACTGAAAGCAGATGTAGAACCAAAACAAGATGTAGAACAGGTGAATAAGACATAGTAAGCCAGTGAGAAGGGGTGGCCTCACCAAAAAATCTTCATATTCAGCCAAAACAAACTGATAATGGAAGATAAAACACAGACTATTATGAATTGGCCACCTTTAAAACATGACGGTACATCAGTCAATTGATGATATAAGACCCCCCTGGTAGTCATTTGCTAAATGTTTAAGTGTGATTATTAAGTTTTGAGACCATAATTAACTGATACAGTGTATGTCTTTAGAATGTGGGAGGAAACTGGGCTACCCGGAGGAAACCCACAAAAGCACAGTGAGACCATGCAACCTCTTCACAGGGAATTGAACCCAGGACCATCTTGCTGTGAGATGAACTTGCTAACCACTACACCACCATGCTGCTGTTTCAATCAAACAGAGTAAATGATACCTTGTTTAACTATAGGTCTATCAATCCCCACTGCATGTAACTCACGTGAAAAGGTGAACAGCGTCTGCGTTGACGCCGATGTTCTGCTGCCGGTATTTGGAGAAATCTTTCAGCATGTCCAGTGGCTTGACACTGAGAGGAATCCTGTCTCTGTCTGTCCAGATCTCAACAGCAACCAACACCACACGTGTGTTAAGATGTTCCTTAAATATCTTAGGGCATGGGATATAATACAACATCACTGGAGAGAATGGATTATATATGTGTAATCTAGATATGTATTACATTATACACTGCCCAGCAAAAAAAAAAAAAAGGTTGCACTGTCTAATATTTTCATGGTGAGCATTTAGCCTTGATCACAGCATGTAATCTCCATGGCATTGTTGTTCCAGTTGGTCAGGTCGAGGCTCAGCAACATTAATGTGGAAATAACACGAAGTCAGCTGATGACCTGAATGTAGTGAATGAGCAGGTTATCACAGCAACAGACTTTTTCCTTCCCTGATGGCACGGATATAAAATTGGGACTCATATAATGAGCGAGTGGTTCAGGGAGAATGAGGAATCATTTTCACATATGTATTGGCACCCCAGAGTCCTGGCCCTAACCCTAGTGAAAGTTTTTGGCATGTGCTGGAGAAGACTTTATGGAGTGTTAAAATTTTTTCCAACCCTGGACGGAAATAAATGTTATGTTGCTTAAGTTTGTTGAAACAATGGCATGATGATTATGTGCTGAGATCAAGGCTAAATGCACACCATGTGTGTGTGAATTTTTTTTTGGCTGGGCAGTGTATATGATATTATAATAAAAGCCCATGCTGCTATTATTTTTATACCATTATGACAATCATCATAAAAACTTACAGCGTCTACAAGGTTCACCACAGATTTGGCGAAGTTTCTTGTATGCTTTTTACTTTTATGTCTCTTAAACTGGAAAATAATACATGTGGTAAATATCACATTAACGATGTATGGGTTACAATTACATTTGTTTATTTGTTATAGTATTGTTATTATTTAATTAGCCCTCTTGTGCCCCCTTGTGTACACTAATTATATTACAGATGACTGCATGCCAGTTTAGAAAACAGATTAATTCATTTAGCTTTATATTAACTAAACTACCAACATTTTCACAATTTGTTTAAACTGACCGTGTTGTGGTCACTGACTATCATAATCTCCAGGTACTTGATCTCATCAAACACTTTCTGAGGCACCTAAAAGAGAAATTTAAGCTTAACTCCAAAGTATTGTATACAATCAAGCGATGTGAGGGGAAAACATTTAAAATAACAGAGTGTGGGTCCTCACTGCTCGTTTTCTGCGCTGCCTGAGCCAAGGCATGTCGGACAAGATCTGTTCTTCCTCCTCCTCATCCTCCCCCTGGTCCTCAGAACCTGACAGAGAGAAAGACATGGACAGATGGAGAGGTGTAACCATGGAAACCAAGCCAAGAACCCTGCAACTCAGTAGGAATCTTAAAAAAACGAATAAAAGAATTTCAAATATATGACCGCAAACTTGTACCCAAATCAGTAGAGTTATGGCCCATGCTGAGTGACGGTGCCCGATGTAAGATGTGAGGCCTCGGCCCTGTACCCTGTAAGAACAAATTACACAAAGTGATATCTGCCAGAATGTATTCATGCAGAGCACGCTTTTAGAAATGGAGAAATGCACACTGTTTTTTTTTTTTTTACCGCAGCTTGAGTCTGGTTGAGGGGCACAATGAGGTAGACAAACACTCCATCATCAAACATTCCACTGTGAGCAAGAAAAAAGCAGGAAAAAAGACTAAAGGTCAGCCAAACATGATGAAGCCTTTGTGACATAAAATATCATAACTGCTATCATAGCAGACGTCGGCCGTCTCCGTCTGCCTCGCTCTGTGATCCACTGCCACACACTAACATGATGACATTCAAAGCCTTTCATGAGCCCCACCTGCCATCTGGCCTCACAGTGGGTCTCCAAACACACACGCAAACATTAGCAAGGTTTGTGCATACACACTCTCACCCTCTCTCTCTCGCACACAAACACGAAGGATTGACAATGTGTCTTACTGGAGCCCGTTGCACGTAGACAGAGCTGCATGAGAGGCCTCTTTCCCTCTTATTTGACCATGGTAGTAGCAGTGCTCGCCTCCCTAAAACCACACACACGGTATTTCAAAGGATATCTTTCTGATAGGTTGTGTTACTGGAGTAAATGTGGAGTTTTACCTTTGAGAAAATTGGTTTGTCTTTTTCATAGTGGATCTCGACATAATTTGAGGAGAGCAGATCACTAAAAGAAAACACAATGAATTAACAGGCATACTACATTCCAGTACACCAATACAACATAATAAACTATCCAACCATTGATTTTATTTCTATCTCTTCACCCAACCAGGTTATACTGTAACGGCTGCCCAGACTAATGCAGGTTATCAGTGTATTTCAGTTCACATTACATATTAAAACTCAGACACTGCAATGAGTCACTGCGGTTATATGCACACAGACGCACACCTACTCGCCACCCACAAGAAGCAGACGCATCTCTGAGTCCCTTAGCACTCTTTTTAATCCCAGAGGTTCGGGTTGTTAAGTGTTTACTGGGAGAACACTCTCTGCAGTCTACGTTGTATTAACTGCAGTTCCTCTGAGAAAGTGCTGTGTGACTGACAATGCTAAATTCCTCAGAGTTCACCCTCCCTTTTCTAGACACAAAATAAACACATTGCACTACACCTACTTGTTTAGTGCAAGATCCAGAGTAAAAGTAGAACCAAAGGCGTCCAGCTGGAAGCTTGCCTGTGCCAAGTGGATGGCCTGCAAGAGTTTATTAGACAAAACAGACTTTTTTTAAAAACCCACAGAAGCATACAGTTGTACAGTGTTCCATCAAGGCATAACATCAAAAGGGGGTAAAATCTTGTATGTGCATTATAACTATCATTATAACATATCAAACAGCAGTAACTGAGCAAACACTTACTATAATATGCGGTCATTATTAAACAAAACTTAGAAAGAAAAGTATTTACTCTTTATCTTTAGAACCCACTCCTCAAACTCTCAAATTATGCAGTACTGATGTTTAGATCTGAAATGCTGCACTAGCAGCTTGAGGCTGGATTTGTACACTGCAAGCAAGCCCTTCACCTCCCTATAGGGGTAAGCCAAACTGCAACTTTTGCGGAAAAAAAAAAAGATGCTTGAGTCCACGCAGTGGGCTTGATGATGTACACAATGCACCACTCTCAGCAGCTGCCGAGAAAGAGGAAGGGAGGAAGGGGGTGGGGGGTGGACTTGCAGTTTTTGCCTCACAACAATAAAGTGCTCAGTCAGCATTCCATCACACGCTCGGACATGCACTCTCAAACATAATTATAAGCACATGACTTATCTACAACCAAATGCAAACTTCTGTATTTAGATTTAACTGCCTTTAATCCCAGGCAACCAATCAGACTGCCAATCCAAATTCAATTACATACACTCTCGCAGCCAGGGGTCCCCTAAAAAGGGGAACTCCTCTCAATGAAAACTGTGAGTAAGCTTTGAAGCTGCAAAATTCCTCCTGACACCCATCCCTGCTCCTACAGCTGGATCCGACTCACCTGGCCTTCACTGGCCTGGTTTCGTGCACGGGTGTCCAAGTCATGGTACGCGCTTTCCGCTTCCTCATTCACGTAGTAGACCAAGCGTGAGGGATACGTGATGGCCAACTCCTTGTCTTCTCTACTTGTAGTGTTTCCGTCACTCTTAGTCTCCGGTGCTGCCGTCGCATCTTGCCACAGTGTCGCAGACCCTCGCTCATCGACGACCTCATTCGCAGAAGAAACTGCAGGACCAACATGCTGTTATTTCTGAGCAGAATCCCTTCATATATACATGATCAGGGCCTACACAGGCAGCGCTGAATGCAAGGAAATGTGCTATAGCCCTAAATGAATCATGAAGCAACAGAATTTCAATATAGACTACAACAAATTTCAACTCATCTGGAAAAATCCAGTGATTTTTTTTTTCAACTTCTTGGAATATAGTAAGGAATATAGTGAGTGTGCAGCTTAGACAGCAGATCATCTGGATGCTTAGGTCAATAAGTGCATAATATTAAATGGGTGACTGTATTAGTATTCATTTGCCAACACAAACGATTGGAGACATCTATCCAAGATCCATTGCTTTTACACTTGTGTTTGTCCGTGCCATGCAGAGGCCTGGAAAAGATATGTTTTACATAAAGAGGGCTGATTCAGGCGCATGGGATATAAACCCAACTATGTAGACTGTTAATGGAGGCTTCGCGCAAACACAGGATGAAGGGAATATCCTGCCGCGGCGCATGCATTTGCAATACATTCCCGACAAATACGCAAACGCACCTAACTACCAGCCATAAGTACAAACATAAGCACACCCTGTCATATTTGATACGGGTGGACAGTACTTACCCAGTGATGCGGAGGAAAACGAAGGCAGTAGTGCAATGAAGACGCTAGCGAGCAGACTCGGATGGAATATCAGACGCATGATTCATATTTGAAGACCTTAATAAAGATGACATCAACGCATCAGATCGCAACGAAGATCCTGGCCCATGGTCGCGCGAGCAACGCGAAAAGAAAGGGTAAGGCGGGAATGAAAGGATGGGTAGTAGCGCGCGAACGACAGGAAAGAAGGGCGGAAAGAAGGCTGGAAGGCGGTGGCCAAGCAGCGCATTCATCAGGAGACACACTACGCATGCGCACTGCATCCAGCTCTCTCTCTCTCCCCAGCATCTGCCGCTGCGTTCACGAACACCATTGGCGCACAGAGACACCTTCCTCTCTAATCACAACGCGCACATTGTAATATTTCTCGACCTAAGAAGTAGGCCATTAGGTGAAGGGCTACCTGGCAATCACAGTCAGGCCTTGTCACGTTCCACCAATTCCTATTATCCAAATAAAATCATGTATGAGCAAAGAATCTTGTACCACTGCTGGGGGAAGGACATGGAGAGAAATAGAAGAGAAAGACGATGCAAAACACACATTTATATAATAAATTTTAATGTGCAATCGTTATTAAATATTCAACTGTTGGACAAAAATATTCATTAAAAAAACTTTAAAAAATATTTAATTGAACCCTTTTTAAAGCATGATTTTGACTAGAAAACAAGAAATACAGACAGAATGAATTCCACCCAAAAATCCAGCTGTGCAAAATTATACAGCAACTGGTGGACAAAACAGATTTTGCATCTCTTCCTTACATTTGTAAGAGGTTTTCATAAAATGCTGGCTTTTAATTTAACATTGTGCCTGTACAGTAGGCTAAATACCCCCGAACACAACAGGGTAGGCTGCTATTAGTAAATAGTGAGTCATGTGGATACAATGAGGGTCCAAGCCATCCAGTTTAGAAGATGCTTATGACCTGGGTGAAGCCCTGGAGGAATTTTTATTCCGGGTGGACGTTCTACATCCTGAAGCAACACGAGTGCCATCCTTCTGCTGGAGAATGTTACTAGATTTTGCCTTGGCTTTGGTTGACTTCCGCCTGGTCCTATAAGGAGGTGAGGATGGTTTCTTTGCAGGAGTCAGAGGTTTTTCTGTAACCCTCTGACCCTGTTTGCGACGTCTACTTGGTGGTTGGTGCATGTGTGCCTGTGCATGGTCAACTTCTGGCTTAGTCCCTGAAACTTTAAGAGAACTGTCTGAATGGGAAGGAGGTTTTGTTCTTGACGAGCTGCCTGTGTGGGATGCAGAAGACCTTATCTGGCCCAGGAGGAAACGGCTGTTGCTGGAGATGGAGGATCGGCTGAACATGGCTTTCCTGCTGGAAACAGAAGAGCCAGGCTCAGAGGGACCTCCACTGTCCAACCAAGAGCCAGAGGTAGAAGCACAAAGGTCTGCCATACTACCCTCACCCTGACCCTTTCTCGAGCCTCGAGGTGATCGTCCCTGTGCTGAACCATGGAATTCCTTGTTGATGTCTGGACTGAGGCTACGGAATAACTGTCTAACATGGGAGAGAGATTTGGTCGTAGGGCTTGAAGGCATCCCTCTAGGTGGAGTCTTCAGTATCCTGTTGGTCAGAGGGTCATAATATTTGAGAGGGGTCTTTTTGTACTTGTATTTAATTGCACATTCCTCGTCACTTGATTTCCGCTTTCTGCCCACTCTTTTAACTGGAGTAGGCTGAAAGGAACACTGTCCACCATCTGGGCAAGAAAGAACATAAACCACAGTTTTTGGCTGCAAAGGAGTCATAATCTTACAATAAGATGCAGGGAGCTTGAGCGCACACATTCTTGTTTTCATGTCTGGCGTCCTCTCAGGACTTGGTTCCTTCTGAGTCCCACCGATACTCAGCAAAGTGCCAGTTTCTTGTAATGTTTTTCTCCGCACTACAGGGCAGTTCAAAGGAGCGGTTTGTGTTCCATGGCTCACCTTGACCACTTGACAGCGTGACGCCATTCGATATATACGATGCCTAGTCTTCCTAAACACAGGTAGGTGTTTTGAGTCCTCCTCATGATGCTCATTAAGAGGCAAGACATCTTTACAATCGACTTCACCCAGCTTGTCCCCTTGTTTCTTCTTATTTTGACCAATCCTGTGCAGCTTGCCACAATTAGCCATAGACTCGGTGTCAAAATAGCAACGAAAGCGGCCCTGTCGGAACTCTTTCACTATGCAGTCTATCTTCAGGTCGTCCTCATGCCTGACTTGTGCCCATGTTTTTCCTACGAAGGACGGCGGTATGTGAGGAAGAGCCGGAATGATCTCCTCAGCCTCGTTTTCTTTAGCTTCCTCTGCCTCTATCGTCTCACCTTCTAACATGGTATGCAGAGCTGTGTCAAGCTGGGCTTTGTATCCTTGGTCCTCAAGGTTTATAAGTACCTGCGTAAGGCATGCGAGACGTTTATCATCAGCTGTGTTTTTTTGCAAAGCTGCCTGAAAGGTGTTGTCCCATTCATCACTGTCTTTTGACTCAGTGGATCGAAAGCTCAAGTGGATCACACTTTCGTCCTCCTGGGTGGGTTTAGGACTACGGCCATAGCAGTGCCTTTCGATAACCTCTTCAATTACCTTACATATTTTGTCTGACTCCTCGCTGGATGCTCGTTCCCTGTGTGGTCCCTTCCACAGTGGTAGTACTGCCGTCTGAACTAGCTGCGAGTGCCCATACTGACCTTTTGAGGTAATGCACTTTGTGACTGGCGATGTAGGGGTACCTTGGCTTGAATCCCTATCTCTATGTCTGTTTGTTTTTCTATGTGCTTTCCTGTGCTGAAATTTTGGGGATCCGGGAGGCTGTGAGCTACAAGGCTGTTGGATTTGGGAAGGTAATATTTGCGCCAGCACCTTTGACGTGTGTCTCCTGTCTGATCCAAGTTCACTACTAGTCCTATGTAAGAACCCCTGTGTGGGGGAACACCTTTCGGGTTGTGGGGGTTCAACTTTCAGTTTTGCTGTTTTAAGGCCAGTTTGTGCACTTGTTTCCATGGCAGTAGGCAATGGCATGGTGACAGAAGTGCTTGCTTGCTCTTGACTCATACTACATGTGGCGGCAGGTTCAGCTTGCACCATATGACAGGATTCTTCATCTGAGCTGAGCATTTCCTCTCTGGTCCCCACAGAAAGCCCATCGTCCTCTGATCTACAGTACACGTCTGATAATACTTCTCTTGGAGCTGGTAACATACTCAGGCAAGGCAAGTCAGCATGGGTAGGACTAAACAGAAAGAAAAACATAAATGATCATGTAAATTAGTGGTCTTGAAAATTACATACTTTATTAAAAAAAACAGCATAAAATTATCATAAGATGCTCATTACAAAAAGATAAATATTATGAATGAACAGTTAAAACAAAAGGTATGTCGTATACTGCGTATCTCACCAGGTAATTTCAGCTAACTTCGTTAACTCTCACTTAAATCTCTTACTTAAAAGGGATACAATTTGTGCAGGAGCCTTTAAAATTACAGTCCCTGCAAGATCCCAAAGCCTTTCCAAGTTTTTTATGATTGTTGTGGTCCAAGATGCCATATTATGTGTCAGATTATGTTTATTTATTTATTTTCTACAATAAAATTGCATGATTGCATGTAAATTTCAAAAATACTTGCACACTCGCGGCATCTTGATGTTTTCAAAAGCATAAACAAGGATGTGATGTACGGTGATGTATATATCTCAACTTTTGCACAGGGAAGTGCTAGGACTGGGGAAAACTCCTGGTATAACTGGTACACTGATTGGCCCAAGTTGTGAAAGGTTGTAGTGAGGGCACACCCTAGACACACCCTAAACAGCACGACAGGCCAAAGCAGGGGACGCAGAAAATCTCAGTGAAATAAATTAGAAAATATTCAAAGAAATTAACTGTAAATACTGGTTGTTGTTTTTTTCATATGTACAGAGTTTTCCTTTTTCTATTTTAGTACAGGTTGCGGGACAGTGGGGTAGTGTTTAGCACATCTGTCTCACAGCAAGAAAGTCCTGGGTTTGACGAGGACATTTCTGTGTGGAGTTCTTCCTGTGCTTGCATGCGTTTCCTCTGGGTACTCGGGTTTCTTCCCACCGGTCAATGTTTGGCTGTTCCAAACTGCCCCTAGCTGTGTATGTGAGTGTGAATGATTGTGTGTGCGTTGGCCCTGCGATGGACTGGCTAGCTTTTCAGGGTGTACCCCGCCTTCGCCCAGTGTAGGTTAAGGTGAGCTCCAGCCTCCCAGCAACTTAAATAGGATTAAACGGTTCGGCAAATGAGTGAGTGAGTGAGTATTTTAGCACCATTATGATGACGAAATTCTGAATATCAGAACGACCCATTGGCCGAACAGCTCAGCCGACAATGACACAGTCAACTTGATCTTTATAATAACCTGATACCTGATATAACCTGATGTTCTAGAACCACCATCCTGTGTTTACAGCTTTTTTACACTTGGACTTTATTAATGCTGGAATCTGAAGAGCTCTGAGTGTATTTATTAGGGTTATTAGGCACACCGTGTATCATTGTAGCCACGAGGATGGTGATGAAGCACATCCTGGAGAAATCTCTCCATCAGGCTTCCAGAGGACACATTTGTCCTTGCTGCTCGCACCACCACTTCCCTGTGCCTGTTGCTCTGAATGTGCTACAGACATCCACAGAAGAAAACAGCAACAAACAACTAGTTTTAATGTACATTTAATGAAATAGCCAGAACATAAAAAAAGCAAAAAAGACTTATTATTAGAAGTCATGCCTTAAAACATATACCCCCAAATCAGATCGACGCAATACCAATATCTCTTAAGTATAGTGCTCCGTGTTAATGCTAATTTCATTCTTGCATTGCCTTCAGTATAATGGTAAATTAAATTTATGCTACTGTGTAAGGTATACACATAAACATAATTCATAATCTCCTTAGCTGCTGTTAGATGTTTGGAGATCTTATTCTAATCCTAAACATGGGTGTTAGAAGAGGCTCATTATTATTACTTATACAAAAGTATATATCCCATATTATGTTTAAACTGTTACAGTTTGTGTGCTGTTCCAAGTTCAGCATTTAAAACCGCATACTGAGTTTGCATCTGCTCACTAATTCACATCAATATGGCCCCTATTAAAATACCATTAAGAAACCCACACATAAAAAAGCACCAATTAATAATAAAGTTTAAATAGAAGAGATTAATATCGTTTGGTGTCATGTTATGAGCACACAACTGGTCGTGCTCTTGGGATGGAAGGAATGACATTCTGTCCTCTCTTGTCAATCATCGCAACACCAGCCACTTTTGAGTGTCTGTGTGGTCATGTATGAAAAAGATGGCGGACAGCACTTTCCTCAGGGTGTGTTACGCTGCCACGTATGCAGCAAGTGGTTGCCTGGCTT
>JBCNYG010000019.1:6394306-6404500 GCA_039654305.1 Porochilus rendahli
TTTATTTATTCTTTTAAAGAGAGCCACTCTTCGAGCGCATAATATTTTCCCGTAATACTCTGCATACACGCGCATACGACGGTGCAGAGGCCTGGTAACCTGAACGCATAAAAATAAGCCACTGTCATAAGGTATATAAAGTTACTCACCCCTCAATGTAGCTCTTATCTGCCAAAAAGTCATTTAAGACTTTAAGGCCAGCAGGGGTTTTTAAATCACCGAAACCCATTGTTGAAAATACAGAGCCTGAAGACCACGTGAACAAACGGCGGCTCGGAGGAAGAGCGAAGGAACGAGAAAGGAAGCCGCAAAAGGCTTTATACCGCTTACGCCACGACCCCTCCCACTACTCCTTCTCCTCCTCCTCATCCTTCTCCATATAGATATGCTAAAAAGATAGACCGGTCGTGCATCGCTCTCGCGGCGTCAACATGGCGCCATCTTGGAGAGGGCTCATCGTGGGTTTTGTAATAGAAACAGTTTTAATGACACTAGAAAGCGATCTGGGGGTTTATTTGTGACATAACATTATATTATAATGTGGTTATGGAATGCATAGTACAGAAGTTATTTATTTATATATAGTTATTATTTATATATAGTTATTTATTAATTTAAAATAATGTCATCTCACATCAGCTCGTTCTATTTATAACATGCAAACATTTTAATTGCAATAGTTTTGTACAATTTAATGTGGTTTATTGTAGAAAACTTATTGCAAGTTATTTTTATAAAGTTATTTATATAAAGTATAGTTCTTTAAATAGAACTGGTAAACACACACACACACACACACACACACACACATGTGTGTATGTGTGTGTGTGTGTGTGTGTTTCTGGATAGTACTTGTAGGCATACAAAATAATTAAAATAAATTAAATAATTTCTGGATACATGTATGTATATATAGGACATAAAATCATACGACATAGATCTATACACACACATGACAAATGTATGAGTATCTGCGTATACAAAATTTACATGTAAATGTATTACTGCTTTAATACATGTACAGCGTAGTAAGCATTGTTGCAGGAGTAATTTTCAAACACATAAGATCATGTTCTCAATCATAAACCCATATATTTAATTAATAAGTTTACATTTAGTGAATACATGCACATGTAAGCACTGACTCCTGCTATAATTGGCCACCTGCACGATGCATACATTGAAAAACACCAGTTCCATCTTCATACTCAAGTGAACGCACACTCTTCTAATGTGGGTTTTTATGGCTTTCTGGCCATGTTTTATCATTTACTTGTGAAATGTTATCCCTGCAGATCTGCTGTGTTGGTCATTGTAATTTTTACAGTTTACTACAAAACATTATGACCCTAAACTCTTCTTTTTCTATCTCCTTCCATGCTATTGATGACGAGGTAACACTGTCCAAGATGGCGTCAAGTTGACACCGCAAAGCACATTGAAAATCGACGGAGCGTCCTGTCTACGTATTTACTATATATATGTCCTTTTCCTTCTACTTTTTTAAAATCCTGTTTAATACACTTAATATTGTCAGAATATTTTGACAAAGCAAATAAAAGGTCACGTGGTGCCTAGAAAAAAACTGTACCGACTTGTGTGTTAGTACACATCATTTTTTACTTTTGAAAATAAAATATTATTAAGAGCAAGTAAATGTTCTAGATATTATAATAATTTATTAAGAACTTACAACATGTCTTTACATTTTGAAAATGTAAAGGTCAACGGAAGTGACGTTTAACTTATGTGATAGGACAGAGTGCAAGCTAGTGGTGTATATTTATGTTTAGGATTTTTCTCAGTCCATATGTATGTGTCATTTAGTGTTAATTAAACATATGACTGTGATGTTTAAAATTAAAAATAATGGGGTTTTGGGGGGAGATTATTTGATTGAATATTTTGAAGCCATATAGCGGCCATCTTGCTGAGACCTCGTGCTGTAAGACTGTGATGTGGTACAATTGGAGCCAACACAGCTTTACTGCATAAAGGTTCTGGGTTCTAGTTCCGGGCTCTTCGAATGTGTTTCTGAGTGGAGTTTGCATTTTTTCCTTGTGGATCTGTGGGTTTCCTACAGGTACTCTGGTTTCCTCCCACAGTCCAAAGCATGCATTTGGTTAAACGTCTGTTTCCAAATTGCCCTAAGGAAAGAGTGTGAATAGTTGTGTGTGTGTTGGCCTTGCAAGTGGACCGGTGAGCTGCAGAGTGTACCCCACCTTTGTCCCAGAGTCGGCTGAGATAGGCTCCAGCCCCCCCGTAACAGTAATAGGATAAGGTGTGGGTGTGGGTGGGTTAAATGAGCATAATTTGCTGTAAATTGTGTTCTTTGCAACATAAACAAACTATAAAATATAGTAAATATCAAAATTATACTGATGCTCTAAGTAAACGTTGTGAAGGAACTTGTCCAACACTTAGTAATGTCGAACTGCCCTTTTACTCATCGAGTTCAGTTGACTGCCCAATCATCGCGCCGGATATTGCACTGTCGGAATACAGGTGGGAAGTATGTCACAGAGAAAGCTCCTTCATAAGTCAAGGCAATACGGTTGCGCTGTTCTGGTCCAGAAGACCAAATAGCGTCAAGGTAAGAGACAGGGTTAGATTATATATGATTAACTGATTACAGATGGTTTATGGTTGTTTGTAATATCATTCAGACAAACTACAGACGTGCTTTTTATTAGTGTGAGATGTGAAATATTCAGACGTTCTCTCTGTCCTTGGTTTGACCAGCGGTTTAGCTCCTTAGCGTTAGCCATGTATGCTAAACCTGCAAAACATCAACACGGAGGGACATATATATGGAATTCTTTAAAATATTTAGCTAAACATCAAGTTTAGACCCATATGGCGTTTTTAAACATATTTCTGGCTAGTTGTTCGTGTAAACGTGCAGTCGCGAGAGTTTTCCGTTGTGGTTGTTTTATGCAGCGCGTATTAACCGCTATAACATGCTAATGTCGGTTATGTCAATATGCTAATGTGAAGACATTGAGTTGCTTCATTCACTCATTTGTTGAAACTTAAGGTCGTTGGGAGGCTGGTGGCTATCTCAGCTGACACAGAGTGAAGGCAGGGTGCACCTAGACCATCGACTGCACCTAGCACCTAGACTGTTCACACTCATATCTAGGGTCAATTTGGAACCTCAATGTGGGTGGGAACCAGGAGGAAACCCACACAAGCAATGGGAGAACATGCAGATTCCACGCAGAAACGTCCGAGGGTGGGGATAGAACCCAGGACTTTTTTTGCTGTGGGAAGGACATACTAAAACTCAGATCTCAGATGCCATAACTACGATTACTGGACAAAATCCGAGTATTTTCAGTATCAGGTTCCTATTTAAATCTGTGCACCAATATTTCCTCCTTCAGAAATTTCCTCCAGCAAGATGCCTTTATTTGCTGTATTTTTTCCAATCTGATGGGTTTCATTTGGCTTGTGTTTCCATGGATATCGAAGCCCCACATCCCTATGCTTAACAAGACTTTGTGGCACAAACAAAACTGAGCTGACTACAATTAGCTTCCATGCAAAATTATTTTAATCCTAAATTGTCACACAAGAATATTTTCAAAAATTAAAAAACTACTATAAAAGATTTTTAAAATATACAGGAAATACAGGAAAAATACAACAAGCAATGGAATAAACCTGAGCAACATAAGTGCAAATCTTAGTCAAGGTTTTAACTCACAATATTTGTTTTCATTGAATACTTCAATTATCAAACCAGAAAGACAATAATAAAAACATCAATGCAAGACTACTACTGTACCTGGTGTGTAGACCTAAACTACTTTTCAAATAGGAGCTCAACTCCTTGGCTCCAATCCACATCAGACAATGTAAACAACAATGAAGTGCAAAGGTGTCTAAATATTTAAGTGTGAACAAAATTAGACACCCCTTAAAATAAAAAAGCACTAGCATTCTTTGTGGATTCTACTTCCTCTCTTTCTTGTCATTGGTGCCAGAGTCAGTTTCTTGGTTTCTAACATCTGACCCACTTACTGTCGGGTGTTGATTTTTTAAGTGACGGTGTAAATTGTTTGTAGACCCAGACTTAAAAGATAGGCTTTTCTGGCAAATATTGCACTTTGCCATACCTTGGCTATCAACAGAAAAGTGCATCCAAATGCTGCTCCGTTTCCGCATCCGTCACATGAAGACAGCATGGGCAATTTGTATGTAAAAATGAACGGATCTCAAACGAATGGCTCGCTACTGTGACTCGGTTCTCATCGGTCATGTAACACAGCCGTTCAAAAGAATCGATTCGTTCATGAACGTCACATCTCTATCAGGCAGGTGCAGAGATTTAAGGGGTGTCCAAACAAAAAACAATGACCATGAAGTGACCATGCATAGTGAATGAACGCCAACGAAATAAGCAATTATGAGGTGAAAATTTCTCAAGCAATGCAAGGTGGGCAAGCTCGGTGTTGAAGTAAACCGAACTTTCACAAGACTTCAATTCAAACGATTACCAATCAGAGTTTGAAGATACTCTAGATTGACAGATGCTGCAAAACACTGACTTCCCCCAAAACATTTTCCCTGAGGAAACAATGAATAATTCTGCCCACGTCTATAAAATATGATTGCTGTGTGGTTTACTGCTGCATACAGTAATTTTACAAGGATTATAACCGGAAACGTGGTCCACGTTTCCAAGACAGTGGGAATTAAATGAATGTGTATATATTTATATGTACATGTTTCCTGGGTTCAAGGTGCACAATAGTCTCTGTTCTCTACTTTCTGCATGTTCATAATGAGAAACAACCTATTTATTATGGTAATGT
The DNA here is from genome assembly GCA_039654305.1 of Porochilus rendahli. Lineage (NCBI taxonomy): Eukaryota > Metazoa > Chordata > Actinopteri > Siluriformes > Plotosidae > Porochilus > Porochilus rendahli. The sequence continues at coordinate 6,399,127 of JBCNYG010000019.1, forward strand.
AGGATAATATGAGCTAAATACTATACACTAAGGATGATAAGTTATTTGTTTAGTGAACTAGCGAGACATTCTCACGGATCTACATTTCATGTAGGGAAGTAGCTGTTCACTGCTCATGGTTTCACCTGAAAACATTTGAAAGCAGGAAACTTGTGAGAGGGTTACCTAGGCATATAAACCTAAAAAGTCTACCAACCCCAGCTTCAAAGGGGGGGAAAATTATTTATGGTTTAGGCTCCTCCCACATAGGACTTAAATCTGAATATAAATACAGATAATAAGGTTGTAATACATTGCTGATACTTTATTTTTAAACAATCTTTTTTTTCATGACAGCGTCATGTTGCGTTTGCCAGCAGTTGGACGGGCTCTGGCCGGGGCCGCCCACTCTAAAGGGAGCATCGCTACCGCTAGCAATGGTAAAACGCCACATCTCTCCAAACACATGCAAGAAGCCCTGTTTTTAGGTGATGAGTTAAGAGTTTGAGAAACTAAATGAACATGTTACTTGTAATGAAGTTCCATTAGGGCTGAAATATTTGTTCTTGTGTTACAGTGAAGATGAGACTCTGTGTTAAAGATTTATTTCATGATTTAGTTGTAAAATATTCTATGCAGTTTATTTTCCAATCCCTTTCCATTCTCATTATTGTAGAGATGCTGAAGAACTGTGTGATCTGGTGATACATTATATTGAGTTTTGTTGATTTACAGTAAAGACTTCAATACGGGCCTCGAGTAATCTGGTCGAGGTGTTTGTAGATGGCAAGCCTGTGATGGTGGAACCAGGGACGACTGTCCTTCAGGTGAAGCGTCACTGACCGGCCGCATCACGGTTTGGAGTCATTACGTTTAATAGTTGACCTGAAAAGTACTAAACCTTACCTTTTTTTGCACTCAGGCTTGCGAGAAAGTGGGAGTGCAGATTCCTCGTTTCTGCTACCATGAGCGTCTGTCTGTGGCAGGAAACTGCCGGATGTGCCTGGTGGAGATCGAACGAGCCCCAAAGGTATTGCTTTCTTGTGAGTGATCAGTTTAACAGCTGCAGAATCTAAATGCACCTGATTTATTTTAAAGATGCTACAGTTCATGTGCTTAATGTTAGGCTTCATTAAAGTAGGATTTAGTGCTTTGTATGAGTGAGTGAGAACGCCATCAAAGAATTCTTGGTATTGCATCATTGCCATTGGTTAATTGGCTTGATTATTGCACGACTGGCACACACAATATTTTGAGATTGGTAGCCAAGGAAATAAGGCAGGTTTAAGACCTTGTTTATAACCTACGTTTATAATTATCATGTTAAAAATGTTTCTGTTTTTGTAGCCGGTGGCTGCGTGTGCTATGCCTGTCATGAAAGGATGGAACATACTGACAAATTCTGAAAAGACGCGAAAGGCCAGGTATTGTTTCACCACCAACATTACAACAGTATTTGTTAGTGCTTGCCGAATTCCTTTAGTAATTGAAATATTTTTTTGTTAGAGAGGGGGTCATGGAGTTCCTTCTTGCCAATCACCCTCTCGACTGTCCCATCTGTGACCAAGGAGGAGAGTGTGACTTACAGGTGGGAAGATTTTACTGATCATCTCTTCCTCTGTCTCTATCTCTCCCTTTTTCTGTCTCAATCTCTTTCTCTCTCTCTCTGTCTCTTGGCGTCTCTGTCCGTCTCTTTTTTTTCTTTTTTCTCTCTCTGTCTTTCTCTGCCTGTATCTATTTCTCTCTTTCTCTGTCTCTTGGTCTCTCTCTTTTTTCTTTCTTGGTGTCTTTCTTTCTCTGCATCTCTTTCTCTCTGTCTGTCTTGGTCTCTCTTTTTTTCTCTCTTGGTGTCTCTGTCCTTCTCTTTGCTTTTTTCTCTCTGTCTTTCTCTGACTGTCTGTCTCTCTCTTCCTCTCTCTGTCTGTCTCTTGGTCTCTTTATTTTTCTCTCTCTTGGTGTCCTTGTCCTTCTCTTTTCTTTTTTTGTCTTTCCTTCTCTCTCGCTGTCTCTGGGTCTCTCTTGGTGGCTTTGTCCTTCCCTTTTCTCTTTTTTCACTCTTTCTTTCTCTGCCTGTCTATCTCACTCTCTCTTTCTCTTTATCTCTGTCTGTCTCTTTTTTCTCTCTGGAGTCTCTGTCCTTCTTTTTCCCCTCTCTCTCTCTCTCTCTCTCTCTCTCTCTCTCTCTCTCTCTCTCTCTCTCTCTCTCTCTCTCTCTCTCTCTCTCTCTGTATTTTTTTTAATACCTAGCCTGCATAATGAGTCTTTCCTTGCGTTCCCTGTAGGATCAGTCGATGATGTTTGGTTCAGACCGGAGTCGATTCACAGAAGGGAAGAGAGCAGTGGAGGACAAAAACATTGGTCCTCTCATTAAAACCATCATGACACGCTGCATTCAGTGCACACGCTGCGTCCGGTGGGTGAAAAGAGCTTTGGTATCTTTTGGTATTTAATTATTAATCATTTAATAAAATTGGGTGTAAATAAGTAACCTGCCAGGGGTTTTACTAAATCATTTTAGAAGCATTTCTTATGACTGTTTTTAGTACTCTTGTATTTTGGTAAATTACTAATTCATTAATTTCTTAATGCTTATACAACTAGAATAAAGTAAAGCTGGTGTATTGCTTGAGGTTTTGTTTTGTTTAGTTTTTTTCCCCAACTGTGAACCTCTGGTCACATGATAGGAGTATATGACAAATAAAAATGGAGGACAGGGTTCTAATTAAAAGAATAGAGCGAATATATACATATATATATATATATATATATATATATATATATATAAGGAAATGTATTATGTGTTGAACTGAAATTTCATTGACAATTGCGGATAAGTATAATTAATATGTATCAAATGTGAATGGTGCCATCTGATTAGTCTACTCTTTAGTAGATCAAAACAATGGGGACACATGGTTTGTCAGTGTCACTTGGAGCAGGCAGAGTTATATGGTATATACTAAAAATGAGTTTAAAAACATGCAATGAAATGTCTCCCTCTAGTGGGTGTCTTTATTTTATGCTTTATTTTAATGCATATTAAAGAATAGGCATATTTCAGGAATTTTTCAGTACTCTTGGAAAAACAGTTTCATCCAAATTAACTTTTGAGTTACCTTGCACATAACAAATAAACAAATACAGGTGGTGGAACAATTATACGCCTCAGGCTTTGTTGATTTCAGTGAATGATGGTCTGTCTCGGGTTCTTTTCATTTAATCAAAGATAACGCGAATCTTGATAGTAAGTTAGTAGAGTTAGTTAGCTGACAGTAGCTAGGACTGGTAAGGATATTATGATTACAGTTTGTAAAGTAGCCTTTTCTTCACACAAATTGGTGTTGGTTAGGTTTAAAAAGAAAAGAGATCTGTATTTAAAGTTTTTGTTGTTGTTTAGCTTCGCTAGCGAGATCGCTGGTGTGGAGGATCTGGGCACTACAGGACGTGGGAACAACATGCAGATTGGCACTTATGTGGAGAAAATGTTCATGTCGGAGATGTCTGGGAACGTGATCGATGTGTGTCCTGTCGGAGCGCTGACATCAAAACCCTATGCTTTCACGGCCCGACCCTGGGAGACACGGTAAAACGTTCATGTGATCAGGAGTTTTGAAAGGAAAACTTTGGTTTGACTTTTTGTGATCAGCGTTTTAACTTGGTACCAGATCGATTTTGGTAACATTTGGGTAAAATAGGACCCAGGTTAGAATAACATCCTGAAGGTTTTATTTAAAGACCCAGATGTTTCATATGTCCTTTTTTAAGGAGCTGCTCCTGAAGTCTGATTAGTTGACGGATTTGTGTGTATATTATTTCTGTTAACAGAAAGACTGAATCTATTGACGTGCTTGATGCAGTGTGTTCTAATATTGTGGTGAGCACAAGAGGTGGAGAGGTCATGAGGGTCCTGCCCCGCCTTAACGAGGACATCAATGAGGAGTGGATCTCAGATAAAACCAGGCAAACTTCCTCTCGACTTAAAAACATTGCTGGATTCTTCTGTTTGCTGCCAAACTCTCAATGTACCAAACTCGCCACCTTTCGTCTATTTCCTTGACTCAGGTTTGCGTATGATGGACTGAAGAGGCAGCGTCTGACCCAGCCCATGATCAAGGATGCCAGTGGTCAGCTGGTCCCCACTTTCTGGGAGGATGCGCTCACGCGCGTAGCTGGCGTGGTAATTCTCGTATACGCTGTAGTTTTGGGGGTGACCGCTGCTTATAGTATTTTGTGTAATAATTATATCTATATCTAATGTCTTTTATGTACATTTGGTTTGCAGCTCCAGGGAGTCCAGGGCTCTGAGGTCGCAGCTATTGCAGGTGGTTTGGTGGAAGCAGAGTCTCTGGTCGCCTTGAAAGATCTGCTGAACAGACTGGACAGTGAAAGTCTGTGTACTGAGGAGATCTTCCCTATGGCTGGGGCTGGGTCAGTTCTGTTAATAAATCTCAAGGGAAGAAGTATTGTTTATTAACCTGTATTGTGATTAACCCTTTTATTTAAGACCCGTTTTTAGTGAGAAGTGCTTCTTGCTTGAGATGCTCATTGGTAAAGTGTGTCTTGGTAATACACATGTAATAAATGCACTGTGAACTCCTTCACCCAGAACCGACCTGCGTTCTAATTACCTGCTGAACACCCGTATAGCTGGCATTGAAGAGTGTGATCTGCTGCTCCTAATTGGAACAAACCCACGCTTCGAGGCTCCGCTGTTCAACGCACGCATCCGCAAGAGGTGTTGTCAGTTTTTGTTTGTTTTTTTTTGGTTTGTTTGTTTGTTTTTTTAATTCATCATGAGGTGCCAAGATTTCTGGAGCTGATCTAATATGTAAATATTTAAAGTAATGTTGAAATAAGTTCCCCTCTCTTTTCTTAGTTGGCTCCATAATGATCTGCAAGTCTCTGTGGTGGGTCATCCAGTGGATCTTAGCTACTCCTATAATCACCTGGGGGATTCCACCCAGGTGCTGCAGGAGATTGCTGCCGGAACACACCCTTACTGCCAGGTAACAAACTTTACCTATTTATCCCCAACATATAAGGCACGGGACATAGAGTCATCACTATGTCCGTCTGTCTGTAACCATTCCGATTCCAGGATGATTCCAGGATGCTATTTTGTTGTTTTTGAAGTGCATAATTTATTCTTGACACTTTTGTTTGTAGTTTTTTGATGCCAGCATACTAAACAAATTATTCATAATACAAAAATTCAGTTTCGAGTACCAGAATAAAAAAGTCAAATTCATTCATTTTCTGAACCGCTTATTCCTAATTAGGGTTGCAGGGAGGCTGGCGCCCATCTCAGCCGACTCTGTGCGAGGGCGGGGTACACCCTGGACAGCTCGCCAGGCCATTGCAGGACCATCAGTCACACAACCATTCGCACTCACAC
>JBCNYG010000019.1:6436676-6451061 GCA_039654305.1 Porochilus rendahli
GGGGTGATTTGGAACAGCCAATTAGCCTACTGTGCATGTTTTTGGACTGTGGGAGGAAACCGGAGTACCCGAAGGAAGCCCACGCAAGCACGGGGAGAACATGCAAACTTCACACAGAAATGCCCGAACTGGGAATCAAACCGAGGACCTTCTTGCTGTGAGGCAGACGTGCTAACCACAGTGTTTAGGGAGTGCCTAAATCGACATATGTTATATAAGATATACACTATATAGTGGTGTATATAAGATTCTTTAAAGGGGTTGCTGCACAGAATGGGAATTCAGAACTGGTTTTGTTTTTGTTGAATATAGCATTTTAAATATCATTATGATAGTATATGTCTTATATTATGAAGATAATATTGAAAAAGTTTTACAGAAATAGTGGTTTATTTTTTGCCAATCGCGTAGTAATCCTTGAAGTGTAAATAGAGTAAGAGTGACGTCAGCGCAAAACTTCCAATCCGGAAATTACCGTACATGTTCTTATATAGTGTACCACTACCATGGAATACTATATAAGAACATGTATGGAAACATTGCAGAATTATTTTATTTACTTGCCTGCCGATATCCAGAAGTCATGAGAAATGCTTGCTATTATAAACTACCTGCAACTTAATTGACACCAGCTGGGATACGTAGATCTATATCTATATAGAATACAATTTTTAAGACAGTAAAGCTTACAAATAATTGTAATTATAGATCAACTTACTGGTCAAGCAGTAATTTAGCAAAGATATTGGGATCTGTGATGTTTGTCACTGCTTATAGTCTTTTCCATCTTTCAAACTGTTCCAGGATATGTATTGATGCTAACTGCCTAATTTATCACCATCCCATTTCTTCCTGGAGGCATCGTTTTTGATCAAAAATGACACAAAGTTTTCAGCCGGAAAAAAGTAGTTCTAATGTAAACACTGCCATCTTTTTTGCACCAACATCAATTCCACAAATTATTTTTATTTGCTAAAATCTTAGCAACGGGGTCGAATTGGGGAAATTTATTTTAGACACACAAATGACATATATTTATGTATTGAATTAGGCAGTAAACCAGATTTTGTTAAAATATAAATACATGGAGAAGCAGCAGTAGCTTTCAAAATCAATTACTTCTATAAAAAGAACAATTATATTTTATGTCCTCACTTGTCCCTCACTTGTTAGCAGAATTTGACTAGGATTGCAGGGAGGCTGGAGCATATCTCAGCCGACACCAGGTGAAGGCAGGATACACCCTGAGCAGTTTACAAGATCATTCCAGGGCCAACATGTACACAACCATTCACACTCACATCCACACTTAGGGTCAATTTGAAAAAGCGAAGTAGTCTAACATGCTAACCCTCTCATGTGTTTCCCACTTCCAAATTATTCTGGGTAAAAATCACTCATCACTCACTCATCATTAAGCTGAACCGTTTAATCCTGGAGCCTGTCTCAGCCTACTCTCAATGACGGCAGGGTACATTCTAAACAGCTCACCAGACCATCACAGGGACTAATGTGCATGTATTTGGACTGTGAGAGGAATCCCATGCAAGCACAGGGAGAACATGCAAACCACACACAGAAACGCATTCGCTGCCGCCCAGAATCTAACCACTATGCCACCATCTGCCCTGAGCATATTGGAAAAATGTCTATATATTACGCATGAGACATGTCCTGTGTGTGTGTTTGTGTGTGTATGTGCATGATCCAATATTCAATCTCTAGCTACATCTAAAGATATTATGAGCTGTATCATGTATATCAAGTAAATTTGTAACAACTAGTAAGAAATGAAAGCATAAAAATCAGCACTAATATAATTCTAAGATGTCATGAGCAATTATTATTGCCTGATATGTTTGTTATGCAACTACACCCTTGATAGAATCCAATTACGTTATGTGTTCAACCGCATTCCGCCTGTAAAAAAAACAACCCATACAACAACAAAAAACCAGGCATTTAAATAGTCACTTTTTCTCTCATTTGTTCAGCGATAGGGCCCAGAGCACAGCTTACTGAGGCAGTCAAGTAGACGGAGCTGTGCCGCAAGAATTTGATTAGTTTTCACAGCAATTAGATAAAAGGTCTTGATAAGATGAAGCACGTTTTTTCTAATCCTATGTAAACAATGTAGTCATTTAGTGCAAAGGCCAGCAGAGGGATTGTGTTATTTTGAGTGCATTTCTCTAGAACAGAAACATAACATAAAAAGTCCATAAAAAGTCTTGATTAAGAGAGAGGCCGTAGTCAGACTGTTATCCTTCTAAAGTCGTCATGAATAATTTACCAAACGTTCACACAGCCTGTCTGTTTTGTAAGTCTTAATTAGGCCTAGGAAGCATCTGTAGCCTAATGAGCTCTGGCTTAAAAAATATGGTGGATTAGGAAATGGCAAACACTTTTAAATGAAGGATTTAAACAACCATAGTACCGCCATCATCATCATCATCATCATCATCATCATCATCATCATCATCATCATCATAATTGCCACCATCATCATTACCATCCTCATCCCCATTATCACCATCATCATTATTAACATAATCACCATCATCACCACCACCACCACCACCACCACCATCATCACCACCATCATCATCATCATCATCATCAACATCATTATCACCATCATTATCACCATCAACACATCATCACCATCATCATCATCATCATCATCATCACCACCACCATCATCACCATCATCATCACCACTATCATCACCATCACCACCACCACCATCATCACCATTACCATCATCATCATCATCACCATTACCATCATCATCAGCAGCATCATCAGCATCATCAGCATCATCACTATCCACACGATCATTCACATTCACACCTACAGGCAAGTGGGAGGACACCAGAATACCCAAAGATCATCACTGCCGTAGTAATTCACTCTGTTGATATTTGTGCCATATGATTAGTACTTGCTGAATTTTGACTTGTGTGTTATCAAATAATACCAACTGTGTCTTTTCTACATCATTAACATTCACACCTGTGAACATTTTCCTAATCAGCAGAAATTTAGAAGACAGCACCTGGCAGTGCAGACTTTCTGTCTGCAAAATTCATTTATCAAGATGAACTGAGATTTAACTCCACTCCTTTAATGTGTGTAATAAAGGACACAGCTCTGTATGGTGGTAGTATGGTGGTGTATTGGTTTGCACATGCGTCACATACCAAGACGGTCCTGGGTTTGAGTCCTGGGCTTGGCAAGGCCATTTCTTTGTGGAGTTTACTCGTTCTCAAGGTGCGTAGGTTTCCTCCAGGTACTCCGGTTTCCTCCCATTGTCCAAAGACATGCGTATTAGGCTAACTGGCTGTTCCCAATTGCCCCTAGGTAAGGATATATGTCTATGGCTATGTGTGAGTGGTTGTATACATGTGTTGGCCCTGCAGTGGTTGTCTAAGAAAGGCTCCAGCCTCCCCACGAGTGAGTGAGAGTATGGTACAAAGCACATCTTTTATGAAGGCTCTGATTTAATTTTCATTTGAACACAAAAATGCTCCATTAAGACCTCATTAACTGCTCATTGGCTGTACATTAACAAAGCTGGAATCTCATTAAGTCAATAGGTATTAAATTGATAACATTATGGATTAAATGGTTGGTTTTTGTGCTGCAGGGAAAAGACAGTTCTGTTAGGTGTGACAGCATTATTTCAGACACATAATCTCCAGTACATCATTCTGTAACTAACTGTATGACGATGCAATATTCTTACCACGATAAACTAGGTCACAATATACTTTTCCGAGATGGTTGCTGTGTGTTCATTCATTCATTTACTGAAGTGTCTTATCCAGCTGTGGACTGTGAATCTGGAGTACCCAGAGGAAACCCACAAAAAGAAAAAGGAAAATATGCAAACTCCACCCTTGCTAAACCCAGGACCTTCTTGCTGTGAGGCGGACGTGCTAAACATCACCGAGCGCTATTTTTTAAATTATAGCAAAACTGACTGGAATGAGCTGATGTGATAATAATATTTATGCCATCTTTTACATTATTAGATCTTTTGTTTGATTTTGCGATACTGTATACATTCCGCAAGGGTAATTATTTTCTCTGCATTTAACCCATCCAAAGTCAGCACACATATGTAAACAGTTAGCACACACTTGGAGCAGTGGACTGCGACACACATTGAGGCGCCTGGAGAGCAGTTGGGGGGTTAGGTGCCTTGATCAAGGGCACTTCAGACATTTATGTGGAGGAAGAGAAGGTGCAAGTCACTCCCTGTCCATCACACATTTTTCCTGCTGGTTCGGGAAGCGAACTAGCAACCCAAAGCCGCTCCTCTATCCATTAGGCTATGGCTGCCCCATAAAAATATTTTGAATATTTTTTACTTTCGCCAAGGAGGTTATGGTTTACTGATTACACAAAAAAGTTTGCAAACTTTCAATAAATTTCTGCCATGGGTAGGGCTTTGGACAAGGAGACTCCAGAGATGATCCAGAGATGACCCAGATCAAATTCTTTTTTTTAAGGATTCTTTAACTCTCTTTAATTATTTAACTTTGCTCTGGCTTAAAATGATTTCTACAAATTAATATAATTTAGGGTGGCACAGTGGCGTAGAGGTTACCATGTCTGCCTCACAGCAGAGTACACCCTGAACAGCTTACCTGTCCATCTCAGGGCAGAACCATACTTTAATGATATTCTAAGAGTGTAAATATGAGAGAAATCCAACCTTTAATCTAACCTTCTTCATCTTCATCTTCTTCCGCTTGTTCGGTCGTGGGGGAGCAGCCTAAGCAGTGAGGTCCAGACGTCCCCCTCCCTGGCCACTTCCTCCAGCTCTTCCAGGGGGAACACCTTATTCTAATCTTTTATTGAAAAAAATAATAACAAATAAATAATAATAATAATAAAAAGGAATACATCTTAAAATATATAAAAAAATTAATATTAAAAAATGTATTTCTTATATATAATTCTAATATATAAATGTAATATATGACACAAAGCAGAATAACTGATATAAATAGGAAGTTTTATAAAAATGTAACTGAAGCATAATTTAATTTATATTATGTCTAAGATTTTTTTTTTCAGTAAAAGAAACGTAATACTTTTCGGGGAGAGATTAAAGTAATTAACTATAGGTATTTTCATCACCATGCACCCGTCTTTAAGGAGGGTTGGGTTGGCGTGCCGGGTGGTGGATGCCAGTAGTTCTGGAGCTGTCTTCATTCCTTCCATCTGTATATTTATCTGTCTCTCACACAGACACACTGAGACATTTTCATAATTAGCTCCCTGCAGATAAAGTTCAGGATATTGGCCTCCTGTGGAGAGGTAAGATGTTAATAAGTCTGGGGATTCGTGCCATGGGATTATTTTAGCACACGAGAACTTTGAAGTCTTTTTTTCCTCCTTCACAGAAATGTCTTTTTCTTTCTAATTTTTTTTCAAATACTGGTCATCAAGTCTGCATCCAGTTTCGCATAAAAAAATGACATAAAAACAAAAAGTGTTATCAGTTGGATTACATGGATATTTTTTCTTTGATTAAGCAAAATTACCTTATAATAATAATAACAACAGCACACTGACAGAGATAATTGTGGTATTAATCTAACTGGAGCATAAAAGCATAATAGTGCAGAGAAGTCAATTACATCCCACTAGTTAGATGTTAGTGAGTAATCATTATACAGAAGGTAATATGTGTTTCTCACTTTTTTGTTCATTTGTCAACACAATATTTTCTAAAATATAACTGTGTACTGGTTATGACTTCCACCTCACAGCAAGAAGGCCCTGGGTTTGAGACCTGTGCCTGGTGAGGGTATTTCTGTGTGTATATTTTCCTGGCTCTTCAGTGGGCTCCTTTCAGGTGTTCCAGTTTATACCCCCAGTCTAAAGACATGCACATTAGGCTAGCTGGATTTTCTTAACTGCCCCTAACTGTGAATGTGAATTGTTGTGTGTCTGTTAACCCTGCGATGGTCTGGCGAGCTGTTCAGGGTGTATCCTGTCTTTGCCTGGCGTTTACTGTGATGGTATAAAAGATAAAGCGGTTTAAAAATGAAATGAAAACAACATATTTAAATAACAGCAACAAAGAAGGTGTAAGCTTTGCCCACTGATCACGACCATGTCATCTATACTTGAAAAGCTTGTCAATAATTAATTTCTTTTTTAACGATTATTTGTCAAAGGCGAGATGGATGAGGCGAAAAATCCTACATTGTAAAATAAAAACATTAACATAACATTTTTTTGTAGTTTATGTTTACATATTTTAACCATGACAGAGATGGGTCAGGTGAGCTCTGTGTACTCTTAGTGTAGCTCCTGTAAAAGCATTTTCAGAGTTTAAGTATATACTACATGGAAACATAAAAAAGCAAACTAAAATAAGATATTTATAGTTTATTTTCTATGTAATTTAACCATGACAAAGGGAGTTCATGTGATCTCTAAATGCAGTGCTAAGCACTGTGTTGCTGATGGTGTCTATTTTAACACATTCAGGATTCTGGTACATAAGTAACATAAGTAAATAGTGCTCCATTACAGTGTGTTTTTTAAACTTATTTAAATTTTAAGTAAAATCTTCATGGAAACACAAGAAAAACAAACTATTTTTATGGATTATTTTTCCATTCTAAAGCAAAACAATGATGATGCCATCTGTGCCAAGTGAACTTGGTAAACTGTGGGTTTATGGTGTTTGGATTCAAGCTTTATCTACTCAGGATAATAATATTTTTTTAATCCCCAGATAGCAGGCCAATCCGATTGCACTGTTCCCGTGTAGTATACACTAATACGTCATCCATTATATCAATTTCATTTATAAACCATACAAAGTCCAAAGACTGGTGTGTGTGTGTGTGTGTGTGTGTGTTGGCCTGGCGTAGTCACGCCTCACAGCAAAAAGGTCCTGGGTTCGAGACCTAGGCTCGGGCGTTTCTGTGTGAAGTTTGCATGTTCTTCCTGTGCATGTGTGGGTTTCCTTCGGGTGCTTTGGTTTCCTCCTACATTCCAAAGATATGCACATTAGGCTAACTGACTGTTCCAAATTGCCCCTAAGTGTGAGTGCGAATGGCCGTGTGTATGTTGGCCCTGCAATGGTCTGGCGAGCTGTTCAGGATGTACCCCACCTTGGTTGGGGGTTCAAGCCCCAGCACCACCACTGTTGCCACTGTTGGGCCCTTGAGCAAGGCCCTTAACCCGCAACAGCTCAGTTATAAATGACACAAAATTTTAAGTTGCTCTGAATAGGGGCGTCTGCCAAATGTGGTTATTAATTACTATTTTTTATAATAATGTAGTCCTGACAATCAGTTGTGCTCTGAACATAGAAAGGCGACACAGTAAAAATATAAACAGCTTTATGAATAAAAGTAGGTGCACATGATGATAAGCTAGTTACAATTAACACTGACTAATATTCTCATTAAAAAGCATTCATTTTAAGAAGGCGTTGGATTAATGGGTTACTTATGGTATAGTTTATCAGTGTCTTCAAAGACAAAATCAATCTTTCCATCTCCTAAAAAAGGTACATCATGCAAGACATATTCAAAGTATGACATTTTCATTTGTAATACAGATCTTAAATATCACCTGTTTAATGGGCAAGTGATATTTAAGAGGGGCGCACGATGGTGTAGTGGTTAGCACGTCCGCCTTATAGCAAGAAGGCCCTGGGTTCGAGTCCGGGGCTTGGTGACGGCGCTTCTGTGTGGATGTCCTCTCCATGCTTGTGTGGGATTCCTCCAGGTACTCTGGTTTCCTCCCACGATCCAAAGACATGCATAATTGGCTAACTGGTTGATCCAACTTGCCCCAAAGTGTAAGTGTGTTTCAGTGATTGTGTGTTGCCCTGCGATGGTCTGGCGAGCTTTTCAGGGTGTACCCCTACCCCCATGACCTAGCAGGATTATGTGGTTTGGGAAATGAGTGTGTGAGTGATATTTAAGTAAGAGCTCCATTATTTGTAATGTTGTCTATTATCGATATTCTCCATTCAGACAGTGTAACACAATTATTCCAGTGTTTATAATCTTCGTCGTTTTGCACATTCAGTCATGGCCAGGAGTAGTTCTAAATGTATCGAAACTGAAACATGAACATAACACAGGTACAAGATCGTTGAGATAAAAGTATCAAGGAAATCCGAAGGATTATTGCTTCAGCTTTCAAACACAAAACTATAACAATGCGGTTACAAGGTTAGAAGTTATTTGGAGAAATATGTGGAAAACAAAACTCGGTTTTAGGCTTTAGACTCATATTAAAAAAAAAAAAAAAAAAAAGCAGTGAGTAAATACATCACATGTTAATGTGCTCCGTCACACGTCAAACACAGAAAGAAACACAGTCCTTAACAAAACATCATACAAGTTAAGGCTTATTCTTCGGTATGAGAGTGTATGTTTTTTTGGTTATGAATAGATATTGAACATGCAGTAGAATAAACACGAGCCTGAGGCAATTAGTTGGGAACTGAAATGTCAGAAGTGAATTAATTTCTCGCAAGTGACCCACTAATATTAAATTATAATCTGTGCCGCTGTGTAATAGACGGAGAAATTCGGACTGGACGTAAAGAGTGACGGCTAAATTAGGCATACAAGGAGTCACCAAATTCTTACCATAAATTGAGGAATAAAGACCATCAAGAACGTTTAAATATTTACGCAACATCATAAACATAATATTAAACATTTGAGAAGAAGAGAAGTGTTTTAAAATCAGTGGACGATGAGGTTAATAATGTTTGTCATGTTTATGAAGAACAAGTTGGATATGTTTGGGTTTTTTTTTCCATGCTCTTTGTGATAAAAAAATGTCATGCCAGATTGTGTTAAGCAATATTAGGTCAAAGTTATATTAGTTTATAAATTGTTCCATCTATATAACGTCATTGTCCAGTTAACAAAGGAGGTACTGAAAGGTTCACTTCAGACTCAACCCTGTGAATCTCTCCGAGTTCATCTTTCGCAGTTTGGGAGGCAGATGTCCGTCCATTCGTCCTCCGATTCCGACCCCGACTCCACCTATCCCTCCAGCCAGTCGCTGGAGCTTCGGTGGCAAGTCCGTCACTGATTGGCTGATAGAATCAACTCCGCCCCCTATCAAACCTAGCTTGGAAGGTAGCTTGTCCTCTACCGGGCTGAGCAATGAGCTGATTGGGGGTAGCCTGTCCTCGGCTACACCAGGAGCTGAGCTGATTCGCTGAAGCTTGACGGGCAGCTCACCCAGGTTGTACGTGATCTCAGAGCTCATGCGCATCAACTTGCGTGGCATTCCGTCCCTTCCCGTAAGCCTCTGCAACTTAGCTGGGAGCTTGGTGCTGGCCAGCGGGTTGTTGATATTAATGGAGGCGGTCTCCGTATCGCTCTGAAGGGCTTCCAGACCATCCACAGTGCTACTGCCTTCAGTCAGGCCTCCTGTGCTGTGGCAGAGTGAGGGAGCGGTGAGTGGCGAGGACAACAGCAAGCTTTCCTCCTGCTCTTTGACGCTGTGTGGCGGCGTGGGTACCTCAAACGTAGCATGGAACTGCGAGTAGTCCACCTTGAAGAAGCCCTCCTCCAGAGAGATGACCGGGAAAAAGCGGTGACCCCAGAGGACCTCGTCCTCTGTGTATGATGTCCTTGCCTGACAGGTCATGCCTGACACAAACCAACATACACACACACATGTATATAAACAAAACATATGGCATGAACCGGCACTGAGTCGAAGTAAATACCAATTTAGACTTGTAGTTAAAAGTTTAGCAGCATATCATTATGTCATAACTTTTCAAGTACAAATATTATCCTAGAAATTCATTTCCTAAAGCACAGCCTGCAGACACACACTTCATACTGCTTTTCTCTACTCTTTGACTCTTGTGTCCTGTGATGGCTTATAAATGTTCTATCAGTGGTGGTCCCTGACCAAAGATGCATCAAGATTTGCACATGGGATGTCCAAGGGTGGGCGGCACGGTGGCGTAGTGGTTAGCGCATCCACCTCACAGAGCAAAAAGGTCATGGGTTCAAGTCCTGTGTTTCTGTGTGGAGCTTGCATGTTCTCCAGATCCTTGTGTGGGTTTCTTCTGGATTCTCCAGTTTCCTCCCACTATCCTAATGCATGTACGTTAGGCTAATTGGCTCTTTCAATTTACCCCAAGGTGTGAGTGTGGATGGTTTAGTGTGGATGAGTGTGAGTGAGCTGTTTAGGGTGTACCCCCGCCTTTGCCCAGAGTCAGCTGAGATAGGCTCCAGCCTCCCCTTGTCTCTAATAGTATCAAGCGGTTTAACAAATGAATGAGTACGTGATGAATGTCCCATGGTGGTGGTGGGGGGGGGGGGGGGTGGGGTGATGATGTTATAGAGTGTGGAGGACATGTGACACACTGGCGGATCATTGTGACAGAGAGATAAAGAGACAGAGGGACACGGAGTCTGGCCCTTTTAAGAGCATCGCTAAGTGGTCTATTCCATTACATGAAACATCTCCTAATAATGACCTGGATTAAGAAAGGAATAAGTCGAGAGGGTATCACACTTGGCTTATGCTATGGGCTATAATCAGCAGTGGTCACCAACCCTGTTCCTGGGGATCTCCATTCCTGCAGATTTTCTCTCCAACCAAAATCTAACACACCTCTTTAAGCTGATAAATTACCTCTTTAAGTAGGCCTCCTGCAGGGACGGTTCTGATGGTGGTTCAGCACGGTTCCAAACCTGTGCCGAGCCAGTTAAACATGACGGCGGTGTGGAGAAAACAGCCTCACACAAGGGCAGTTTTGAAGACGGTTCAGCGCGGTTTTAATTTGACGGCAGTGTAGCAAAACAACCGTACGCAGTTGTTGAAAACACAGTGTGAATAGGATGTAATGAGGTTGTTATCGAATGTGGTTCAGAAAGGTTGCAAAAGGCGACGACATGGCAGCTACAGCTACAGCTGTAAGATGGTGATAAATGGTTTTCAGAACTGCTGTGTAATTTTGAAAATCTTGCAGTTTATGGCCGACATCATCACGGTGTTAAGACAATGTCACTGCGGTCCAATACGGTTTGGAACTATGCTGAACCGCTCCTGTGTGAGGCCTGCTTTAGTCATTTATAAGAGGAAGAGCAAGTGGGCGTGACTTGGGTGGAGCTAAAGTCTTCCTGGAGGTAGATCTCTAGGAACTGGGTTAGTGACCATAGCTTTATAGCAGGGGTGTGTCCAACTCATTTTCACTGAGAATAATCACCGAACATCTATTCTAAAAGAAGTATGAAATGAAATCTGCATGGCAAAATAATTCCTTTATTATTTGTTCTCTTTTTCACTTTCCTTTTCTGACAAGCTTTCAGTGGGAAAACGGTGTGGATTACTAATTTAATGGGTACTCTGTGTGCATTTTTGATATATAGACCTTATCCACTCTTTAACTCCCTCTCCCAGTCCCGTTCTTTTTAATATACTGTATCCTACAATACGAATGATTATTTATCATAGACACACTGTCTGAACTTCCATTTTGCCGTTGTTTGTAGATATTTATGTAATGTGTTGCAGATTAGTGGCTCTGAAACAAGACCTTTGCAGCAGAGTATTTTTATACAAGCCCAATTTGGTACAAAAACGGTAACCCTGGCAACCCTGTAATTAACCGTCCTGTCTGCTGTGCTTCCTCCACTGAAAATGTTCAAAGAGTATAAGCATGTCGCAGTGTATTTCCTGGCCCGCTGGGACTCTATTAGTGCTTTTTGAACATCCCATTTTGTACCACTAGGTTTAAAGATAACTATATCGTAATAAATGGGGCAGCGAGCAAGCAGCCTCGTGACAGCATCTAAAAATGTGAACAAATCAATGAAACATCAGTTTAAATCTGTCAAATAGCGTCAGAAAAAAAAATTGGTCACACAAAATAGGTCAGTGATACTTCAAAACAGTTCTAAATAAGGATTTTATTAAAATAACACCACATGGCTGGGCGGTGTGGTGGGGTAATGCATGTCGACCTCATTGCAAGAAGGTCCTGGGTTCGAATCCTGCACTTGGCGAGGGCGTTTCTGTGTGGAGTTTGCATGTTCTCCCCGAACTTGCATGGGTTTCCTCCGGGTACTCCGGTTTCCTCCCGCAGTCCAAATACATGCACATTAGGCTAAGTGGAGGTTCCAGATTGCCCCTAGTTGAAAATGTGTAGGTGTTAATTGTTGTGTGCTGACCCTGTGATGATTTGGCAAACTGTCCAGGGTGTACCCTGCCTTTGCCCAGTGTTGGCTGACATAACTTCAGCATCCCTGCGGCCCTAGTAGGATTAAGCAGTGGTGGGTTAGAGGTTAAGGCGATGGGTTACTGATCCGAAGGTCAGTAGTTCAATCCCCACTGTCACCACTGTTGGGCTCTTGAGCAAGGCCCTCAACCTTCAATTGCTCATTTCTAAAAAAGTGATAATTGTAAGTCTGGACTGGTCTGTAGAACGTCTATATAAGCAGTTCGGTGCAATAAGTGAGTGATTGTGTGACTTTAGTATGCTGCAATCCTGTGTGTGTGTGTATATATATATTACATTAATATTAAAATATATATATATTAATTAATGCATGACCATGGGAGTAACATTTACTGTTGAGCGACACCCACAGTAACGTCTGTTCACAGTCCATTTGGTTGCATGAAAACAAGAGCTTTTCAGAGGGAAATTTGTTAGATCTGTGGCTGAGCTACACTGCATCGCCTTAATTAAAGCATATAAAGCAAAGACTATTAAAAGATCCTTCAGAGAAATCCGGAAACAAAATATTACTGTACTTAATCTAACATGATGCAATAAATAAATACATGCAAAATTAAATAAATAAATAAATGACAAATAAAAAAAGCACCATGACCTTGTTTCTTGCCTTATGGTAAATGACACTGAAGAGGGGCGTTATCTCATTGTAGACTCGGAGCGGTGGTCTGGTCCCTTTTATTAACATTTGCTTGAGCGTGGTGGTGAGACAGATGCACATGAAGGTTCTCAGCCATGCAGACAGACTCAGTGTGAGAATAAATCTAATGGGAGGGTATCAGAGGCCCCGCAGAGGAGAAAGGACTGCTGCTTAATAAATGACTCAGTGAAGTAAAACTGCTTTGACAAATGAGTTTTCTAGTCAACCAGCACACAAACTACAAATACACACGCACCCTCTCGCTCCGCCTCGCCTCCTGTTATATTAGCGGTGCGTGTTGTAGTGCAGTGAAGAAACAGAACGTCATGCTGCGTGATACTGCTTAAGGGTTTTCACGCATCACCATTTTTACCAACCAATCAAAACCATATAATTACATCTCATCTTATCTTCCGACCCGCCTAATCTTATTTAGGGTCACAGGGAGGCCACTGCCCATCCCAGCCGACACTGGACGAAGGCAGGATACACCCTAAACATCTCGCTAGACCATCACAGGGCCAACACACACAACCATTCCCATTCACATCCATACCTTTGGGCAATTTGGTACAGCCAGTTAGCTTAATGTGCCTTTGGACTGTTGGAGGACACCGGACACACTTGAGATACACAAAGCAAATCTTTCAAAGTGTTGATTGCATGGCAGGCTATGAGGGTGGGCTAAAAAGTTCATAGGCTGACTAAGAAGGAGTCATGAAACTTGAGAGTCTCTGTATCTGCGCAATTCAACGGGCGGCCCTGGGGGCCGGGGCCGGCCTGCCAGACACGTTGTACTGGCATTTTGAGTTGGCTACTGAATTCTTTTAAAAAGTGAAAAACATATATTATTAAATAAATGATTAATCATAACAAAATCAGAAGTTATTATGGTTTTGGATGATTCCGTGTCACTACTGTTTCTCGACACATTTGTCCCGCCTCACTATGTCACAACCTGTTATCCTGAAAAAATCACCATTTGAGGTCACCGCTCTTCATGTGCTCTTCCCGCCGATAATCTTTTTATTGTTAGCACAGTAGTACGGTAACTTGGACAAAATCTGTTTCTTATAATTATATTATTTAAAACTGAACCTTTCTGTCTTATTACGCTTCTTTTTCTTTTTGCTTATTCTCTTATTACAGTTATAATAAAAGGCTTTTATTTCTTTCTTAATATTGACTTAATGGTCTCCTTCTTACCATTAGTATTATTATTATTATTATTATTATTATTATTATTATTATTATTATTATGGATTCATATGTATTCTAAGCATTTCCAAGAAGGAAGGTATGACCACAAAGCAACAAAGTTTGGCGTTAATGATCAACACAGCTGTGATTTAAATCATTTTTCCAAAGGCTGTTTCTAGTCTGTGAGGCAAACACTGGGTCTATTGTAAGTGAACAGCTGAGGACTTAAAAATGAGTGCCAGTGTCAACACAAATACAACAAATGCCTTGTGGAGAT
>JBCNYG010000019.1:6465639-6476544 GCA_039654305.1 Porochilus rendahli
ATGTGCATGTCTTTTGGCTGTGGGAGGAAACAAGAGTACCCAGTGGAAACCTATGCAAGCACAGGGAGAACATGCAAAGTGCACACAGAGCCCACAACTTGAGCCCAGGACCTTCTTGCTGTGAGACAGACATGCTAACCACTACGCCACTGTACTGCCTATAATAATAATAATGATGATGATGATTATTGCTCTTTTCAAAAAAACATTGACACCGAGCTTTAGCATCATTGTTGAATTGTTCTCTCCCTAGTTTAAGGGGTTTTATGGGTTTATGTAATGCACACATAGGAAAAAAACCCAGATCAGTCTTCCTCTCACATACTTCTCTGTACCTCAAACAGGCTGTGCGACTTTACTGTACTGAGCCCACTTAAGGGGGAGGAGATTTAGTTGCTATGGAAACTGATTCACAATGGGGAGAACAGAGTGCTGACTAACTGTACATAATTCTGTTTTTACCCACAAATCCGCTCAATTTCTGTGGGTGGAATATTCAGACTGCTCACTGCTGTGCATGCACCGTTCATGTGGAAGTCCTGCCAGTGTAACACTACTGTACACTTTGTGGAGACTGTGTGAAACACTGAGCCTGTGTGTGTGTTTGTTTGTGCATGTGGGTGTTTATTGGTCTTGGTATGGCTTGTTCAAGTTGTATATATACATATATATTTTTTTCTTGCTGCGATACGCATATGTATTTACATGATCTGGTGCATTTGAAGACTGAGGCACTAAAGGTGCAGGTGAACTTGCTTTTGATTGACAGCTTTGCTGATCCTACACCGTATCAGACCACTGAGATGCGGAGCGCTATATAAAGAATCCCTTTATATTTCACACATCTTACATAACAAGGCTGTTGCGTGCTCCCTTTTGCTTCTACTCGACATCAACATCATTTTCAACTCTTCAGCGATTAGCCACCTACGCCCACTGACTCAAACAGTGTACACCCACTCAAAATAAATAAATAAATAAATAAACTCTGCAACAAACAACACATTGTTGCCTTTTTTTTTTTTAAAGATAGTGCTGAGGACAAAAATAACCTCGTGTCCATCGACATTCTCTACAGAATCCCAGAAGGCACGTGTTTGAGAAGCGTTGGAAGACTCTGCTTTACCAAAAACACTGTGTGCGGATATTTATGTTCATCTGGCACATTCTTTGCTATACCATTGAATTACCTGGTTATTCATTCATTCGTTCACTTATTTGCCAAACTGCATACTCCTCCTACAGCCTATCTCAGCCAACTCTGGGTGAAAAAATTGGGCACACTATAAGTAGCAGGGCATTGCAGGGCAACACACTCACACTTAGGGGCAATTTTGAACAGCCAATTACCCTGATGTGCATGTGTTTTGGCTGTTGGAGGAAACCAGAGTACCCGGAGGAAACCCATGCAAGCACGGCAAAAACATGCAGACTCCACAAAGAAAGCCTCGCTCAGCCTGGGACCCGAACCCAGGACCTTCTTGCTGTGAGGTGGATGTGCTAACCACTACCCCACCATGCCTTCATTACACGGTAACGTCAGTGTCAATACAACCATTTATTGGCTCCTGAGTGGCACAACGACAAGGTGCGTGACTATCAACCTGGGGATCACCATTTTGAATCAAGGTTGATTCTGCAGCCATTCGCGACTGGGGGGCAATGGGAGCTCATTGGCCCAGCTCTCACGGAGAGGGATGGCATATTCTCACATTCCTGTCAAGCACAGCAATCACTAGCCAATCATGGGCGTCTGTGAGCTTATTCATACGAGGGAGCAGATACTGCTTTCCCTCCGCGTGTGTTAGGTCGCCCCCCCAAAACGTATGCTCAGCAGTTTGTAAAGAGGTGATGGTGGTCGTGTGGTCGTGTGATAGGGTGGGAATTGGGTGAAATAGGGTGGGAATTGCATATGGCTAAATTAGGGGGAGAAAATAGGGTAAAAAAATGACAACCATTTATTCTCTGCATACATGCATTAAGACTTCTACAGGCTGTATGATTTCAGGAACCTTATACAATACTTACAGATCACACGGTGTGACATGGATCTTATAAACATCCATACGACAGCTGTGTGGAAAGATGATGAAACCTAATGATGTGTAGGCTATGGCGGAATCAGCATGTGCTAGTGCTAACACCATCAACATGCAAAAAAAAAAAGATAATAAATGAATACACAGAGAGAGGACACATCGTAAACAAGACCTCTGCTGCCACAACCCCACAAGATTTTCTTTTTTTATTGCTATCCCACATACATGGTTTGGAATCACACTGAACCGCCTTCAGAACCACCCCATGTGTGTCGTGCTTGTGTCCCTACATCACGACAAATGTCAAATTCCCAGCAACATGATTGACATTTCACATGCTGGAGTAAATGGGTTACTTTCAAGAATAAATTGAAACCAGACTAAAACTGTCAGTACTCATCGTTATGATTTGACATGTGTGTTTCTTGTAGATTTGAGTCTTACCTGTGGTCTCTACAATGCCTTCCAGGATCACCACGATCTCAAACTGCTCAGTCTGCATGGAACGCAGAGAAAGGTCATAGAATGGGCTCTTTGAGTCAATCACATGGCAGATGGTGAGAGGCGACACTAGAAAGAGCTGATCGGCTCCTGTACTGAAGCCAACGTCCAGCTCCAGCTGGTCCAGAGGCAGGAACTCGCCCTCGGGAGTCTGTCGGGACTACAGACAGAGAACAGTCTTACTACACCTTTATTTTCCAAAAGAGTATTTCAAACGGTACAAAGCAGGTACTGCTCAGGAGGTTTCCCAGACTCCATTACTGATCCAGTACATGGATAAAATGACAGCTTTCACTTTCATCTATGCTCCATTCTCTTTTTATTCGTTATAAAGAACTAAAGCCCACACCCAGCTATTGATGCTAAAGAGAGAAGAGGAAAAGACAGCGTGACACCCAGAGACATAAAGCAACAGAGAAATCACGACAACCTGATCATACTGCCGAGCACACGCATTTATATCCGAACTCTTTACTATAATGCATACTGTAATGGGCGGCATGGTGGTGTAGTGCTTAGCACGTTCACCCCACAGCAAGGAGGTTCTTGACTAGGCTCGGTCGTTTCTGGGTGGAATTTGCATGTTCTCCCTGTTCTTGTGTGGGTTTCCTCTGAGTACCCTGGTTTCCTCCCACAGTCCAAAAACATGCGCAGTAGGCTGATTGGCTGTTCCAAATTGCCCTTAGATATGAGAGTGAGTGTCAGTGGTTGTATGTGTGTTAACCCTGCAGTGGCATGGTGAGCTGTTCAGGGTGTACCCCGCCTTCTCCCAGAGTCAGCTTAGATGGACGCCAGCCTCCCCGCAACCCTAAATAGGATTGAGTGTCTTAGATAATGAATAAATAAATGAATGACTATTTACTTTAATATATACTATAATGGGTGGCACGGGGGGTGTAGTGGTTAGCATGTTCACCTCACAGCAAGAAGGTCCTCTGTTCGTGTCCCGGGTTCGGCGAGGGCGTTTCTGTGTGGAATTTGCATGTTCTCCTTGTGCTTGCGTGGGTTTCCTTCGAGTACTTTGTTTTTTCCTCCCGACAGTCCAAAGACTAATAGGGTTAAGGGGGCCGGCAAATGAATGAGAGGATACTATAATATATTAGTATCCTAATCCTGCATATTGTACTGTGTTACTGCGATGGCCTGGCGAGCTGTCCCGGGTTTGAGATGGGCGCCAGCCTCCCCGCGACCCTAATTAGGAATAAGTGGTTGAGAAATTGAATGAATAAATGTACTGTGTTATAACCAGTAATTTAACTCAGTTCTGAATTTTAGCTTTAACTGAGAAGCTAAATTGGGTAAAAACACAAATATTTTGCATATAATTAATTAATAATTAAAAATGATGCACTACGGGTGAGGTGGATGTTGCTGAAAATTCCTCAAGACAGAATTTCAAGGAGAGTATTCAACTGAGTGACATCTGTATTCACTCAGTACAGTTTTTATTCATCATGTTTTAACGATGATCATCCATCATACGGTGGTCGTCATTGTCTATACACTCTAGGGTGATTTTTTAAGGCTCCACGGGTCATGTTGGGGGGAACAGTGACAATCTCCTGCTGTATATGGGTTTCAAGAGTTTAGGGTCGATGAGTACACACTTGTGATTTAAGGTGGATCCAAAGAAAAAAACACAAGGGGAGCTATGGCACACACAACTTTCAATAATAAGCTGACTTTGGGGGAAGGCAGGGTATACCGCTGTCCAGTACATCGCAGGGTCAAAACATATACAACCATTCACATGCACTCAAACACCTAGGGGTGATTTGGAACAGCCAATCAGCCTACTGTGCTTGTTTTGTGGACTGTGGGAGGAAACGGAGTACCTGGAGAAAACCCACGCAAGCACAGGGAGAACATGCAAATTTCTAGAAGAAACTTCCAGAGAGCCCACCTTGTATATACTATTTAACTTAAATAAATCCAAATCAAATGTTCCCTGGGGGGTCTTCCATCCAAGAACAAACCAGGCCTGACCCTACTTAGCTTCTCAGATCAGATGAGATTGAGCCTCCACGTGGTGAATGGAGGGGGATTCAAGCATTACCCACAGTGAATAAGGTTTTTAGTCCTAAACCCTTGCTCACTGGGGCAAATGTGGTGGCGGATGTCACGAACTGGATTTTTCGCAAAAAATCGCAGATGTACATGTTTCAAATGCAAAATCGGTGCAAATTTTTTGCCAAGTTTGCACCAGTTCATCTTGTGCGTGCTGGCTGCACAGAAATTTTAAACGTTTGAAATTATCACCAAGGTCTGGCGATGGAGCGTGTTTGAAATGTTGCATAATCTATACCGTATTACGAACACTAAAATGCGTCTTTTGCACACCTTTTTCATGTTTCATTTACCATGTGTAACCCGGTCCCAACGCTCAGTTGATGCATAGTTAATACACTAGAGGTGTAAAAAATCGTTGTGGATTTTCAGTTTGCCCACATTCGTCGCCTTCGCCGTCATTCACTGCGCACTGTTTGCCCAGTAAGCAAGAGGTTTAAGTGGAGCAATCAGATTGCGCTGTTCCTATGAAGTATATACTGATTATGTTATTTGTATAGTTATTCGCAAAATAAAATCTAAACTAAACTTTAGATGTCGGCCATTGTTATTAGAGTTCTAACGGTGCTCACAATGCTACCTAAGATCATATTTTATTCATACAGGGTGAACCAAAAAAAAACAGAACCCATAAACGTCTTAATTACTCCTACAAAAATTAAGCTAAATTATTATTAACCAAAAGTTTCAGTAATCTAGGACGCTTTGCACAAAGGTTATTTTCTCTCCAGAATATGTTCCGAATGACCTCCTCGGCGTTGGAGACAGACTTGCATCCGTTGCGCAAAATTGTCAATCACTCGCACGCACTGCATCACTATTATGTTCTCTGGCAGTAAAAAGCTAATTGCTCAAATGCTATTACGACTAATTACTTTTATTTATTCCTTCACATGACATGGTTATAGTGGGTCTGGGGTCTATCCTAGAATATCAGGCAATCGCAGTGCACAGAGCACACATTCAGTCACAGCTAGGGGCAAGTTATGTTAGTCAGTTCACCCACTGGCATGTTTTCTGGGGGTAAGAGAAAGCCAGGAAACCAATAAGAGACCCACAAGGCGATGAGGACTACAGGTGAAAGTGTACTGCTATCTTAGGTTTAATCCAGGATTAAACTACCCCAGCTAACTACCATGTTGCACACATGACTAATACATAGCGCATCATAATTATCCGTAACACCTATCCTGTTTAGGATTGCAGGGAAGCGTTCATGTTCACAGCATTCACAGCAAGGGGCAATCCAGAATAGACAATTAGCCCAGCGTGCATGTTAGTGGACTGGGGAGGAAACCGGTGCACCCAGAGGACCCATGGTCTCGTGCGAAATCGGAGTAAGTTTACAGTCCTTTTTTATTAGTGATGAGGCAGCCTTATTGGGTTTCCTGTGCTGGCATGGAAACAGGACAGCTATTTCAATAACTACTCAATGTACTAATGTGCATGATGCATTGTCTTATAAAATATAATGCCATCACTACAATACCATAATTCACCAAACCGCTTAATCCTATTTGAATTGCAGGGAGGCTGGAGCCTATCTCAGCCAATATTGAGCAAAGGTGGTGTACACCCTGAACAGCTCATCAGACCATCACAGGGCAAAAACACACAACCGTTCACATTCACACTTACTTACTAAAATCCAATTAGCTTAATGTGCATGTCTTTGGACTGTGCGAGGAAACCGGTGTACCCAGAGGAAACCCACACAAGCACAAGGAAAACATAGAAACGCCTGAGCCCTGGGACCTGATACCATAATAATATTAAAGAATACCCATCCACCCCCTTTGCATTGGTTGACCGGATATTTGAATATAAGTATCATAGTCATCTTTTTCAAAATGCTGACATCCTTCTCACATAGAAGCATCCTTCACTTCTATAGGGAGGGAATCAGATGCCACACTAACGCTCAGATGCTGTTATCTTAATTCCATATCCATGGCTCAGCTCTGGTTTAATCTGAGGTGCACTTCTATACCTGTCTGACTTATAGTGCTCTTTCTTTGCCTGTAGGCAAGTCAAAATTGTGAACAGCCTACCTCTGCCAACATAACAATTCCCTTATGATCTATTCATCCTGGTTCTTGTTTTTTGTGCCCATTATGCCATTTCTACCCAAAACCAAATCCAAATCAGTCATTGTTTATTTATACCTAACATCTTGTACTTTCAGACCTCACGTTCGACTCTATAGCTAGACAGCGCAACTCTGCTGATGCCATGCAATCATTTGACAGCATTGGTGCCTAGATTGTGTACTTTCAATGCAACCTTCATAAAGATCATAACAACCACACTAATAATCACTCCACAATACTCCTAGTCTCGTTTATTATGTTTATGCTCCTATAACTGAACAAAAGAAATAGAATTACTTTTCCATTACTGTACCTCCTCTTGCCCTGTGGACATGCCTGATTCATCATGATCCTTTGAGCTTCTCTGTTCCTGGAGTGAATCATTCTGCTGCTGTACACGGTCCCACATGGATACCCTATGCCTAAATCTCATCCTGTATTCAGAATGTAATCAATCAATGTATTCATACCTAAGAACAGCTTCTGTAGTCACAAACACAATCATGCTCATAGGAAACATCTGCTCTACATTATCAGCACTGTTTGAATATTTATTCTACTAGGTTACGGGGAATGGAGTCTTTCTCACCAACTCTGGGCTAAGGCGTGGTACACCCTGAACAGCTCGCCTGTCCATCATAAGGCAACACGCACACACGGCCATTCATTGACGTTCACACCCAGTGGCAAGTTGGAACAGACAAATAGCCCAATGTGCACTGCTTTTTGGGCATGATGGCATAGTGGATAGCATGTTTACCTCACAGCAAGAAGGTCTTGGGTTCAAGTCCTGGGCTTGGCGATGGCATTTTTTTGTGTGGAGTTTGCATGATGTCCCTGTGCTTGTGTGGGTTTCCTCTGGTTTCCTCCCACAGTCCAAAGATGTGAACCTAGTACCCTAGATGTGAGTGAATGGTATGTGTGTGTTGGCCCAGCAATGGACTGGTGAACTGTTCAGAATGTACCCCGCCCTTACCCAGAGTTGGCTGGGATAGGCTCCAGCCTCCTTGCGACCCATTGGTGAATGATTGAGACTGAATGTGTGTTTTTGTACTGTGGGAGAAAGTAGGAGTACCCGAAGGAACCCCAGGAGCAGAGTACCAGGAGGAACCCTGGACTTTCTTGCTGTGATGTATACGTACTAACAACCATGCCACTGTGAAGCCCCAGCATGGACCTAAAAAGCCTATGAAGCTGTATTTTGGATAGATGTGTCTATTTTAACTGAATTAATCTACAGCTATTAAAAAATTTAAAGTGGTGTGGTAATTGTTTCCGTAGCGATATATAAATCTGGGACAGGGGTGAATCAGTGATAAGGGCTCCGGGTCGTTGATCAGAAGGTCAGCGGTTCAGTTTCCACTACCTCCAAGCTGCCACCATTGGACCTTTGAGCAAGGCACTTAGAACTTGACTGCCCAGTTGAATAAATAAGATAAAAATGTAAGTCGCTATTTATAAGGGCTTCTGCAAATACAATAAACATAAACATAAGCAATCTGTTCCTGTGCGTAAAGGAGCTTTGGGTTATAACACTGTATTTACACATTTATTAATGCATGTATTTACAGATCACCAGGCAGACTTGAAGTGATAGAGAGCAGTTCTAGAAGTAAACATGCTCACTTTGAGAAGTTTGCAGCGGATTTGCGCGGACACCATGTGGCTGTTCCTTAGGTTTCCCACCCGGAACATGAGCGTGAGTTTGCCGTCGCGCATCGAGATGGCTGCGTGCTCGCTGAACATGAGCGTCTCGGCGCGCTTCTTCGGCTGCGACATCTTGATGAACATGCAGCCGATGAGAAAGGC
This sequence comes from Porochilus rendahli, assembly GCA_039654305.1. NCBI lineage: Eukaryota > Metazoa > Chordata > Actinopteri > Siluriformes > Plotosidae > Porochilus > Porochilus rendahli. Next base: position 6,474,146 of record JBCNYG010000019.1, read on the forward strand.
GTCGACAATGGAGCCCAGGATGGACTGAAACAGGAAGAGGATGATGCCCTCGGGGCACTTGTCCGTGATGTAGCGGTAGCCGTAGCCGATGGTGGCCTCGGTTTCGATGAAGAAGAGGAACGCGGACGGAAAGTTGTGCACGTTGGCTACGCACGGCGTGTACTTGTCGTCGCGCGCGCGCTCCAGGTCACCGCGCACGAAGGCGATCAGCCACCACATGGAAGCCATGAACAACCAAGCCACCGTGTACGTGAGCACGAAAATGAACAGGTTCCAGCGCCACTTGAGGTCCACCAGCGTGGTGAAGAGGTCCGACAGGTAGCGGCTCGTCTCGCCGCCCAGGTTGCCGTGCTGCACGTTGCAGCGCCCGTTCTTGTCCACGAAGCGCTGGCGCTTCTTCTTCTTCTCCTGCTTAAAGGCTCCACCGCTCGAGGACGTCGTCGCTACCTGGAAATCGTCCCCGAATTTCTTCCGCAACGCTGACATGGTGTTGCCGATGAAGTTAGGGCAGATTCGGCTGAGCGTTGTCGCGTCTCTCCCTGCGCACACTCTCCGATCTCGGGTTTATTCAGAGCTCTCTCCCGCAGACGCCTCTCTTTCCCGCATGTCTAAAGATGGACACTAAAACAAAGTTGCAAATGAAAGAGATTTTTTATTAGGTTGCTGCTTTTGAGGGATGTGTTGGTGCTGGAAGTGATGGGAGTCCTCTGCGCCACTGGAGTTGCCCTCCGCTCTGCCTCTGTCATGGGACGCGCTGATGCACTGCACATTTGCTTTGAACTTTCAGCACCAAATCTCCCCAAAACCCCTCTTTAAGATCGCATAAAAACGAACAACCTGCGCTCCCGGATCAGTTAAGCACCCCAGGCGCATCAGTATCCAGTCCTGCTTTTTTCAGGTGATCCCCAAAAACAATCGTGAAACGACACCCAAATCTAAATCTCCAGAAACACCCGCTCCAACTTCCCCGGTCACTGCGAGAGCACTGGCGCGGTCACTCATCCACCTCTTTGCTCTCCTCCACCGTGTTCTCCCGACTGTCAATTACAGCGAAGGACCGTTTGAGAACGAATCGGTTCTTTCCAAATGACTCTTGTCGAGAGAATCGTGAGAATCGATTTTTTTCCCTTACAAGATTTATTAACAAGTGAGATTTTCATTTCCCAATTCGCTTTATCCTTTAATAGAGCAAGCCATCTCAGCCAACTCTGGGTGAAGGCAACTTTTTCCAGACCATAACAGGACAACACAACGACAACTTATTCACAGAGGGAAATTGAGAATATCCAATTAGCCTAATGTGCATGTTTTTGGACTGTGGGAGGAAACTGGAGAACCTGGACGAAACCCATGCATAGGAACAGGAAGAACATGCAAATTACACACAGAAACACCCTCACCAGGGATGGGGCTCAAACACAGTTCCTTCTGTATAATTTATGAAGTTCTCACTTATGCTTGGAAGTCAACCTTAACAATATACAACAATATAAGTAAAAGTGACAGTACGGATCCACAACTAGCCTACCAGTTACTACTCACTATCTCTCATTCATTTGCCAAACCACTTAATCATACTATAGCGGTGGGGAGGCTGGCGCATGTCTCATCCAACCCCTATATATACACCCTGAACACCTCACCAGACCATCACAGGGCCAACACACACACAAAATCATGCACACTTTCACTCAAACCTAGGTGCAACCTGGAACAGCCAGTTAACCCATTATGCATGTCATTGTACAGTGAGAGGAAACCAAAGTACTTAGTGGAAACCTAAGAACATGCAAACTCTACACAAAAATGCCCTAGCTGAGGCCGGGACTCAAACCCAGGACCTTCATGCTGCGAGCAGAATGTGCTAACCGCTATGCCACCGTGCCGCCCCAACCAGTTACTAGAGAGATCGAAATGTTTCCCTTTAACACTTGTGACCATCTCTCTGAGCAGTGAATCAGAAGAATCTAAACTCTCTTATAGATTCATTCGAGCAGGTTTGTTCAAAAGAACCGAGTCCGTATAGTGAGTCGTAATGCCCTCTGTGAAACACTTTACGGATCCTGCGCATTGCGCGCCTCCTGTTCTTCAACTCCCTCCACTGCGCAGTTTGAGCACAATAAAGAAACTTCTGGGAACAGAAACATGGAGAGAGGAAGCAGTCTATCTACATCCTCTCTATGATATTGTCCTTGAACTTAGTTTAAATTCTTTTTCTTGTACTTCTTCTTGTTCTTTTTCTGCTAAATAATCTCTGGACTGAAAAATGTCATAATTTTTTTCGGCAAAGTATCTCTGCAGGCCCTGCAATGGCCTGGCGAGCTGTCCAGGGTGTACATCGCCCTTGCCCAGAGTCAGCTGAGATGGGCGCCAGCCTCCCCGCGACCTTAATTAGGATT
>JBCNYG010000019.1:6491334-6504168 GCA_039654305.1 Porochilus rendahli
GTTTCCTCCAACAATCCAAGACATGCACAGTAGGCTAATTGGCTGTTCCAAATTGCCCCAAGGTGTGAGGGTGAGCATGAAAGCTTGTGTATGTGTTGGATCTGGAGTGGTTTGGTGAGCTCTTTTGGGTGAACTCCACCATTGCCCAAGTGTTGGCTGAGATAGGCTCCAGCCTCCATGCAAAATATAGGCTGAGATAGGCTCCATGCATCCAAAGTGCAGGGATATAGATACATACACATGTGTGTGTGTGTGTCTTACCTTTCAGTCATGTTTTTTAAAAGGGGATTTTACTTCATCTGTTCATTGTTCATTTATTTTCTATATAGATTTTCTACATTCTTTGAGAGCCGTGTGCAATAATTCTAAAATAACAGACCAAATGTGAATGTATTTTTAATGCTACACACTTAGGTCATTTATTATTTAAAAATGTACAGTCGACCTCAGAGGCTTTCAGTACACTGGGCTGGGTTATCATACGGAGTTGCACTAGGTTGCTCTACATACTCTCCCCAAAAGGCTTCCTAACTGATGTTACCATGAACAGCCATGCGGGTAGCAACCCCAAGAACAAGACAATGGGTGCAAGGGGTCACAAAGGGTGTCTGTGCTCACCCTTAGTGACAGGGTAAGGAGTTTTGACACCTGGGAGGTGCTCAAAGTAGAGCTGCTAATCCTCTACATTGAAAGGAGTCAGTTAAGGTGGTTCGGGCGTCCGGCTAGGATGCCTTCTGGATGCCTTCCAACTAGACCGACAAGACTCTATTGGGAATGCCCCAGTATTCCTCTGGAAGACCTGGAGGAGATGAGTGGTGAGAAGGAGGCCTGGGGGTCTAACTGATACCCTCACAACCTGGATAAGCAGCAGAAAATGGATGGATGGATGAAATACAGATTGAAGCACTGCCTAAAACCAGAGCTCCAGATAGGTATCTCCATTGATACGTGTCTGAGACAGGTGTTATGAGAGTAGCACAGCTCCTTTGAGGGCTGAAGAGCCTCTGATTGTGCACATACATGGTGAGTGTTTGGTGAAGTGAGAGAGAGAGATTGTGCTAGTGTGGTGTTCAGAGCAGAGAGAAAATGAGCCAGTGAAGATTCAGCAGTAGTGACAGTAAGGTTACAGGCTACTTATAAATAAATCCTGCAGCTCCTCATTTTTGTATGTCCACTGCTGACCAATAGATTTATTTCCTGGAGGAAATAAATAAATAAACCTCCCCTGGCAGTGGTAGCATGGCTGGTATGGTGCTGGATTACTAATCTGAAGGTTGGGGGTTCAAGCCCCACCATCACCAGGTGTCCCCCCCAGTGCAGCTAAACTGGCTTATCAAAGTTCAGCCATGTCTCTCACTGTCTATGGTGAGAGGCATGTGAAAGAACCATTTCTGTCATTTGTAAAGAGTAGGCCATTGGGTTGCTGTCAGCGTGTTTCTGCCCTGCGGTGCCCCGCCGTCACCCAGAGTCAGCTGAGATGGTCGCCAGCGTCCCTGTGACCCTAATTAGGATTAAGCGGTTCTGAAAATTAATGAATGAATCTCCCCTGCATTTCCTGACTATGGTCTGAAGTGAAAAAGTAAAGGTTAACATTGAGTTTTCTTTTCACCGCCTTTCATGTTCATATTCATATTCCGTTCACCTGTCTTGTTACTTTAATTATTCACTTAACGAGTTCATGTTCCGTGCTCCCATTCATGCTTGGTGTTCTGCTCGCCGAAAGTTGGTCTGTCTACCAAAGTTAAATTGCATGTTTCTGATTTTTTGTGAGTCTGAGTGGTGGTGTATGAGCCGTTTTTGGAGAGGTTTCAGTTCCATTATGAATAACACACCAGTGCAGCTAACTGGGTTATCAAAGGCCGGCCATGTCTCTCACTGTCTGTGGTGAAAGGCATGTAAAAAACATTGCTGATTTTCATCAAGAGTAGGCTGCATTGCCGTCAGCGTGTTTCTGCCCTGCAATGGCCTGGCGAGCTGTCCAGGGTGTACTCTGCACTTGCTCACAGTCAGTTGAGATTGGTGCCAGTGACCCTAATTAGGTTTAAGCACATCAGAAAATGAATGAATGAATGATGAACATTGATTGCTGTCTGTCATCATGCAACTGAGCGTTGCATAACAGCTAATCAACATCAATTCAGCGACGCGGCAAACCTTACAGGGTTTTCTGTGGTGGGTATGCGTGGACACGGGACAACCATCCAAATCATGTTCCATGCTTATGGAGCTCTGCTATCAGTATTTTTCTTTAAAAAAAAAAAAGGTTCAGGGAAGGGAGAGGGAACTGGCTCCTTGATTGTGTTGCCTACTTTCCCTTTAGATCAAGTTGCTGTTGTTAGATGCATGCTGTAGGGGGCGTCATTAGCACACCTGATCTGTGCCGCTCCCCACTCGGACCAATAACACGTGCTCGGATTCGGACAAGTCACACCGTTTTGTCATCATCCGGAATGGACACACACTCCACCGCTGCTCTGCACGACTGATCCCACCAACACCTCGAGAAGTTTCACCAAAAAGTACAGGAACCAAAGCCAGAATGAACTGGACGGCGTTCAATGACACGGACGGCGGCTTCCACATCGGGAGCACTGAGAGTCCCCCCGACTGCTGCGCCTGGTCCTCAGCTGGCCCCGACTCTGGTCTGGCGCAGGGCGGCGAGCACGAGCGCGGCTCCTTCGGCCCGAACGTGGTGCAGGTCGCCGTGATGTGCGTCCTCGCGCTTACGGTGGTCTTCGGCATCTTCTTCTTGGGCTGCAACCTGCTGATCAAATCAGTGGGGATGATCAATTTCCTCGTCACTGATAGAAGATATTCCAAGGACGTCGAGACGGTTATAGTGAGCTCGTAATGGAAAGACTAGGACTTGTGCATGATGATCTGGAGATCTCAACACATCTGGACACATGTGGTCCTTTCCTGAGAGCCTGTGAAGAATGTCTGGACTTGGACTTTGGTGCACGGATTAGAAAGAATTTTAATTAATGCCCACACCAGAAAGAATAGTCAGCACTGTGAAAATGACCTGCAGTTAATTAACCTACATTAAATTATATATTAGCAACAATTAAATACCTCATTTATTTTATACAGTGCTGATAGGCATCCTATTATTATATTTTTTTTAGTTTAAACTTGCCTATAGATTTTAATTTTTATTATTTTAATTTTATGACCTGTGCATAAGCAAGTTGGTACCCCTTTTTGGATATTTTTTTCCAGCACAAAATTAAATGCAGAGAATTTTTTTTTCATTTTAATAAAGAAAGCAGTATATTACATACGAGAGTACTTTTCAGATGAAAAACATAATGAAGGCTGTTGGGTTTTACATTCAAATAAAGAAGCAAGTGTGGTCGTCAACATCTCCAGGAGAACTGTGGCTAGTCCTGTAAGTTACTCAGAAAAACTTTCAGATCATTACCTTATAAATCTACACAAACTCTACTTGAGATAGTATACACTTAAACCAAAGGGTCATCACTGTTTAGTGTTTTTTATGGATTTATTTATATGCAAACTTTAAATTTCATTACTTCTTTGTAAACACATAATGCATAATTGCTCTAGAGAATTTCTTTGTGCCTAAAACTTCTGTACAGTCCTCTCTGGAAGAAATGAAGAGACACGCACTTTTAATGGGGATCCATATAAAAATTGGTCTCTTAATTTTTTCCATATCTTATAACTGATCATACTGTCCTCATATGTTCTCAAGTTCTTCCTCCTGTCTATATTATTTGTACTTGATTGACTGTGCTTTACACTTTTAATGCCACTAAGTTGTCAATAACTACATTTTACATTTAATTATTGCTTTCCCATCATGCTTGGAAGTTTGTATATCACAGACTAGATAGATATTATATTTTAGACAGATGTTCCTAAAAGGAAAACAGTATTTTAACGAAAACTGATTTGTTCAAGTTGTTGTTAAGTTACCCAGTTTCACCCACTACAGCAATGTTTACTCTCTAACAGATCCCCTAAATTAACTGATACCTCAATCCTTTCTTTCATAAAGAAATAACACGTATGTAAGCTGTTGGGTTGCCAGATTGTGGAGCAAGTGATTTTTAAATGGCGAAGGTGGTGTAGTGACTAGCAGGTTCTCCTCACAGCAAGGTTTGATTCCCGGGCTCAGGCTTTTCTGTGTGGGGTTTGCATGTTCTCCCTGTGCTTGTGAGGGTTTTCTCGAGGTACTCCAGTTTCCTCCCACAATCCAAAGACATGCACATTAGGATAATTAGCTGTTCCAAATTGCTGCTAGGTGTGAGTGTGAATGGCGGAGTGTGTGTTGCCCTGCGATGGTCTGGCGAGCTGTTCATGGTGTACCCCATCTTCACCCAGTGCTGGCTGAGATAGGATCCAGCCTCCCTGCGACTCTAGTAGGATTAAGTAGTTTGGCAAGTGAGTGATAGATAGCAACAATAACGTTTTCAGGTTGTTAAAAATAAGTGTGTCAAGCAGAGCAGAAGCTCCAACTCCATTAAATGCAATTTGTTTTGTATTTAAGTTTTGTATTTTAGCATTAGACACAATATTTTATGTTTATCTTTAATTTACTGATTGAAGATGTACAAATGCTTCACTAGGTATTGTTATTATTATTATTTAAAGTGTTAAACTGCAAAAACAACAACTTTGCTTTAACTTAAAAACTTTAGCGTCCTTGTTGATAAAAATAAAAAAGCAAACATAATAAGCGGGCACGCTGGCATAGTAGTTAGCATGTCTGCCCGTAGCAAAAAGGCCCTGGGTTTGATTCCCAGGCTGGCCATTTCTGTGTGGAGTCTGCACATTCCCGCTGCACTTGTGTGGGTGTCCTCCAGGTGTTTCAGTTTCCTCCCACAGTCTAAAAGACATGCACATTAGCCCAACTGGCTGTTCTATATTTTTGGTCCAATTTGCCCCTAGGATGTGAGTGTGAATGGTTGTGTGTTGCGTTGCGATGGTCTGACGAGCTGTACAAGGTACAAAATGATGATGATTATTATTAAATTCTAAATCAGGCTGTGTAATGTACAATCCATTAACAGTAGTGCAAACATTAGTTCATTTCCTTTATACATGACTAATGTTCTCTCTTTGGGTTTATTGTTGTGATTACAGTCATTTACCATCAATTCCCTGCAGTTTCTTTGTCATCATTGCAGCACACGAGGCTGCAGAATGAGGGGAAATTAACTTGGAGTTGAAATTAAATTAGTGGCCACGGCAACTGGACAAATACAATTATGTCTGTGATGATCAGAAACGATTGGTGTCTCGTAACTGATTATTGCTAAGAATAAAACAAAACTGGTGAAACTGTGCACCTTTTAAGAAGCACGATTCGAATTTGAGAGCACCTGTACATTTCGCTGTGAGGTGGTGTTTATGACAACTAAAAGGCTACTAGGAATGTAAACATGAAAAATAATTCAGACAGACACCTCAGATACAAGTCAAGCTACTCCTTACTTCCCAACAATACGAGTCAGTATTGAATCCAGTGGTAGATGTAGCTGATTTGTAATCTAGTAGCTTAAACACTACAGCATGAAGAGTGTACACATGCGTCAATGCATGGGGTCAACCGGGGGCAGAATCTGAGATCTGTTTACATCCTCAGCAAAGTACTGGGATGTGTATACATTACTGACAAGCTTTTCAAACTGGAATCTGGACGAGTTTGTGTTTCTAGGCATGCAGCATATTTCCAAGAAATGTACATTTGAGAAAATGCTTCTGGTTTGGATTTATAAACAACTAATTTGGCTAAAATGCTTTGCGAACAGTGACTTATGCCACAAGATCTCACGCATGGATACAATGCATTGATTAGAATCCATCTGCACTATCTCGATGCGAAGAAGTGTGTTTGCGCGCGTGTGGGGGGGTTTTAATACAGCACTTTGATGCTATTTTTGATGATATCAGAAAGGCTTTTACTGGATATAATGCAAATAATTAGAGGAATCTGTTTAGGTAGTGGGTGGCACAGTGACATAGCCGTTATATTTGCGATTCAAATTTATTTTGACTGATTTTCTCCCGTTGAAGACTGTGCTCATTGTGTTGCTTTGTGTATGTTATGCCTTGAAAATTCTTTTGTCCCCTTCTACTGAAAGATATGTTTCATTCCCATAAATCACCTTTATTAGTGGTTTGTCAGAGTTTTTGCAGTTTATTCATTTTAATTAATAGCAGTTACATACTGCCTAATGTTAAATATGAGTTTGAGGTTATTAATTAACTCCGAACACAGCCACACCCTCATAAAGGTTACATATACACTTGTGCAATCATATTTTTTTACCCCCTTGAAAATTTTCAGTTTTATTTTTTAGTTAAATTGTACACATATAGGTCACATTAAAGGTGGAAAAATTTCAGAAGTTATTTATCCTTTTTTCCCCTTCATTTTAACAGGGTGCAAGTACTTTTCACTTTTACTTTGCACCTTATCTCTGCATGACAAATAAGATGAAAAAAAAATCTGAATGCCAAACTACCTGTTATATGCAGGAACCAAAGAACTGACTGGTCCGGACTGAGGATATATTACTCTGGGCTAATGTTAGATAACGTGTGCAAGTTTGACTTTCATGATGCTTCACTCTTATGTAAATGTTCTGTGCAGTCACATGAAAAGCAATTCAAATAGAATTTCACATCTTTCATGTTATTTTAAATATTTTATGAAATAAAGTTGTGTATTTATGAATTACAGTAATAAGTAAAGCAGCTACTGTCAATTTTTTATTTTCTTTAATTTTGTCCATTCTTGTTCCTTGTTCATGTATCAGTTTCTGTCCTGTGTGTTTATATTAGAAGTTCTTTGAGTTAAGCCTAAATAAATTAAATGCTGTCAATTACCATCCAGTTTGTAGTTTTGTGCCAATAAAAACTATAGAAGTAGGAATAACTTGTTCCAACCTTCTATCCCTTTGAAACAGATTACACAATTTTATTTGAGGAAAGTCTGCCTTGGGGCGGTCAATAAAATGGTACCAACCAAATGTTTTATATTGACTGCACCCCATGCTGTCTCCGGTTATAATGTCTGTTATATAGCACAATGTATTATATAAACTGCTGTTTTTCCTTCATCATACAAAGGAAACATCCCATACTACTGCAACAAATAATGTCAAACATTCATAAAATATGCAATACACAGCACTTACATGAGCATACACGTTTATTGACAATCATCCTCTTATACATGAATTAAATAACAATTATCAATGTCGCAGCTCCTGGGGATTAAATCAGTGTTCTTAATACATCCCTGAGTGGACCACAGGTATAACACCAACAATAAAAAACCCCGAAGACTTATAATAATCCATTACAGGAGAAAATATTGATCAGTCTGTGGAGATTTCAGGCACTGTTAAAGTAAAGGCTGTGGGGCTGTAGACAAGTAAAGTCAAAAAATCAAAACTTTTTTTTGGTGTTTATTAATTCAAACTTTTAGTATACAACTACATGAAAACCTAAAATAAAGGTGCTACAAAGTGGTGTTTTTAAACTAATACAAATTTAAGCACATCCTATGGGGGAAAAAAACAAGAAAAACAAGAATCGTATGGCTTATTTTTAAATTTTTAAAGCAGTACACTGATAACAGCGGTTCCTGTGTAGTAGAGGGAATAATATATAACCAGATATAAAAATGATCTACTGAAAGGTCATAAGACTGCCGTTACTGTATAAAACTAATCCTCTTAAACCAGTTTGTCCAGAAGCATAAAACATTAATACATCTTAAGCAAATGCACTTTTTGTTTATTTTTTTTTATCCCATTCTATGATTTGCATACCTTCCTCATGCAAGTATGAATATGAGAGCAGGTGAAAAGGCGCTTTCTTTAATGGCCATGACAATGATTTTGACATGTAAATATATTTAAATCCCATGTATGACGAGTCAACAGTTTCCAAACTTGTGGTGTTGATCATTTATATTCAAACAGGAGAGCACAAGTTGTTATTACCTGGCAGATATAATAATTTTAATTAAAAAAAACCCAGAAGAATTAAAACCATTGTATCTATACATTAAGTCTTATAATCATCTGTAGATTTATTAGCTTATGTAGCTTCAAACAGAAGTCATTGCAAAATGTAGGGCGTCACTATAAAGTGAGTGCAGTGTAGCAAAAGTTTATTTTTACTAAATACAGCAATTTGAAATGAAAATGCATCACAACTTATCCACATTTTTTATTATTATTAGCTTTTTTTTTTTTTTTTTAACATAAATACATTCCTTAATCCTTAAAATATGATACGGTAAAAGTTCCAACACCCTAAAATATGACTCTGTATACTATGTGCTATATATTAATTTTAAGTTATACAAAGTCTACAGCTGATTTTCTACAATCTGATCTTTTAAGTAGAAACTTTCTCACTAGTTTCTCTGGAGTGACACCGAATTCAACAAACGATTCCTTATTTTAAGTATAATTACCTGTAGATTTAGAATATCCAATTAAAACAGAATCCAACTAACATATTACACACATTTTAGTCTAGTCACATATTAAACCTTCATCTCTCTCAACAGCCGTAGTATTAACAGCATTCCAATAATGGACTGTTTGACTTGAAAACAAAAGTGACCTGCTGTTGCATTGTAGTATTGACATAAAATGCACATTTCATTCTTCGTAAAGCACTGAAGTTGTCACAGTGTTAATGCACTGACAACTTTGTGATGCTCAGTAAGCAAGTAAGTGATGCTGGAGGCAAGTCCAAAAAACAACAATGATAATAAAGGATTACTGCTCTGTTATACTGTTATAACAGTTCTTCTTCATGCACACACAAAAAACTAAAGTAATTAAATGATAAAGAAAGCATCAATAACTCTAATGTAGTTTCACCCAGAGCAAACTAATCTTGCTGATTCAGTTAGTCGAAAGCTAATAGCACAAAAGATTTTTCATAAACTCAAGAGAAACTTACAGTTCTTCAAAAAATAAGCAGGGTTTGTATGCCGTTAGCATTGCATACATAACAATCCTATTGTAATTAATGTTCTTTCAATATACAAAACTAGATTTTTTTTATCCCAGTAAATAACAAGAGCTTTCAAAGATCTGGGTCAAGAACCTTAAGGACAATTTCTAATTAGCCGTTTAGAACTAAAATCTAAAACAGATGCTCCACAGTATTCACTGTCTGCTAGGAATATTCATCTGACCTGTCTGGAATAAATATGCAAAAACAAAGTACAAAAATCTAATACTAGTTTGCTTTTCTTTACGTTTCTGTGTAGTACATAGAGTAGTGTGCAGTACAGACGCTATTCTAGGCAATTGGAAACAAACAAAATCAAGTATATTGAGGTAAAGGTATGGCTGAAGTAAGGTGTGGCAAATTTTATTGTTTTGATTTTGTATAGCATGAATGAACTTCAAACTGTATGGAATGGTTCAGCGAGTGAAGAAATTAAAAAATATGTGAACTCTAAGCCTGAAAGGTTAAATGCTGTAATCAAAGCAAAGGGTGGCAACACTAAATACTGACTTTTTTTCTCTAAAAAGAGACTGTTATTTTTGTTACTATATATTGTTGCTTGTTTACTTATTCACAACAATATGATCCAATATTACATTAAATAAATACTTAAATAGTACTTGTTTTTAGATTTATCTTCATTTTGTTAAGTGTATAATCATCACCGTATTGTTTTATTTCTTCACTTGCTAATCCATTCCATATGGTTTGAGGTTCATTCATGCTATGCAAAAGTCAAAAAAAAAAGAAAAATTGCGACACCTTTCGGTTTTTATGAAAAATTGGTATTTCAGTGTTTTTGTTTATTAGCCATACTTTTACCTCAATATACCTCAATAAGATTCTTTTGGTTCTCTTTGCGTATAATAGCATTTTAAAATACATTTTCACCAAAATTACCCAAAATCCTTTTTATTAGGAGCCCTTTAAGACAAAGGTGGTGATGTATAATCTTTACTGCACTCTACTGTGCTTAAACTACTAAAGAGAATTTAACAGACGCCAGTATTTAGCCCTTGAACCTGCTCGCGGGTATGTTCGGAGCTCACAGGTGTCATGATTTAAAAAAAACCCACAAAAATCTTTTAGTGTGTTTTCTGTTTACCTTCCCATGTAGTACATACTAAACCAATTACTCACCACAGTTATAATAATAGTTAATTGTACTGTTTTTATTGATCCACACATGCCTGGTGATCAGGAAGATGAGGTGAGGATAGTATCCTAGGTAATAGCAGGGTGCAGGGTACATGAGCGTCTATGTCTTAAACCAGACACCAGAAGAAGGTGAGTCCAGCCACAATGCCATTGAGTATAGCCATGCTGTAGCCCATATGAAAGGAGTGGCCAGTCATTTGCCTGCAAACCAGATGGACACAGACAGAACACTTTAATGTTCCACCATTCTAAACGTCTGCAGACGTGCTCAGGGTTATTACAGGAAAAAAAACCATCAACATATGAACACATCCTGAGAAATGACAGCGTGCATCATTCCTATCAACCCTCCAGTGGACATGCAGGAGGTGTGGTCAGTGATCTATAAACCCACAAGCCTATAAAAACACCATTACAAAATATTGTTCCATCCCATGAAAGCACTCTCCGTTTCGATAATGGCCAATTTATCTAATGCTTTTACAGGAGTAAGATTTAATACGTCTGCTGCTCTATTAGATCTTTAAAGATGATGTGTACGAGTTCCTACACTGGCGCTGTCATCAAATGCGTTTTGAATTCAATATAATTTAGCCCAAGTACAATTACCCACCGCTGTAAATCTGATCATGAGTTCTGTTGTAGTATGGCCGGGTGGAAGAGTAAAAACAGAATGAATTGAAGATAATCTTGTTTTTGTTTATAATTCTCCATTTCAGTAAATGCTAATCTGTCCAAACCCTCTTTATACTGAACACAGAGGACTCTGTACAAGGTTGTGGGTTTAGACACTTCTTAGAGACTTTTTATTGTTGGAAAATTTATCTTCCTCAGACCAACATAATATCATTCAGCATGCAAATCAGGCGTCGATACCGCGAACGAGTATCGGACATCGAAGTACAAGCAATAATCGAGCAAAATAACACAAAAATATAACCTCCTAGAGCTGCTGGACACACCAGCGCATCCATATCATGTGACCGATAATCAAGTTCAATTTAAATTTTTTTCCCTTTGTATTTGCTTAATGTGATTAACAAGCTTATTTCTCCAAATTCATGCAATTACAATTTTCCCTAATAAAATACTTTTTAGACTCCCTGAGGTCTACACGCTTCTCTGGTGTTGCAGCACTTGAATCCTGTTGGCACAGAAGCTCTTAAGTGTCATTGCCTTGGCTTTACTACATCTTAGTCAGAATAAGGAAAATTAACTTTTTCCCTAAGAAAAACTAGGGAAAATGTGCAGAAAATGCACTTGCTAACCTCTTTTCCATAATTAGCTAGCTCGCTAAAATACGGTCCCATTTCTTTAGATCCACGCTGAGTTTCTGTTTTAGAAGGAAATAAGAACAGCATATGGAATCAGACCACAACTTTAACTGTAAAATAAATTTCATGCACCGCCTCAGCGCTAATTTATTTTATGAACTCATCTATTAAATTATTCAAATGTGGAGCTCGTTATTTAAAAAAGAGGAATGCAGTGGTTCTGGCAGCACTGAACCTTCTGGTCGTTAATCCGGAACCTTGACATCTGCGATACCACTGTATTTACATACTTCAAGGCTTGAATAAACCACCTGCATTCATCACTCAATGGCTTTCTCCAACATGATCAGGAAATGTACTGCAATTTTTTTCCAGACCATATGCCCAATTACATACTTTTTGTTTTTTTTAATCCATTTTAAAGATGTGAATTAGCATTTTGTGATTGAATTGAGTTATTTGTCAGTAACGTTTACTTAGATTAAAAAAGTAAACATAACAAAAATATACACGATAGCATATGGTGCAATCTGATTGGATGCCTTTTTTAGGATTAAAAATAAATAAATATATTTCCGAGTAGATAATGTTTTACACTCCCTCTGTGTTACGGTCACTTAGAGCAGGCAGCGTCTTCATTATCGAGCTTTAAAATGGAAAAATAAACTATTAAAAACCTCATTACAATTATAAATATGTTTTTCTTGTATTTCTGCATAGCATGAACTAAAACCTCTTTACAGAGTGTAGTTTAGATTTCAGTGTAGTTTGTACTAAACTATGAATTATTAGCTACACAGCACTTAGCTTGCCTTAAAGTGATAAACTCACCTAACCTGCCTCTGTCTTGGCCCAAATATGTAAATATAAACTATAAAAATCTTGTTTAAGTTTGCTTTATTTGATGTTTCTGTGCAGCATATACATAAATGATTTAACCAGATACCGTTACACAGCTCCTCACCCGCTCGTACAAAGCTCACCTGTATCCACCATGACTTTATCAATGGAAGAAATAAACCATAAAAATCTTGCTTTATTGTGCTTTTCGTTTTGCTTATGTTTCGGTGTAGTAGTTCCCAGTCATGGGAAAAATTCAAATCACAAATGCAAAGTTCCTCATTCCCCACTGCATTCTCTATGATTTGGTATGCTGGACGTCACTGACCAGTCGCAGACAACAGCACTGATACATTTTCATTTCTAAAGCAATACTGGGCAAACTTCCAACCTTCCTCTGTAACCTTTTCTGATAGTTACCAGCTTCGCTCTTCTAAGTGGTTACTTTTTATTATATCTAGAGTTTAACTGATTTGGGATAAACTGCATTTTCCTATTATGCACCGTGGGCTGGGAACAATCTACAATAAGATCTTATATTAGAAAC
>JBCNYG010000019.1:6506847-6517468 GCA_039654305.1 Porochilus rendahli
ATATATATATAAAATCCTGAGCTGATTTTCCGTAGGACAGTGCTCAATACATCGAAGCAGAGCTAAATATATGGTATGTTGGAAAAATAATTGGACTACAACTTCATCCCGACAAACCTGTTTCGTGGTTGGCCACTCAACCCTGTAGACCTATTATCTTTTCCACAGACAATATAATAATAATAATAATAATAATAATAAAAATTTGGGACCCCCTGGTTAAATAAAAGGGGGAAAAATTAAGGATCACCTTATCTTATTTAGCAACATCTAGCTTGACTATGGGGCACAACTGTTCATTATATTGTTCAGGGTGAACCCTGTCTTTGCCCAGTAAACCTAGACGGATTATGCAGTTCGGCATATGAATTAATGAATGAATATACATATACATTTTAACCTAGTGAGTTCTGAGTTTTAGGTGATGTAAATATCCAGGTCAGTGACTGTATTGCTTCATTAAAATTACATGAGTCAGATGGAATATCATGGATATAATTCTAAGGTACTTGATCTTTTAATGGCTGTTTGTTTCCGTGGTTTCAGAGCTACAAAATGAAGATTAATGCGCAAAGGCATTAGAGGGCACGGATGTGATGTGTGTTATTACGTGAAACCGTGGTCAGGGTCAATCAATAGTGATCGAACAGGCTCATCAGTACGCTCTTGAACTGGCATATGTAGGCTGGGTAGGGCTTGACACAAGAGGGACGGAGGTGTGTGATTATATAACTCCCTCACATGGCGACTGTTTTCCCCTGCAGCTTTATTATCATCCACACAGACATAATCAATAATGTTCTACTACTCTAACAGCCAATCACACACACACACACAGACACACACACACGCCTTATATTTAAGTGAAGAGCTTTGTTGGAAGATACAGAAAAATCTCTGAGGATTATTAATGTGGGCAATTTTTAACAAGCTCTCCTTTACTGATCGACATTATTGACATCTTTCTACCCTTACCCAAAGGGAAAAAACGATTTCCGGCAATTTTCCATCAGTTATTTAAAAATGTGTACAATTTGAAGTTGTGATGCAATACTGAAGCAGCTTTGGGCAACCTTCTAATAATTCTCAACTTTAAATAAACACAACTAGCTGCTCCAGAAGCAAAGACATGACGTGGAGAGACAGAGACACTAGAGTACTAGAGAAAAACAGCCAAATTAAACATCCATCCATCCTTCCAGCCCACTATATATATCGACAATACATTGGAAAGTTTATGGCATAGGACCATGAAATTTTGCACTTGTTCCACCTAAACCAACTGGTATACCTGGTTCAAATTTCACCAAATCTAGGTGACTCCACATGGAATGACCCAGAAATATGGGCCACAGAATACTTGGCATAAAACCGCCAATACAGGTTACAGTTGAAGTGGAAAGCTGTAAGGACAATGACATTGCTATTCATCTACCGGTTGTCTCTGTACAAGCTCTCACACAACCAGTATATCCCAATATACATATGCATTTGATTTTACGTTTGCGATACGAGCTATTTGTTGTTTAATTGTGATGTAATAAATGAATGCACCTGAATTTTGCTGGAGAAAGTGGTGTGGGAGGGAACATCCCAGGTTCATACGAGTCAAAGTAGGTAAGAGTCCAGGAAAAACTGCAACACAGCACTCCGGCCAAGGACGAGAGAACCAACATACTCCAAAACCCTAGGTTGAAATATAAAACGTATAGACACGTATCGGCTCTGTCTTTAATGTGACATGCTGGAAATGTGCTCGAGAAAAAAACAGAAGTAAATAATAAAAATGAGTAAAGAAACAGGAAATATCAGACATCATGGACCCTCTAATTCGACTTCTTCTGTCCATGAAGACTCTACTTTGTGTTTATTCTCCCACTGGAGATCTGCTGGCTTTAACTAGAACCGGAGACTGAAGATTAACTGTAAATGTAACAAGCCTGCAACAACAGCTTGTGAATTGAACCTACCTAGAAGTCTTACTTCTGTTCCATCTTCAGTGATGACTTTCTCCGCCCGAAGATCTTAAGAGCAAAAACGTATTTAAAATTTAATGAAACCACAATTCCATACAACACAACTGTTTAATACAATGGACCCCTAACTGCAAACACAATTTCTCTTTCCTTTATTCAATTTGTATATACATTGTTGGGCGGAGCGGTAGCGTAGTGGTTAGCATGTCCGCTTCATGGCAAGAAGACCCTGGGTTCGATCCCGGGCTCGGATTGGGAGTTTCTGTGTGAAGTTTGCATGTTCTCCCCATGCTTGCATGGGTTTCCTCGGAAGTACTCCAGTTTCCTCCCACAGTCCAAACACATGCACATTTTAGGCCAAGTGGCTGTTCCAAATTGCCCCATGTGAAAGTGTGTGTGTTGCCGTGTGATGGTCTAGCGAGCTGTTCAGGGTGTACCCCACCTTCGCCCACTGTCGGCTGAGATAGGCACCAGCCTCCCCCTGACCCTGATAGAATTAAGTGGCTCGGCAAATGAGTGATGACCAAGTAAACAAAGCCAAACAAACTGATGGCAACAACCGACAACAACAATATTACAGTAATATAGTGAAAAGTTCAATACAGATAATTCTTGAGCATTAAAAAAAACAAACAAACAAACAAACAAAAAAAACACATTCCATCTGCTTTTTATTTCCAAATTTTGGTCCCTATTTAAGTGGCTTTAACCCTCATGCGTCAGTTTAATTTACTACCCTCTTAAGTCATTATGGACAAAAATGTCCACTTCCAAAAACTGCTATAAAAACTAAACAGATTCATATTTTTTTCTGCTTTTTTCTGCATACATCTCTGAAACAACTTCCGCCCTCTTAAAAATACCAAACATTCAGTCATTTTGAGGATTTTAACCCCTTAAATGCCAGTTTCATTGCTTGATGTCACACCAAAAAAATAACACAAAAAATGTGTTATTTTCCATATAACAAATTTTGGGGAGCTGGGGGATTTTTTTAAATCATACACAGTACAATATGTAGTGAAATGCTTGTTACGACTGTCCTAAAGTTTGAAGAATAAGCTACTAATAGCAAGAAGAAAAGAACAATAACTATAACTACTTAAAGGACTTTATAGTTAAAGGTCAATAAAAATATAAAAATGTAAAATATAAAATAAAATATATAAAATAAAAATAAGATAAAATAAAATATAGGATACAAAAACATAAAACGAAATATAAATGCAATATAATGAAATGCAGTGGCGATTTTACAAGTAATACTGTATGAAAAGTGTCAAGTGTCTGTGTGCAACAATAAGCTGAGGTGTTCATGTGTAGGGTAGAGTCTACAAAGTCCAAGTACCAATGTTCTGGTTCAGGGCCTGACTGGCCTACGGGAAGAAAAAAATTGTATACCAATAGAAAAAAAAAAAAAGAGTATATCTTTTGGAACGAATGCACTCCATGTCGATGAATTTGCCGGTTCCAAAATTTAACGTAAAAAAAAACAAAGAAAAAAGTGGTAGGTGCAGTTGCGACGGCGGCCGACTTCGACAGCGGCGGAAGGAGAATACTGATATACCATCTGACGCCTGGTGCCGATAACCTGGATCTGCTCCGTAAAGCTTTTGGCAGACGCTCTTATCCAGAGCGAAAATATACCATCTTAAAGATCTTAACAGGACCTTTGCAATGGTATAGGTTAAATTGGTGTCAAACACATATGATTTTTTGGTCACATACATTCAAAGATGTCGGTGATATCGATATTGGTATCCGAACGTATTGGTATCGTGATAATGAGGTACCAAGCGAAGTATTAGACAAGCCCTACGGTGTATAGGAGGGTAAACCACGTGTTGCTCTCGGTGTGTATTAATAAAGCAGGCAGTGTGATGAAGCTGGAGGTCTTACCTTTCAGAATAACATACAGGAAGGAAGAAAGTATAGCAATAAAAGTAACAGCGACCAAACAGCACAGCATGGAGCAGATACGGACCGGCCACTGACTTCTCCAGTATCTCTGAACCGGAGACCTGAAGCGGTGATGCCGAGCCTCTACACGGCTCGCCCTGCTTTGCTGTGCAGTTGTATTCAGTGTAGCTTGATGTGGAGCATTAGTGAAATCTCCGTTATCATCTTCATCCCCTGAAAACGCGTCCGGCGCCTGAAAACTCCGCCGCATGGTGTCTTACTCCGAACTTTCCAGATTTCCACCACTAGCCTTCCAGCTAACTCGTTTACTACGTTCACGTTTCACAGTGTTAACCCTACTAAAAGCTGTAACTTAGCAACAACATTAAAAAACAACATATTCACGCGAACAGTCCATATTACTCTCATCAAGCTTCAAACTTTTCCTGCTTTCAAAACATCGCGGTTTACACTTCCGTATCCGTGATGAATCCCGCCCACTCCTACATGTGTCCAATCCGAAACGCAGGCCGCCTCGCCCCAGAGAAGCGATTGTGTAAGATGACTGTCAATCAATTTGTTCGCTTGGGCTAAGTGTAGAACTTCGTTTGGGTGATTCAGCGTGAAAACATCACAGAAGAGAATGTTTGACATGTTGGTTCCTGTCTGATAAAAAGTGGAGGAGCTCATTATCCTTCGTAAATACCTTTCTGACTTTTTTGTGATGCCTTTTTTTTTTTTTTACTTTTAAGAGTAATATGCTTAAATCTGCTATATGCATTTTGGATTTAAAAAGTTTTTAAAAAAGTTTTGTAGACTCTATTAAAGCAAAAATATCCTTCCCCTTAGTGTACATATCAACCTTACCATAATTTACAGGTTTAACATTTCTGGTCTGGATCAACCCATCCATTCATCCACACATCCACCCAGCCTTCAATCCACACACCCATCCATCCACCCATCCATCCATCCATCCATCCATCCATCCATCCATCCATCCATCCATCCATCCATCCATCCATCCAGCCAGCCAGCCTTCAATCCACACATCCATCCATCCATCCATCCATCCATCCATCCATCCATACACACATCCATTAACTTATCCATCAACACATTTATTCACACATCCATCCTTCCATCCACCCATCCAGTCAGCCATCCAGCCATCCATTTATTATCTATACCACTCATGGGGGAAGCTGGTGGCAAGCAGCTGACTGCGGCGAAAGGTGTGGAACATCCTGAACAGTTTATAGGTCTGTAGTATGGCTAACATAGACACAAACAATTATTCACACTTACATTCACATATGGCCAGCTTAGAGTAACCAGTTGACCTAGTGTGCATGTCTTTGGACTACGTAAGGAAACTGGAATAGCATGCAAGGACAGGAAGAACACGCAAACTCCACACAAAGGCTTCATTCAGCCTCCAGGCACACAGTGCTTACCGCTGTTGTAGTTTTATGTACTTTTTCAATAAAACCTCAAAATATATGAAATGTCTTTCAAAGAAGAAAGCATGATTGACATAAGAAGATAACAATATTTATGCATAAGAAATTAAATAGGACAAAGTGATGGTTGCATTTGTGCTAGTTAGGCTTCAGTTCTTCATAAAATGATGTAATTTCCTCTAAACCACAAGATACAATGAAGTAATACATCAACCAAGTTGCCAGGTATATTCATTCATTCATTTTCTGAACCGCTTAATCCTAATTATGGTCATGGGGCGAGGGCAGAGTACACCCTGGACAGCTCGCCAGGCCATCGCAGGGCTGCCAGGTATATATATTTGTTAATTTTTTTAATGGTAAATAAAAAGCCAAATAATAAAATGCTTCATGATGAAATAACCAGTACAAGTATTTTCAGATGATCCCGGATGTGACTCCCGGATGTTTGTGGGTGGAGTTGTAATGTATGACTCAAAGCACGCTTAAAATGGCATATCTCTTTCACTCTTTCTAATGAACACCGCAGTGCTTTCAGAGTGCATTAAATTCAGAAGTATTGTGTCATCGCTAGCAGATTCAGCAAGCTAGTTCCCAAGAACTTGCTATGCTTGCATCTATAAATAGCCACTAAAGGCACTGATGTGTCAAACATGACTGAATGAAGTACTAGTAATACTTACTCATTACCACACACATTCATACACAAAACCTCTTAATCCTATTTGGGTCACTGGGAGGCTGAAGCCTATGTTAGCAAACACAGGGCGAAGGTACTGCACACCCAACAGCTCGCCAAACCATCGCAGGGATGACACACACAACCATTCACATTCACAATCACACCTAGGGGCAATTTGGAACAGCCAATTAGCCTAATATGCATGTCTTTGGACTGTAGGAGGAAACCGGAGTACCAGGAGGAAACCCATGCAAGCACAGGGAGAACATGCCTACTTGACACAGAAATGCTTGACTGTGAGACAATGGCATGCTCGAAGACATTTTGACTTTCTGACTGGTTGTTACATCCTGGTAGTGACGAGAATTTGTTAGATTGGCTCGGCTACATAACTGACCCAGCTGACTGCTGAGCTGCAAAACAAGCGCCGAAATTGCAGGATACATTTCTTTTTTGTTCCTAAACCAGTTGACGACAGGAGAGCCAAGCTGGCATCCTGGTTGTGATTCTTTAACCATCTGAGTGATTCCTCTATATATTTGTAACTGTTATATCTTTCCATTGTTTTTTATAAATTCATTTTTTTGTTCATTTTCCAAAACACCTAATTCTTACTAGGGCCAAGGGAGGTTGGAGGCTATCTCAGCCGGCTCTGTGTGAAGGCAGGGTACACCCTAAACAGCTCACCAGTCCATCACAGGGCAGACACACACAACCATGCACACTCACATCAAGGGGCAATTTGGAAGAGCCAATTGTATGATATAGTTATATCATCTGTTTTACACTAATATGGAGTCTAACAACTCTGTGTCTAACACAATCACCCCCTGAAAACTTTATTTTCTTCCCTGTTCTTGACACTAAGTACAGCATTACCAAGACATTCTCTGAATTCTTTATAGTATCTGTTGTTGGAATGCTGCCATCTGCTGGTTAAAATCTGTCACTGCTAATATTATTCATACAGAATGTTTAGTACAGCATGCAACTGTCAAATGCACAGATATTTGATATACAGCTATGGAAAACAAAATAAGAGATTATTTATAAAATTTGTTTAAATTTTATTTTCCCATAGCTGTATAACTTCACTATCTAACCAACTCTAATGAATTTACAGAAAACAGTAGAGTATTAAGATTAGACTGAAGGTTCATGTTACGTTGCTGTTTATGTAGACGGGCTCATGTTAAATCTGAAGATATTCTCTTTTGGTCAGCAGGTGACTCATCCTTGTATGGAGAGATGAAACGTGGCTTTAATTCATGATCTCCACAGATCCCTGTCGGTCGCAGCGGCTCGGATCTCCTGCTCGGAAAGCTCTATGTCACCGGAAAGGAGCTTGGCCATCTGCTGCAGATAGCTTGCTTGGCGTCTCACACAATGCTTGTACAGGGTGTATTGCTGTAGTATATGTATACACAGTGGAACCTCGGTTTTCGAACGACTCCCTTTTCGAACAAATTGGTCCACCAACGAAATTCATTCAATCATTCATTAATATTCTGAAGCGTTTAATCCTATTTAGGGTTGCGGTGAGGCTGGCGACCATCTCTGCCTACTCTGGGTGAGGGCAGAGTACACCCTGTACAGATCGCTAGACCATCGCAGGGCAGACACACGCCGACGGCAATTCAGTGGCCTACTCTTTATGAACGACAGCAATAGTTCTTTGACATGCCTCTCACCACAGACAGTGAGAGGCATGGCCGGCATTTGATAACCTAGTTAGCTGCACTAGGGAGACAGCAGTGACAACTTGTTGATAGTGGGGCTCGAACCCCCAACCTTCGGATTAGTAATCCAGCACCCTGCCACCACTGCCCGTGTCTACATTAAGTTGGTAAAAATTGTTTTATCTTTGTTATATATTGCCTCTATCTATCTGGCCACCACTTCCTCCACAAACAAAATTTCAGTGCCAATAATTGCATTCGGTTTCAGCACAAATGCTCGGTTTTCGAACAATCTGGCAACCGAGCCGGCAGCGTGAGCGTCGGAGTGGGCGTTCCTTGACGCTCTCTTCACACAGCGCTCGCTTGCTGAACTGTTCCTGAGGTATTTCTTGCGTTGTTTTAATATTTATTCATTGATAAGCCACCATGGAACCTGGGAAAGCTACCGGAAGTGTAAAGGCAAAAAGAAAAATAGTGAGAACGACGATAGCGGTGAAAAAAGAGATCATTCGGAGGCATGAAAATGGCGTTCGAGTTTCGGATCTGGCCTCGCAGTTCGACTTGGCGAAGTCCTCCATCTGCAGCATCCTGAAGAATAAGGAAGCAATAAAGGAGGCTAATGTTGCTAAAGGAGTCACTGTGATCACCAAGCAGAGATCCCAGACCTTAGAAGAGGTGGAAAAATTGCTCCTGGTTTGGATCAGTGAAAAGCACATGGCCGGCGACAGCGTTACGGAGGCAGTCGTTTGCGAGAAAGCGCGGCTTCTGCACGACAACTTGCTCAAAAAAACCCCAGGTGCAAGTCCTGTAGCCGGAGCGTTTAAGGCTAGTCGAGGCTGGTTCGAAAAGTTTAAGCGGCGGAGTGGGATACGTAGCGGGGCTCGACATGGCGAAGCGTCGGGTTCCGACAAG
Organism: Porochilus rendahli; assembly: GCA_039654305.1. Taxonomy (NCBI): domain Eukaryota; kingdom Metazoa; phylum Chordata; class Actinopteri; order Siluriformes; family Plotosidae; genus Porochilus; species Porochilus rendahli. Next base: position 6,515,459 of record JBCNYG010000019.1, read on the forward strand.
GAAGAAGCGGAAGAGTTTGCCAAAAAGTTTGTGACGTATGTCACCGCCGAAGGTTTTATTCCCCAGCAGGTGTTTAACTGCGACGAAACAGGGTTGTATTGGAAAAGAATGCCCAGCAGAACCTTCATAGCCAAGGAGGAGGACGCTTTGCCCGGACACACGCCTATGAAAGACAGGCTATCTCTTTTGCTTTGTGGCAACGCGAGCGGAGATTTCAAGGTGAAGCCATTGCTTGTGTACCATTCTGAGAACCCCCGCGTGTTCAAGAGGAACAACGTCATGAAAAGCAAGTTGCCCGTCATGTGGAGGGCTAACAGAAAGGCCTGGGTGACCAGACAGTTTTTCTTGGAGTGGGTTCACGAAGTTTTTGCTCCTAGCGTGAAAAAATACCTCACTGACAATAACTTGCCAGTGAAATGCTTGCTTTTGATGGACACTGCTCCTGCCCACCCCCTAGGCATGGAGGCTGAGTTACTAGAGGAGTGCGACTTCATCTCCATGATGTTCCTGCCTCCTAATTCTACTGCCCTGATTCAGCCGATGGACCAACAGGTCATCGCTAACTTTAAAAGGTACTACACCAAAGCACTTTTCCAGAGGTGCTTCGAGGTTACGTCCGACACCGAGTTAACTCTCCGTGACTTTTGGAAGAACCACTTCAACATCCTACGTTGCTTAGTTCTTCTTGACAAGGCCTGGCAGCAGGTGACTCGCAAGAACTTGAACTCTGCCTGGAGGAACCTCTGGCCTGATTGCGTTGCAGAGAGAGACTGTGAAGGATTCGAGGCAGAGCTTACCGAAGTCGTTGATGATATCGTATCTCTGGGCAAAAGCATGGGCCTGGAAGTCGACAGCACCGACGTCGAACAGCTGCTGGAGGAACATCGGACCGAGTTGTCTACCGATGAACTCCGACTCCTTCAGAAGGAGCAGGAGAAGGAGGTGCTTGAGGAGATAGCTTCGGGGGATGACGAGGGACGGGAGAATGTGCCTAGTGATCTTATTAATGAAATGTGTGCCAAATGGGGCGATGTGCAAAGTTTCGTTGAGCGGTATCACCCCGATAAAGCAGTCGCAAGCCGTGTCATCAACCTCTTCTACGACAGCGTTATGTCTTATTTCCGTAAAATTGTGAGACATAGGCAGATGCAAATTTCATTAGAGAGGTTTTTAGTGAAGAGGCCTAGCGAGTCCCAGGCAGAATCTGATAGTAAGAAGCAGAAAGTCGAGGAGATGACAGAAGAAACTCCTGAAGTGCAGTAACCTGAGGGGGACTCCTCCCAAGCACTGAGTCTCCTCAGCACAGATATGGATGAATGAAACTCACTTTCTTGTATAAAACTGTATTCTTTATTCAGGTGGTTCAGGTAATGAAGAAATTTTTCCTTTTTTTTCTCTTTTTTTTGTTTACTTAAACTAGTTTTTATTCAGTTTACCATGTTATATATTTGTAATATAGTCCTATGTTTTGGTTTACGAACAATATTTAATATTTTAGAGCGAACTAAGTTCAAAAACTGAGGTTCCATTGTATATATATTCATTCATTTGCTGAACCGCTTAATCTGATTTAGGGTCACGGGAAGGAGAGAGTACACCCCGGACAGCTCTCCAAGCCATCGCAGGGAAGAAACACGCTGAAGAGAACTCAGTGGTCCACTCTTTACAAATGATAGCAATGGTTCTTTACATGCCTCTCACCACAGACAGTGAGAGACATGGCTGGCCTTTGATAACCCAGTTAGCTGTGACAACGTGGTGATGGTGGGGCTTGAACCCCCAGACCTTTGGATCAGTGCACGTGGTTTGGTTAACTCTGCAACGTATTCTTGATATAGAATGTATAAAACTATAATGTACTACATATATCAGTATTTGTGACATTTAGAACCAAGAGTGTATTTCTCATGTAATACAGACAGAATTCTGCAATAAATAGTTTTTGTTTGTTTAATTTGTTTTGTGATTACTTACATGTTCTTTAAAAGAATCATTATACTTGTAAAATAA
>JBCNYG010000019.1:6517568-6528654 GCA_039654305.1 Porochilus rendahli
TCCTAATTAGGGTTGCGGGGAGGCTGGCGCCCATCCCAGAGGGCAGAGTACACCCCGGACAGCTTGCCATGCCATCGCAGGGCACATATATATATACATACATATATACACTGCAATAAAAGCGGACACTTTACCAGTCGATTTCGGTTCCTACTCTCACCTATGGTCTCAAGCTTTGGGTAGTGACCGAAAGAACAAGACTGTCAATACAAACAGCTGAAATGAGCTTCCTTCACAATGTGGCAGGGCTCTCACTCAGAGATGGAGTGAGAAGCTTGGTCATCCGGGAGGAGCTTGGAGTACAACCGCAGCTCCTCCGTGTTGAGGGGAGCCAGTTGAAGTGGCTCGGGCATCTGATTAGAATGCCTCCTGAACGCCTCCCTGGTGTGATGCTTCAGGCCTGTCCAGAACACGTTGGAAGGACTGTGTCTCTCGGCTGGTCTGGGAACACCTCAGTTTCCCCCTGGAGGAGCTGCAGGAAGTGGCTGGGGAGAGGGACATCTGGACCTCACTGCTTAGGATGCTAGTCGGCTGAGATGGGTGGCATCCACCCCTCGACCCTTATTAGGATTAAGTGGTCCAGAAAGTATATATATATAAATGTTTTAGTTTTTTTATTTACTTGCCGAAGCATTGGCTGGAGCCTATCTCAGCAGACTCTGGGCAAAGGCGACCCTGAACAGCTCACCAGTTTATTGCACTTACACGACTATTCACATCCGCACTCACACGTAAGTGGAAATATGGAATGGCTGATCAGCCTAATATGCACGTCTTTGGACTGTGGGAGGAATCCAGCTTTCCAGGAGGAAACCCCACAAGCACGAGTAAAACATGCAAACTCCACACAGAGCCCGGCACTCGAACCCCGGACCTTCTTGCTGTGAGGTGGACGTGATTACCACTACCCCACCGTTCTGCCCATATTAAAATTGCATTATATAATTTCTTAGTTCTCTTCCCGCTGTATATTTTTAGCTCCTTTCACAGCTGAACGCTCGGATTTTAGTTCTTCTCATGTGTAATGACGACGTCTGCTTAGTGAACAGATGTAAATATGATTTAAATGGCCCGTTACACTGCAGGGTCTATTTAAGAGGACATACTTTTTTATCAATAAAAACACAACAGCAACATGGTACAAGTGTGGTGTGGTTGCTTTATTTTTCCGTAGATTCCAGTCCGAACGGTGTAAAAGTAAGGAACGCTATACTGTACGTGCCACTAACATCCTAACATCTGTCCAAGCTTTTGAAGTGTAATGTGCAATCACTGACTATTACCATTACGTGTGATGAGAGAGATATTTAGCACAGAGTGACCAGATCCACTTGTTTCACCACTGATCTAAATAATACTGCGTTACACTGTGACATCATTACATTAAACTGACATCAGAGGAAGCGGATTGTTTTAACAATATGTACAATATCACAATGGATGGTCGATGTAAAAAATAAGGGGTTCGATTTTTTGTAGCAAAATATCTGTATATTTAAAAAAAGGATCCTGTTTTACTTAATGCAATGTTTTTGTTTTTTTGTTTTTCTTTAAAAAGAAGAAATTGAAAAGTCCTTTCCACAACTTTACAAACATCACGAGAGAACGCAAGCCGGAGAAGTAGAGTGTTGACATACATTTACACACCGAGCTTCGTGGATTACACTGAGATTTGTGAATTGTTGGTATGAAGGAGATAGCACCAGTTCTTCGTAGCACCAGTGATGGAGCCTGTTCTCCACAGCACCAGCGACGGAGTCTGTCCTCCCCAGCACCTGTGAGGGAGTCTGTCCCCCATAGCACCAGTTGTCTGTCTCCGCTATCATCGGTCTCTCTTAAATCTCCATCCAGTTACTTTCCGCAAATTTTCGACAGAATAGAAAAAAAAAAAAAAGCAAAGTGCGTCATCGGTTGCATCCCAACTCAGACATAAACACTGCTAATTAGAAAGTTTGAACACCACAGTAGTCAAGCGTGCATGGACCGTCCTTTCTGTCCTCAGTCTCTAAAAAAGCCGTTTACAGGCATTAGTCGTCTCATTATTCAGTCGTCTTCTATGCACTGCATGTAAATCAGTTCCAAGTGCAATTAATAATTTAAAAAATGGTCAATGTTTTCAGCTGATTTTTTTTTCAACATTATGGAACTATTAGCAGGCAACACAGTGACCTGTTTTTTTTTTTCTGCCCCATCTAACAATTAGACAGGGACGTCTCCTCAGCAGATGGTGACCATTCGAAGAATATGAAGGCTCTGTCTGTCAAAGCTATTCCTTCCGCTCCTTCGGATGGCATCGGCCCGGCGGAAGGGGTTACTGCGCAGGTCTGCATGGGCAACACAGTAATGGTTAGCTTTGAATTTCTACAACCTGGACGATCATAACATCCAAAAATCTGAGTCTGAGCGTTACCAAGAACTGTTTTATCACTTTATCTGTAATAGAAACTAATATGAATCTGACCAAATTTGTTTTTCAGCCACAAATGATCTTCAAATCTTCAGTTTCAGGAAACACAGTAATAATTAAATAATAACAATTATTTAATCTACTGGTTCTACTGACTCATATTTATGGACGTGATCCCAGGGGACACATTTGTACTTGTCATAATCTCGTCTAGCCTCTGGCTGGATTCAACGCACCTGAGCCTCACTGGTCTCCAACACACAAGCCTCTTTTCCAGCCCTTCCAAGTAACACATGGGACCACTACTACACATGAGAGCCTAAGGGCAACTATAGCATGCAGGAGATTTTCATGTCTATAGTAGAATCCAGAAATATGGTAAATGCTCTATGTCCCTGTAGCATCTTGGGTGCATTTATATAATTATTTAATTCTCTAATTGCTAAATCTGCTTCTCAGCTGTGCTTCCACGCTACACACTGTCCTGGTTTGAGTTGTAGAAGCATTGTAGTTCTTCCTCCTTATAAACCTGGAAATGCTGTAAATGAGGCTGGGGTATAGGAGACAAGTGAGGCTGAGCAACGTAGAATCCGACGGGAGTCGTTGACAGTCTATGAGAGTAGTTACAGTTCATCAGTTTACATTCATACATGCATGTCATGAAGAATGGATGAAATGACTTGAGTAGAAGATAGGATTCATGCAGAAATACAAACATGTAGACATCATGCTGAAAAGAATTGAGAATTCACAAAAACCCAGGGGGGGTAGGGGGAGAAAAAGAAACAGATATGAAAAGCGATGGATAAAATGAAAGTCAGAAGAGTGAGAGACAGTGAGAGAAATAGAGAAAGAGAGAGAGAGAGAGAGAGAGAGAGAGAGAGAGAAGCCACCTTTCAGAGGGAGAGAGTTTAATTTAGTAATGGAAGTCCTCGGAGTGGGTGGGGTCACAGAAGAACCGTGAGCCACGCTTGGCTGATCGAGCGGTAAAGGGGACAGTCTTCAACACTGTGGCAAAACAACATCCAATCACAACACAGGAAAAATTATGAATGTTTTTCTCCAAACAGCTAAAAGGAATGTGAGATAAACTGCTAGGAAAAAATAGGGAGTTTTCATACTGTGTAGGCATTACGCTCAAGGTTTGGTGTATATTCCTAAAGGTACAGTGACATGATACCGATCAGGATCCCGTTTCGCCTTAATCTGATGTTACACTGATATAGAAAACATCGGGGAAGAGTAAAATACTTGGGTAGTGTTAAAAAATTTGGTTGGATTTTTGTGTATGAAATGCATCAAAGAAACAGATAAGAAAATCGGAGTGACATCGGAAAACACATCAGTAGAAAATTCCTGTTAGAGGATGTGTGAAAGCGAAGTACACCTTGAACAGCTAACTGCTGTTAGCTAACATCACACATAACCCTTCATTCTCTCACTCACACCTAGGGTCCATTTGGAGCAGCCAATTAACCTAATGTGCATGTCTTTGTACTGTCGGAGGAAACTGCAATATCTGAAAGAAACCCACGCAAGAACGGGGCGAACATGCAATCTCCACACAGAAATGCCCCCGCCAAGCCCAGGACTCAAACCCAGGACCTTCTTGTTGTGAGGCGGACCTGCTAACCATTACGCCTCTGTGTCGCCCATTATTAACGAAATAATTTATTTTATTAATTCATTCGTTCATTTTCCGAACCACTTATTCCTAATTAGGGTCATAGGGGGGCTGGCGCCCATCTCAGCTGATTCTGGGCGAGGGCGGGGTACACCCTGGACAGCTCGCCAGGCCATCGCAGGGCCATCACTCACACTCACACCTAGGGGTGACTTGGAACAGCCAATTAGCCTACTGTGCATGTTTTTGGACTGTGGGCGGAAACCCGAGTACCCGGAGGAAACCCACGCAAGCACAGGGAGAACATGCAAACTCCACACAGAAACATGAAAAATATTTTTTTATACCTGCGTTTTTACGTAAATCATTAGGTTTCAGATATATCCCTGATACTCAGGACGCATGAATCTATATGAGGTCTATGTGCACTTCTAACAGCACACTCCATGAGTTATTCTGTACTAGAGCCGCACCTGTAATGATGTCTTCTATGGCGCCGTCTTTGCCCTCGTAGACAAGCCGGCTGTCCTTGCCCTGCCGCTTCCTCAGCTCGGCTATCAGCTCCTGCTGCTGCCTCTTGCCTTTATGAGATGGAGACTAGTGTACAAAAAACAAAAACATTAATTTCATTACAGGTGTGCAGGTATGTCCCAGATAGTTTATAGTTATACTTATTTAGCATCGTTCACTGATTTATGAGAATGTAGTAGAGTAAACTATTAAATCATTCTAATTAAAGGCTGCTCTCTCATGTCTGCTACACTGGATGATTACTGTTGACTGTCAGTCCAACTTTACCTGCTGATTCTCCTGCTCCTCCATCATAGCCTCTTGTTCCATCAACTTCTCCATCATCAGCTGCTCCTGCTTCTTTTTCTGCTCGTTCTCCTCATCTGCTTGCTGAGGACGACGAGATAAACAGCCATGAACACAGAGGAGGTTGTGAGGTGATTCAATGTGTGTGTATAACATTTATCGATGACATTAACTTCATCAAACCATAAATGGGATTGTACATATAATAACTGGTTTTGATGCCATAAACACTCAGAAATTTTAGATCACCTTCTACTTTTTGGGCTTAGTTGTTAGCATGTCCTCCTGCTCGGGCAGCAGAGCTACCAGGATGTGCTTGCATGGGTTTCCTCCGGGTACTCCGGTTTCCTCCCACAGTCCAAAGACATGGCACATTAGGCTAATTGGCTGTTCCAGATTGCCGCTAGGTGTGTGTGTGAGTGTAAATGGTTGTGTGTGTGTTGCTTTGCGATGGTCTAGTAAGCTATTCAGGGTGTACCCCACCTTCGCCCAGTGTTGGCTGAGATGGGCACCAACCTCCCCACGACCCTTATAGGATTAAGTTGTTTGGCAAATGAGTCGCTGCATAGAACACACTTATGGCATCCTTTCGATGATGGAAATCAAATATTGTTCTGGAAGTTTCTTCCCATCACTGTTGCAAAAGGTCACCGCATCCCAAACCAGCCTGATGGGGTTTAAGTCTGGAGAATGTGCTGGGGCCATTCCATGATTTGAAGCCTGTCATCAAATCATATTTAAGGGTTTTGGTGGGGGGATTGGGTGTGTTCCAAAACCTTTGAATGGTAGTGTATACCTAAGCGTACCGAAACTTTAGGAATATAATTATGCCGAACTTTAAGATTATAAAAAAACTGACTCACCCTGTAGGCCTTAACGAAGCGTACAAACACTGGGAAGAAGACGGAGGGAGGCATGGTTTTGGGGCTTTCTCCGAAATACTTCACAACTTCGTCAAAAGCGTCCTGTATAAACACACAATATCAGTTGTCACATATCTTCATTCTCATTCCGTTCAGTTTTTTTCATTACATCTGTCCGTCATGAGTGCGAACTCGCCTGTTATATCACAATGTTTTCAACTTCTCAGATCTGAATTATTACTTCTATTGTAGCTCATGTATGGGGACTGGTATGAAGCAAAACATGATATTTGATATAGTAATATTTTCTAGGTGGTATGGTGTTGTAGTGGTTAGGATGTCTGTTTCACGGCAAGAACGTCCTGGGTTTGAGTCCTATGCTTGGCGAGACGTTTGTGTGTGGAGTTTGCATGATCTTCCAGTGCTTCGCGGGTTTCCTCCAGGTACTTGGGCTTCCTCTCTCAGTCCAAAGACATACATATTAAGCTAACTGCCAGATTGCCCCTAGTGTGAGTGGGTCGGCTAAGCCTAGAAGGAGTAAGCGGATCGGCAAATGCATGAGTGGGTGAGTGAGAGTGTTGTTTATATACCGCTGTTGCTAATGCTCAACGAACAGGGTGTTTTGATGGACGTGACACACATTCTCTCGCCTACATTCTCTCTATATTGGTAGCTCAGATTTGATGCAGCAACTTGCACTATCTCAGATATTTGCTCAAGTGAAAATCTAGTTTTCCATTGTTGTCTTGACTTTGATTCTAATCTCTGTAGACACAACACAGGGTTCAAAATGGCTGACACTTGTCCACATCACTGTCTAACTAAAATATAGATTTAGGCACTACGTAAAAGCAGAGCTACCGATGGATGTCTCTTGATGGGTGAACAAGCCTGGGTTTACTTTTTTATCTGTTTAATTTTCCGTTTTATCCATTTAATTATGCGATAAACAAGTTGTTGTTCTTTCAAACTTTTGATTTCAGCATTGACTCCATGAGCATTTATTTATTTATTTATTTACCTGCAAATCTGTCTGCCTACCTGAGATACAGTGTATGTTTTTTTATTCTGTGCGAGTCTGAGCAGTGGTGTATGAGCCTATATTTTTTTGGGTTTCGTTATTAATAATAAATTGTATTTTTTGGTTTCATCTCGTGGTGCACCGCTCTGGAGCGCCGCTAATAATCCACACAAATTAAAAGCTTATTTCTTTTGTACCTGTGAGATTCTGGCATCATCCTGCAGTTTTTTCAGCCTGGTCTCATTATGGTGGATAAATTCCTTGAGCAGCGAGTTGTGGCCATGCATGCTGTACTCGCGGCGAGTCAGTTCCATTCCCCTCTGCAGCTCCTTCACATCAAGCAGAACATTCTCCAAGGAGACTAAAAAGGCAAAGAAGTGTTTTTTTTAACAGCCATCAAAGAGAGGTGGATGATCACTGGACAAAACTTGCAAGGTTTTTGCACATGATTTTCTTTTTACATAGAAGGGACCTCAATCCTCAGTACAATTCACTAGGCATGATTGTTCTAGCTTCATTTAGCTTATTTAAAGAACCAAATACAAATACAGATCCATCAGACATTTGTAACAAACTACTTTTCCTCAGTGCTCTGTATGTTCATTGTTGCATATCATTTTTTGTGGTATTAAATAGATTCTTACCAGCAGCAGCTTTCTCTACATAATGAAGTTCATTGTAGAACATGCTCACAGTAGTATATTTCTCCCTCACCACATTAGCAATGTAATGCAGAAGGGTCTGCTTCCTGTCTGTTGACTTGGTCTCCAGCAGCTGTGATCAAAAATAGATTCAGAGCAGGGTAAGAATAGGTACTACAAAAGGGATGATTGGGTATCTATAGCTATTTTTATACATGCATTAAAATCCTAATATTATCTTTGCATTACCCAGAGAGGCAGTATGTGTGAATGCACATGTCCAAACCATGCAATATCAGGGCCTTCATTTTTTTCTTCATATTTGAGTAGCAGGCTACATCGGAGAAAGTAACTGCGGGTCCTTCCTGGATTTTTGCAATTTTTATGTTAAATATAGATTCCCTGAAATGCAATTTCCCGGCATCTGATGCAGTATTTTAAGTGAAAAATATCTGCAGCTAAAAGGAATGCTGAATTTTACTTACAACGACTGTAATTGTAAGGTTAGAAAGATTCAGTTTAATCATTGCATTTAATACCTAGCTCTAGGATACATGTACTAAAAAAGTTCCAAACTGATTTAGAGGTGCTTTAATTGTCAAACCCCAAATGACTCCTTGCTCCCCATACAAGTACACTACATAAAGTAGGAAGTAATGGCTGCACTACATTAGCTATGACACTACTGTATTACAGAGGCAGGAATTTGTAATTTCAAGCTAGATAAAGGCAACATTTAGCTTATTAGCTTTCTTGTCAGGGGTTGAAACAAAAATCAAAGTTTTGTTAAACAATGTAACCTAATCTTAGGGTCAATATGCTGTAGATATTGATCCTCTCTACTTGACATGCTTACCTTGCATTTACCCAACCACTTCTCGCTTAAGCAATCATGATGTTTGAAACAAAACTCATAGCATGGGAGCAAATCAGCAGCGCTATAACATAGCACGTTAGCGGTGTTCAGTGATCAAACCTGCGATGCTTAAACATATTAAAGAAAATAACGTGTATAACGGACATTTTAAGTGTGTATTACTACTTTAAAAAGGATTCTGTTATACAGTTAAAATACCTGGTGATGGACATGACCATACATAGTTATTTGTCTGCAATATTTGAAGGCTATATAGGATTTTGGCAAACTCTACCTTGATGCTGAGTTTAGCAGCGCACATCTACAATCAGTACACAGCATGAGTGATGCAATTCCTTCAGGCGAGTTGATTCAGAGTCAAATCCCCTTTTGAGCAGTTTTTTTTTCACTAATTTGCCAAACCAGTTAATCCTATCAAGGTAGCAGGGAGGCTGGAGTCTATCTCAGCTGACATTGGGCGAAGGAGTGGTACACTCTGAACTGCTCACCAGACCATCCTGGTCCAACCAACACACCCACCCATTTACACTCACACTGAGGAACAATTTGAACAAGCAGTTAGCCTAATGTGCACCGAGAACCGTACTCGGAGAACACGCCACACAGAAACACCCTCGCTGAGCCTCGGACTCGGACCCAGGACCTTTTTGCTGTGGTGGATGTGGTAACCCCTACGTCACCGTACGAACCCTGACCCTGTTCAAAACTTTAATTACCAAATAGGAGTACGGGCCAACACATGAGAGTAAAGACATGAGTTGATTTTAAAGATTTAAACTGATGCAGACTCACCAGGTCCAAACTCTGAAGCTTGAAGCCATACACAGCTCCTCTCTTACTGCTGTTCATGTAATTCCCAAGAGCCAGAATTATCTGATAAACGAGGGGAAAAAAGTGTACAGCATGAAACGGGGAATTGTAGAAACTTTAAGAGCTGAGTTATATAGCGGGAGCAACTCACTTCGAGGATCTTCTTCAACTTCTGCGAGGATTTAATGGAAACAGATGCAGCGATGATCGCATGAAGTTGCTGGGAGAAAAATAGGGAGATAAACAATCAAACCTCTTCGAATTGTACTATTTATTTTTTATTAATTGTTTACACACTAAACATTTATTTATATAATTTATAGCCTTACTCATTCATACCCTGTCTTTCCCACCTACCTGTTTAACCCACCTTATATCCTGTCCTCTAGCACATCCTCCCCCCATCCATCCATCCATCTCTCCATTTCTTTACCGAGTTACAATGTACTTTAAATAATTCTAATCCATTTCCTCAATGATGTGCTTTTCAACAGTCCACTAATTGTTTCAGTTATATCTTTCATATCCATCCGTCATCTTCACTGCTAAGAGTTGTGGTGAATGCGGAGCCTATTCCAGGAACTCTTGAGGTGTGGATACATCCTGGATGGAATGTTAGGTCATTTCGGGGCACCAGGCACACACACATTCACATTATTTCCTTATCCAGAGCGATTTATCTTTATATACACATTGTGGCTTGATGCATATAATAACCTTGAGCAATTGAGGGTTAAGGGCCAAACAGTGGCAGTTTAGTGATACTGGAAATCGAACCCCTGACCTTCGGATCAGTAACACAGAGCCCTAACCACCACAACCACCACTTCCAACAATCTCACCTAGAGGCAATACCGACCCATGTGGGAAGAAGCCAGAGCAAACCTGAGCTGAGCCCAAACGTTTGGGGGCATCTGAGGCCTAATGGTTAGAGAAGCAAGTTTGGGACTGACAGGTTGTTTATTCAATTCCCAAACTGGCAGGAAAAATGTGTGTTGGAAGGTGGAGGGCCTCCTCCCTCCTCTTCCTCCACCTTCACTGCTAAAGTGCACTTAAGCAAGGCTTCTCACCGGCGTCAGCATTTGCAGGCTGTCACTAATATTGCCCATGAACGCCATGATCGTCATCCTCTGCGGCAGCCGTTCTATCTTGCTGAACATCATCATGAAGCGATCCTCATCAGTCAACTCTGCCAAGGGCCGGCGCTCCCTCTCGTACTGCCGCAGCGTCTTTACCTCTGCTTCGGTGGGCATAAAGCGCATCAGGCATTCCGCGAAGTCCACAGGGACAGTGCGCAGGTCAAACCTGAGAGACAGTGAACAGGAAGTGGTAAGCCTGTGGACTAGGTGAATACAGTGCATGTTACCTGTCCAAATTAAATCAGTCCAGCAAAAAGATTAGGAAGATGTGAAGATTTCAGACATGTCAAGAACATTTGGTTGTAAAATTGCAAAACTATGAACAGATATAACATCCAGATACTTTACAAGCTACAATACTACTGTATACAGGCTATGGTGATACATTATTCTTGTTCTACGTATGTTACTGTATTGTCATTTAACATCTTTTGAAATATTGAAACGTTAGCCAATACGCTATGGAGAAGTGTACTAGAGTGCTGAAGAAGTGTATACGCACGATTGAATCGCTTTGCAGATCTCGTCCGGGCTCTTTCCTGCTTTGCGGAGGGTGATAGCCAGGTTCTTTGCCCTGTTGGCCTCCAGAAGTGACACTTTACTGGGGCCTTTCTGTGGAGCTTTCTGCTTGCTCATGGTCATATCCACTGAAGGACCCTGAGCTTTGGTCTTAAACATATCCTCAAACTCATCCACGTTGAGGTCCTGAGAAATGCAGATAGAAGGCAGCATTAGAAAATTACATATAAGACACATATAAGACAATTTTCACATATAAGTGAAAGAGCTAGTAAAAAAAAAAAAAAAAAAAAAAAAAAAAAACCCCCCCCCACCTCCCTCCCCCCCCCCCTCCCCCCCCCCCCCAACCCAAAAAACGGTCGTACCGAA
>JBCNYG010000019.1:6545573-6563491 GCA_039654305.1 Porochilus rendahli
TATATATATATATGTGGTATAAGGGAAAAAAATACTACAGTTTGCTCCCTACAGACCTGTTTTGTGGTTGCCCACTCATCAGGGGATTTATGTGTGTGTGTATATATATATATGTACACATACATAAAAGTTTAGTTTTATTATTTTATAAATAACACATTTTATCAATCCTCTATCAGTTATTTTCCTATTAATTACCAATTTTTTCACAAATTCACACCAAAATTTCAAACTGTCGTATTTTCACATGGTATATAATTACATAAAAAGTGGCGAATAGTACCCATGTCAATATAGATCAAAAAATCTTTTTATTGAATGCATGTATTTATGCTATATGTTAGAAAATATAATGTTAGAAAAAATTATGAAAAACTTAATTTTAATTTGGAAAGTTAAAACATGTCTTACTTCCAGATAGTCATCCAGTGCAAGCTTGGTGAAGTCGTACTGAAGGTGAACTCGAAAATTCATGTCTTCTACAGAATGCACCACGATGTTGATGAACTGCATGCATGCCACCTATGGAGCAGTGGCGCAAATCATTAGTGCTGCAAATGCACCCAGAAATCGATTAAAATGAGAGTGTGCTGACATTAACCCACCATGAAATCAATATTGTTGTCTTCGTTTTTAAAATCCTCCATTAGCTTCTCAAACCGCTGGGACTCTGAACAAACCTAGAGGAGCAAATATGAGCTTAGATCAAACAAAAATATCATCAGCTGCTAATCATGAACACAAAAGCTCATGCAAACATCACTACAATACTAAGTGGAGTTAAAAAAACAATCTGAACTGATGTCAATAAAAATCAGCAGCTGAAGTACCTCTTTGAAATGATCGAAGGCAGCCAGGATGATCTCATGCCCTCCTCTCACGAGACACACTGCAGCCAGAAGCTCCAGAACCAAAGCTTTGGTCCTTTTCAGTACATAACACAAGTAAAACAGAGCTAATGAGTTCCTCTATCAGTTGGAGAAGAAACTACAGTATGTACTACACCAGCGTGAACTGAGCCCAATCAATTGGCCTAACAGTGTTGTGATGGTTTCGGGCCAACCCATAATGGGATAATAGTTACTGTTAACAGTTTTGTGTAGCAAGGTGATTAGAAATATTCCACCTCAATGGCTTGCTTAGATATTCCATGGTATCTGTAGTAATTACACTGATTAAATCAGCATGCTTGGACTATTCGGCTACTGAGAAATTTGACTTCATTAAGAGAAATGAGTCTCAGACATAAATGAATACTTTAATCAGAGAAACAAATTGATCAACGCCATCACCTGAGCAAGAAAGTTTGACACACCCTGCCCGGCCCCATAGAAAGTTTGACCAACCTATTCCTGCTAATATAAACGATCTGCCCAGTCCTGTCTTGTCCAGGAGAAAGTTTGACCAGTCCCACCAATTCTTGTATGAATGTTTGACCAATCTCACCAACTACTGCAGAAACTGATAAATCCCACCCAGTCCAGTAAACAGTTTGATCAGGTCTGCTCCCACAGAAGGTTTACCAACCCAGCAATACCAAAAAGAAATCTGACCAACACCCCCCCCTCCCGAAAGAAAGTTGGACCACCCCTGCCCAGGATCACAGAAATTGACCAATTCTCAATACTACAGAAAACTTTACCAGTCCTGCTTTGTCCAGCAGAAAGTTTGACCAGTCCTGCCCACTCCAGAAGAGCATTTGACCAATCTCACTGGCTACTGCAGAGAGTTTGCCCAATATCACCTGGTCCAGTGAAAAGTTTGATCAATTCTATTCCCTCCAACAAAAAGTTTGACCAATTCCACCTCCAGCCAATATTGCCAACTCCAACAATTGGTCCTAACCATACCAGCAGAAAATCTCACCGAACCTGCTCCATTCAGTGGAAAGTGGAACCAACCCTTCCCAGTCCAATAGAAAGTTTCCAATCTATTTCAGCAGTAAGTTTGACCAGTCCTGCACAGTCCCAGCAGAAGGTTTAACCAATCTCGTTGACTACTGCAGAACGTTTAACCAATTCCACCTGGTCTGATAGAAAACTTGACCAACTTTAAATTGCCTTTGAAACTTTCACTACATAAATTAACATCATAGCAATAAAAACCTATTTATTCTATTAGACCTACTTTATGGGCCTAACAGAATAAATGATAATAAAATAGGCCCTTTAATGTGACATACCTGGGGTTTTTAATGTTGAGGCTCAAAGCAATTTCATTGACTGCATGCGGATGGGACATAACCATGTTGAAGCCATACTATATACAAATAAAACGTGAAGAAAATAATTTATTTAGAGATCTGTATTCATTTGCATACACAACTGATGGCATGGTCACCAGAAGTTTATCTAAACCTAGTTAGAGAATAAATTCTTTCTAATTTGCATACCTGGTAATTCATAATGGCCCTGAGACACATGATGCAGACGTGCACATCATCCTTCTTACAAACCAAACGTGAATTTTTGAGTGTCCGACGGCTAGGAAGCGTGTTGGACCTGAAAAGCAATTTTGATTGTAAGCTTGTAACAAAAACACTAACACGATTTCACATGAATTTACTTTTGACTTCGTAACTGAACGGTCTCAGTGTTTCTCTTTGTGGTTCACCTTAAGGAGTGCCGTGTGGAGCGTTGAATACTGCTGCTGCTGACTGGTGATGGCAGATTGGTGTCACCATGTAAATCTTCTATAGATCTGCTCCACAGAGTCTCCACAGACGCCTCTCCACCAGCGCTTTCCGCTGCATCGCCATCAAAGCTGAAAAAGAGAAAGAATGATCTCAAACCTACCCATGAGCACTTGGGTGCAGATTCAACTGAAGCTAAAAGACAAAGAATGCGATCTAAGTAAGGAAAAAAAAAAAACACTCACGTAACGGCATATTGTGCAAAGGATAGGTACTCCACCAGCACGTCCAAGCCTTGGTTCTCTTCATTCAGAAACTCTCTCACCCAACTACGAGGACAGGAAGAACAAATGTTATTAGATTCTCCTACTTCCTGCATGCTTTTATAAAACTTTCTCTATATCCTTGATCACTGTGAGTACACCCACAAAGAGTACACAACTGTTTTTATTCCCCACCAACACAGAGTGGTAGGAGGGGGATGTGGTGATGCTGCATTTGTCAGTTTGTCCTTCGCCACACGTTTACTGATCATAAAATGGTTACATGACCTCAAACATAAATGCACCTCAACACCCTTTTCTTTGGGTTCTGAGGACTGTGACCCTTACCTCTTTTCAAGGTCATATTGAGGTCAGTTTGTCAAAATTAATCAGAATTGGCCTTCACTGTATGATCATCGATTTGTCACAGGACCATCATGCTTTAAACCTAGGTTTACCCCAACACCCTCTTGCATGAAAACAAGGACCTAATTTTTCAAGGTCAAATGGGGGTCATGGAAAAATGAATCTAAATTAGCCCATGTGATTATTGGTCACCATGTTGACACAGGATCTTCACATTTGAAACACAACGCCATCTCAGCACACATGAGTTCAGAGGACCATGTCCTTGACCAAAATTTCAAGGTCGGATTAAGTGCATGTTGTCAAAATTGGCCTTCGCTATGCAATTACTGAATAACTAATTGTTAATTACTTAACAATTTGCCACTGCCTTGGCAGGGGATATGGATCCATTGGATGCACTTGTAAATTCAGATGAGGAAAAATCAGAAGTCTGAATCTGGAAGGCAGGTAGGTTTAGCAATTCCTAAGTACCTTCCACAAAACTAATGTTTTCTTTTGGTATATATTTAAACCAAATAGAAATGTATCCATCCCTGCAACATTCTGACAGCCCTTTTAGGGTGTACTCTGCCTATTGGCGGAAGTCAGCTGGGATTGGCTCTGGCTTGCCTCATGACCTTGACAGATAAATGGTCTAGATAATGGATGGATGGAAATGAACCACAATGACGTGGCTATAGTGTGTACTTCTGATTCCAGATTCTGAACGCTGCATCCCTAATCAACGTACATCAATGCTCTTGCAGTCTACAAAATGGATTGTGGTTGTATCTGCAAACAAATTGGCTAATGATAAAAGTAGCAATATTCTGACACGACCAGCTACTTTTGTTTGAGCTCATACTCTAAAACAGAAATTAAATTTAAATGAAAGTTAAAATGAATTATATCAGCTTTTGATTTTGATCAGACAGAAGTTAATTATAAGTAATTAGTAGCTATTAACACAGACATACTTGGTGGATGCTACACATTTAAAACATGTTTACTGTAGTTTATTTAGCATTCATGGAAGAAGCTTGCGGTGTCAATGCCTTTGCAGCAACGAGTGACAAAACTAATTTTCTGACATGCAAAAGAAAGGCTTTACAGTTTTTCCTTTTTATAATTTTAAAGGCTTTATTTCTGTGTACCTTCAAAACAAACAAACAAAAAAGCACCACTCTGCTCAGAAGTGCAGCATTCACTTCCAGGTTTCTAAGGCGGAAGAACTACGTACTGCATGGTACGGTATCCTGGGAGGCTGAGCTAGCGGTGTGCATGTGCAAATGGTCACAATCCAGAGGTAGACAATCTGTAAAGCTTTTGGAAGGACTACATTAGCATACCCAATGTAAAACACAAAGTTTGCATTATTATTAGTATTATTGTGTTCCTGTGATCAGTAAGAGCCAAGCCTTTATTCATATTCAGCTGTGCAGGATCTGTTTTGGTTACTGGTTTCCTGATTTTCCCTGCCTGTGATATTGCCTCTTAGTGTTTGACTTCTGCCTGCATACTAGTTCTTGTTTTTTGCTCGGCCTCTTATCGTCTGGTTGTCCGATTGCCTGAACTCTTTTGAACTCTGATTCCCTGTTTATGACATGGCACTGTGAGTTTGGGGAAGGAACACATGTGGCCGTGATTGTCAAGTATATACAAACGTTTCCCCACCAGGTACAGCACCGGGTAGCCTTTGTCCACAGATGCACTACAACATTAAACCTAAAACGCCTTTCACAAATAACCTGCAATTTTTTTGTTTCACGAATTCAAGAGAGCTACAAAAGAAGATACTAACATAGGTATGAGGGAGGTCGATTTAAACTTGCGTAGTTGTGTTCACATTTCAATTATGGATTGTAAGTTTGTAGTGGCGAAACTTAGTCAGGTCTGTACGTCAAATCGAACGATATTTGTACGAAAGTACGTTATTTGCAAGAAAAAAAAATCCTTGTACGGCACTCCTGTACATATGTTAAATGACCAACATACGCTCAGCCTAAGACTGAAGTAAAAAGGTAACGGGTTTAATGTTGGGCAATCATTACACTATTGTAGGAAACAACGAGCTTGATTATTAGGGATGTGTAGGGGTGTTAGAAAATTTTTTAGATCCCTCCCTAATTAAATTTTACTATGTAAAGCTGCTTTGTCACAATGTCAATTATAAAAAACGCTATATGAATAAAATTGAATTGAATTGAATTGAAACAGCCCATCACATGACGTTACATTGCATCGCAAAACAGACCTAGGAAATGGACCTGATGTCAAAAATTACCTACAAGCCTGATAAAAAGAAAAAAACATATTTAAAACTCCATGATGAAGGTCTACAAAGTCCTTTTCTGTTGCACAAGAGGTGAATTTGGTCCTTAGATTTTGCCCAATTTTCTGTTGTGAACCGATTGTATACCTGTTACTTACCATATGTGACAGAGGCTTAATTATAAACAGATAAGAATGATTACATATCATTATGGTGAAGCTGGGCTGCATCAGGTTTTCCACAAGAAAAGCTTTGTTTTTAAATTTTCGATCTTCTCAAATATCTTAATTCTTGTATTTTTTAACACAAAATAAGATGAAAAATAAATAAACAAATTAAGAATTAATAAGAAAATAAATCAATCAATCAGTAATAAATAAAAATTAAAATACTAATAATCTTAATAATGATAATTAGATTTCTCTGGTCAGCGATTATATGAGGTTTCTTCAGTATTCTGTATCTGCTGTATTCAGATTAATGTCCGTATTAACAGCTCTTTAACCTTTAACCTTCTTCTGAACATGGCACGGAGTACGTCATTTCCGCTTCCTTTTTCTTGTAACCGCAGCACGGCGGTCATTGGATAAAAGCCCGGTAGCAGGCATTTGTAGATGGTAGAAAGTACCGGGACAGCGAGCGCAGAAAGGGCGACTCTGCTCACGGACTGTTATACGCCGTGCTGTAGTTACAGGAAAAGGCGACCCTATAACTGATCCTGGTTACCGAGGACTGTTATTGCCGATGGTGTCTGTGTGATGTGACTGCAAACCACATTACTTTTCTTTTATCCCTTTGCGTGCGCATCACTTTGATTTATTTTGGCAGCGAGAGACCTCATATTAATATAAATTCAAATTAAATATAATATATATTTTTATTTATTTATATACGTATATATTCGTATAATGTCCCGCTGGGCAGCAACTTAAAAACAACGCTTTTGGACGAATGTCCGCGGGAGCCTAATAGAAACGAGGCAGCCAGCTAGGCACGGAACAAAACTCTCCATGGCAACGCTGCTGTAACTTTCGCTCATTGAGACATGTTCATCTGCTCGCATCAAACCCGGCCGATGTCCCGCCCCCGAGAGCCATATACCCCACCGTGATTGGTAGGTTCGTTTAGCTACGCACACAAAACTGTAAGGTGCCGTTCATATCAAACTAACATTAAACTTTCATATTAAGGCAAGGGCCGCAAACTATCTTCCTGTGGGCCGCAATTGGTCCACGGGCCGCGAGTTTGAGACCCCTGGTCTAAACTCTAGTCTGCCCTCAGGGTCCCTTTAAAAGCCATGTCCTGCCCCTTCCAGATGCACTTTGACTGCAGGTTTGTGCATGGCAGAGTCACAAATAAGAGGAGAAACACAGGACAATTTGATTGGTTATTCCAGGGAGACCACGAGACAGTGATTGTTTGGTGGGTTTACAGAATTACAAGTGCTGCAGATGACGGACTGCGACAACTTACTGATTGCTTTCTGGGTGTAAAGATCATTTCGATCCATATACCAGTTTGTGTATACAGCTAAAAGTTACCAACGCCATTGTTGTCAGACTGCTGCAGTATTTGTGGAATAAAACACTTTGTTGTTACTGAAAAGGTATTAACTGCAGGAAGGTAACAGTAACTCTACTGCATCACTCCACCCTCTCAAAAATTATTCTCAAGAACAGGAATCATATAACAAGTGATTAATTTCTTTAGCAGCCTCTGACGAATGGTGTTGTAGAACGTATCAGTCAAGTTGTCCAATAACCTTTAACTCACCCGATATGATTGGTTCGGAGTGATATTTCCAGCTCGCGGAGCACCTGGGTGGATTCCTGAACTCTCCTTCTGAATTTCTGCAATAAAGGGTCGGCAAACAATATTAACACCATGTTTTGCTAATAAAACTGCTGATGTTAAAGTTTCGGCAGTTAGTTTCTACTTGAAACGGGGACAGAAAGTGGGCGGTTACACACACACACACACACACACACACACACACACACACACACACACACACACACGAGCGCGCAGGATAAAAGAGGACAGGAAAAATCTCTCATGTGGAATCTATCACCTTACTCAATTATACACATGATAAAAGATGTCACAGAGTTAATAGGTTACAACATTAATTACCGTAGATAACAATGCCACGTTCAGAGTCGCTTTGCACGTCTCGCTATAATGGTGATTGGTTTTTCCCCACAATGAGTACAATCATTTTTACCTTAAAACATTTGCTTGTTTCTGTACACAAGTGCCAGTGAACCATGCACCAGTGTAGAACTATCAATAAAGTGGCCTTCACACTGTACTACACTGGTCCAGCGTATGGACACTTTTTGGCATTTGCTGTCTTGCGCTGAAGCTTTCTTTAATTCCGTTTAGATTTCGTTGTCATTCATTTTAATAAGTTCCCGAACTTTGTTGTTTGTGCCATGCATGCATGCATAGACATTTTCGACATATGCCAGCGAGCAGCCCTACACTGTGAGAAATCGCTGTATGCCCCATGTGACCGTCTTGTTCATACGAGGTAAGCCTCATTCATCCACCCCAAGCAAGTTAAGAGAACATCTTGCTCATCATCCACACTCCTGAGCTTGACCCTGGGCTTCTTGGACGACCCTGCTGGTACTGTTGAGGATGTGGTGGCAGTTGAGACATTGGATGAACTAGGAGAGACATTTCTGTCGGAGACTGGTGATAGGAAGAACTGCTTCTGAGGGATGGCTTCTTTTTCTCTCCAACTTCCCAAACTTTTTAGGCATCTTCAGAACTTGTGCAATGCGACATAGAAGTAAATTCTTTTGTGGGCACGAATGTTTCATACCTGCGTGACGTGATCAGTTAATATCCACAAATCATATGGAGAGTGCATATATAAGTTATCGAATCGTTGTCAGTTCGTTCTGTCCAGCCTTCGAGAATCAATTAGATGGGAATTTTGTGTGCATTCTGGCTTCATTCATGTTCGATCATGCCTGTTTTTCCGATGCGTTATACAATGAAGAGCACTTAAAACAAAATGGCGACCATTAACACAGACATGAAAGACTTGAGCAGTGAAAAATTGGTACGTTTTAAGTAACTTCAAAGGTGTGTCTGGGTCTTGAACCATGTAAAACTGATGAGTAAGAGATATGGGTGATTTTGATAGGAAACGTGTGTAGTAAAGATAAAATACAAAGACTACTGCTTCATGAATGGGCACCTTAATCACTTCATTCAGGATAGTTGCAGTTTGTACAAGGTGAGGTTGCAAACCCCGGGTACCAAGCATGTATTTGATGGTAAGAAGGATTTTTTTTATATATATATTTATACATATATTTTCCACCGAATGTGAATTTGTTCACCTGCTATGTGGAACTGGCCTTCAATCTTGGCTTTGCCTGTTACCGTTGAGCAGGGAAAGGCCATCATAAGCTGTAATGCACTAACTGTACGTGACGCCATGCTAGGCTATAAGCAAATTTTCATTTTCAAGAAATTCATTCATTCATTCATTTTCCGAATCGCTTATTCCTTATTAGGGTCGCGGGGAGGCTGGCGCCCATCTCAGTCGTCTCTGGACAGCTCGCCAGGCCATCGCAAGGCCATCAGTCACACAACCATACGCACTCACACTCACACCTAGGGGTGATTTGGAACAGCCAATTAGCCTACTGTGTGTTTTTGGACTGTGGGAGGAAACCAGAGTACCCGGAGGAAACCCACGCAAGCACAGGGAGAACATGCAAACTCACACACAGAAACGCCCGAGCTGGGAATCGAACCCAGGACCTTCTTGCTGTGAGGCGGACGTGCTAACCACTACGCCACCGTGCCGCCCGTCATTTTCAAGAAATTGACTAATATAACAAAAATGCTAGATTTCTCACAATCCAGTGGGTTTGGATTAATAGCGCCAGATACTGCACACCGTAAGTACACTTTTCTGAGTTTGCATGGTATAAAACCCAGCACTAGTTCATATAAGCACACTGCACACACTGTACACTGGTGCTGAAACAGCAGAGTTACAGCTTCTGGTGTGCAAAAATAATGCTCATAACATACCTTTCTTGTGACAGCTGGGTCCAGAAATCCTCTTAGCTTCTGGATATATGTATGTGGAGGATTCTTCACCTGGAACCGTTCCTATTACACACAAGCAGATGGTTTTCGATAACAGTTTTTACACTCTCATGCATTCATTTGCCGGACCACTCAAAGGTCCACCTATAAGAACCTCCAATAAGGGTTAGAGGGAGGCTGGAGCCTATCTCAGACGACTCTAGGTGAAAGCAGGGTACACCCTGAACAGCCCGCCAGACCATTCACACTCATACCTAGGGGTAATTTGGAGCAGCCAATCGAGAACATATAAACTCCATAGAAACAGACTTGCTGGTTAAAGAACAGCTAACCCGCTAACCGCTACCGCCCTGTACTGGCTCTGCACAAATGTTCCACTTCTTTTCTCAGCTTCAGAATCTCTTACTTTTCTCCCATGGATAGCTCTCTGGTCTTCGTATTGGTTTATCCACTTTAAAAATGAATATACTCTATACGTGTAATGCCTACGGGCTCAAACTAATAATACAATTAAACAATCAATCTAGCAGCGCAATCTGGCATCTTCCGTTGCCGTGCCAATCAGCGTGCTCTGATGTAAATTATTCAGCTAAAGGCAGCTCATCGATTTTTTTTCATCCACTCTCTTTACTCTGATTAGCGATGTGTCCGCATGGCTAAATAGAATGTTAAAAGATGATTGGACAGAGACCTTCAGTATCAGACACAAGATGGACATTTCAAAGTGAAGTTTTTTATTAAAGTAATTTAGTAGTTAGTAATTCATGCACATGCTACTATCGAAAAAAAACCCCTAATCTCAATATATTTAATAAGAGCACATGGATCGCACACACCTCCGCAAAGCCCAGCAATCCCCATATGAACCAAAATCTCAAGAATCATCCTATCTCACAATGTTAAAGAATCCTTTAAAAATGTTAAAATTCCTGAATCCAGAATTTAACCTGGAACATCTTCAAAATCAAATGTATTCTTCCTTACAACAAGCCCCATCTCTGGTACAAACATGGAGAAAATCCACTTAATGCTTTTTGCAAAAATATTACAGAAAGTACACAGCACCCCCTGCTGGGCCTGCTGTAATACGACACTTCAAAAAAAAAAAATCATCAAATCTTAAATGTTAAAGAATCCCTTAAAAAATTCTGGATCTGGAATTTAACTCGGATCATCTCTAAAATCGAAAGGAGTCTTCCTTATACAAAGCCCCACCTCTGGTACAAATTTCTTTTTTCAATGCATTCTGACATTTCTTTACAGAAAATACAAAGCACTTCCAAAAAAAACCCATCCTATCCTACGATGTTAAAGAATCCCTAAAAAGACGCCTGGATCCAGAATTTACCCGGAACATCTCCAAAATCAAATGTAGTCTTCCTTACACCTAGCCTCACCTCTGGTACACTACGACACTTCCATAAAAAATCACCCTATCATAAATGTTAAAGAATTCCTTAAAAAATTCCTGGACCTGGAATTTAACCCGGATCATCTCCAAACTCGGATGCAGTCTTCCTCATACAAAGCCGCACCTCTGGTACAAATTTCGAGAAAATCCACTCATAGCTTCGTGTAAAAATCTTACAAACAGCATGCAGAACCCCCTGGCTGGGCCTGCTGTGATACGACACTTCCAAAAAATCATCCTATTTTATAGTGTGAAAAGATCCTTAAAAAATTTCTGCATCCAGAATATAATATGGATTATTTCCAACATCGAATGGAGTCTTCCTTATACAAAGCCCCGCCTTTTGGCATAATCTCAAATGGTGCCAGCAAACAAACACACAAACCAAGGGGAAACATAACCAAAAAACAATGCTATTAATAAATACACAATACTTAGTTACTTAGAATTAAATTTCACTTTGAAAATGAATTTCTGCGTAAAATCTGGATTTGTTTTTAATGTTGGTACTGCGCGTTTAAACCCTATGGTACATTATCCAGACAACATCCTATAATTTTATTTCCCTCCTTTCAGCATCATCTGGCATGTCTCAAGAGAGAAATATGATCATGCATTATTAATACCTTATTCGCTCAGTCACCTCGGCAAACACATCCACAAAAAAAAACATCAAAAAAAAAAAAGAAAAAAGAAAAAGCCGACCATGCTCTCGCTGGCTCACATTAGTGTAACCATGGCAACATTGCATGCATATGCAAATGCAATGGGTGTGGATTTTTAGTGCAAGTTACAGACAGGGTGGGGAAGTGTGGGAATTTGGGGAGAAGTAGAAACACAAAGACGAGCACAATAGATAAATGCTGTAGTTCCCCGGTCTATAACGGCATGCTTCTCTAATCTGGGTATATGAAAGAAAATATACTGAATGAGATCCACCCATGTTACACATCACACTTCTCTCATAACCCAGATTTCAGCAATATATTTTAAAACTCTTTATAGGTCTTTCTCCGTTTATATTTGTGTCTAGTTATGATTCTTGGTTCAGGGCTTTGACCTTGTCCACCCACCACTCACATACTCATTTGCTGATCTACTTAATCCTACTATTGGACACTGGAGCCTATCTCAGCCAACACTGGTCAAAGGCAGCACACACCCCTAACAGCTCACCAGACCAACACAGGACAACACACACACAGCCATTCACACTCACATGCACAACTAGGGACAATTTGGAGGAGTCAGTTAGCCTTTGGACTGTGGTAGAAAACTGGAGCACCCGGAGGAAACCCTTGTGTGGGTTAGATATGGGGAGGACATGAATTGCCTTCTTGCTGTGTGGCGGACATGCTAACCACTACCCTACCGTGCCGCCCATTTCTTTGGACTGTGCGAGGTACCCTGCGGAAATGCATGCAAGCACAGGGAGAACATTAAACTCCACACAGAAACACTCTTAACGGAGATTCGGACCCAGAACCTTCTCACTTTGAGGCGACTGTGCAAATGTATTCGCCGTCACGTCACCTCAAACACCATAACTCATAAAAATTGAAAGAGAAATTAGGCAAATATAGCTTAAAATGTTCACTACAGGCAGTCTGGTAACTTAATTTTCAGCAATAACGTCCACTCAGTATGCTAGTAGATAATAACGATGATGCATGGTGGTGAATGCTGCAAGCAAACAAATATCACTCAGATAATGTGTTGGGAGAAATTGTCTATTAAGAGTCCCAAAGGAAATGCAGTCCAGGCTTCTGCTCCATGAGAACAATTTTAAAATGCAGGGTTATAAAACGATCCTCCTGCAGAGCCGTCACAGACTTGTTTACATTTTCAGAATTCTTTCTTTCTTCTATCTCCAGCTAGTTTGATAGACAGGTGTTAGTGCTTTGGCAGGATTTAGGTGTCAGTCATGTCACTCACCTGATCACAGATGAGCTCCCACTTCTTCTCGTTATCATACTGCCGTAGAAGCCTCACCTTGTCTGGCGGAAGGTTCATGGAATTCTGCAACATACAAAGACCGTCATCCATCAGTCCACATTTCCCCCATTTTAATCGCGTTTCCGCCCGAACACTGTGAACATGCCAAACTCACATCCACCCGAGCGTCTCCAGATGGTTCGTCCAGATTTGGTATCATTGAATCTAATCACCTGGTAATCTCATAAGCATATGGCACGACCATATGCGAGAAATAAAACATGAGAGGAAGTGTGATTACAGGGCAACAATCAGGGATAAGGGGGTGTGATGTGACTGCATATGTAGCGGAGATAATACCATTCTGAAATTAATTGTTTTCCAATTAAAGCACATACACTAATACTGCAACAATTATTTTAATAGAGAAATCTATTAATATATTTATGTATTTACTAAAAAAAGATAAAACAAATGTAATAACATTTACACAAATTTATAGTTATAGTTAGTTTTCACTTATGTTACAGCAGCTATATTTTCGTTCCCATATAAGTGTCTGATTTGAATATAAAGTAACAAAAAGCAGCTTTTCATTTCACCATGAAACTGTAAACTACCTTATCCTTAACACTTCCAGAAAAAAAAAAAAACCCAAAAAAACAGCTCTGCAAAGCGGCCAATGCCCCTCAGCCCATGCGCCATATTATAAACGGTATGCCCAGTTAAAAAATCGACACATAAAGTGGCGATGGCGTATTCGAGTTGATGCAAGGAACGCATGGTGGTGGCTATACTGGACATTGGACTGCGACAAAAATTGTTAGTCTCATGTAGTTACAGTCCCGACATCCATACCAACGATGGCGATGATCAGTGATGTTTTTGAGCTAGATTGTGGAATCTAAATTCAACATAGAGGCTATGGTGGCCATATTGGATATTGGGGTGCAATAAAAATCAATAAGGTTGTGTTGTTACACATTCCCTACATCCAGCAAAAATTGTGATAATCAGTGATGGTAGTCCACAGAATATAAATTCAAGATGGCAGGCGGCCTATCTCAGCCGACAAAGGGGCAAAAGCAAGGTACACCCTGGAACAACCCTAACCCTAACCCCAAAACCTAGGGGGAGCTTGAAACTGCTAATTAGCCTAATGTGCATATCTTTGGAATGTGTTACAACACTGTCCATGGAGACCATGCAAACTCCATAGAGAAACGCCCTTGCTGAGCCCTAGACTTGAACACAGTTGGCTTCCAAACATCCAACAGAGCAGTATATCAGTCCAATATCAGTCCAACAATGAAGAGTCCACTCCCAATGCGCTCATGGAGTGCACCGCTTTTGGGAATTGCGGAAAACGGTGTCTTAGTTTATAATAGATTTGTGCTTTTTTTGTAAATTGTCCTTCAGTGTGACAAAGTCATTATACAAATAAAAGTCATGATTATAACCGAGCTCTGGATTTACTCACATTCAAAACAGTCTTTGGAGGTGGGGATGCATTTGCATATATTTTGTTGGGAAAACATTCAACCGAAATGACTTCCAGGTCAGTGCACTTGAAATGACTACTAGTAAAATAAGTTGGGTGTAAACGCTGATGTGGTAAATTGTCACAGCGTCATAGGTGATATAACTTTTTTTAAATTCAGGAACATCTTTAAGACATACACTAGACTCACTCACTCACTCATTGGCCAAACCGCTGAATCCTGCGAAGCCTATATCATCCAACACTGGGCGAAAGAAGGGTACACCCTGAACAGCTCGCACTAGGACTATTACAGGGCAACACACCTTTACATTTAAATTTATGGCATATGGCAGACGTCCTTGGTTACTGGATCATTAACCAGGAGCCCTAACCACTGAGCCAGCACAGCCCCCCCTCCACACACACATACACCTAGGGGCAATTTGGAACAGCCAATAAGTCTAATATGCTTGTCTCTGTACTGTGGGAGGAAACTGAAGTACCTGGAGGAAACCCACACAAAGGCAGCGAGAACATGCAAACCCCACAGAGAAACGCCTGAGCCTGGGACTCGAATCCAGGACCTTTCACACTAGAACTATTCACACACACACTCCTGCCTAGGGGCAATCTGGAACAAATAATTAGCCTAATGTACATGTACTTGGGAATGTGAAAGGAGAAAAGAGTACCCAGAGGAAACCCACACAACCAGACAGTACACAGTATCATATCAGTTATGACTGCATGCCCTGTCAAATGTTATTCACTCCATTGCATTGCTAAGAAGAGATAACGCGACAGCGGAAGGTGTCAGAGAGTCAGCTGTTATGTAGGAGTCGTACCATTTTGCCACGTCCATCTCCAGCAAGCTCCAAAGACTCAATCACTCACTTATTTCCCGAGATAAGGCTGCAGGGAGGCCGGAGCCTATCTCAGTCATCTCTGGTCGAAGGCGGGGTACACCCTGAACAGCTCGCCAGACTACCACAGGGCAACATGCACACAACCATTCACACTCACACTCACACCTAGGGGCAATTTGGAATAGCACTTTAGCCTAATGTGCATGTCTTTGGATTGTGGGAGGAAACCGGAGAACCTGGAGGAAACCCATGCATGTGCAGTGTAAAAAAAAAGGGAAGGTGAGGTCTGTATTGGCTCATCATGGCTGGAGCTTTAACTGGTTTCTGAAGTGTAAAATTACTAGGTGTTGAAATCCACCTTGGAATTGGGGCGCTTGTCCATTGCAGGTTACCTACCCAGTATTTTTACTGGTACCAATTTATACTGGTGGGTGGACAGGTCATAGCAAAAGGGGGGGGATTCCAACCCATAAACTTTCGATCATTAGCCCCGCACCCTAACCACAACACCGCTGGTGGACAGAGACACACTTGTGGTTAAGACCTTAGCATGGCAGGGGACTTACAGGGATTCAAACCTACGACCTCTCAATCATAAGCCCAACACCCTAACCACTACACCTCTGGACCCCATATGCAAGCACTGGGAGAACATGCAAACTCTAGGTCCAGGATTGGAAGCCAGGACCTTCTTGCTGAGAGGCGGACATGCTAACCACTACGCCACCGTGTCTCCCTGCTCCACAGACTTTACAAGCATAACAGTGAACACAGCAGAGGCACAAAGTGCTAAATGTAAGCACAGATGTATTCCGACTCTCTTGGGAACAAGACACATGATTAAGTGAGTAATTGGTGGAAACAGAAGAACCATGCTTGTTATTTAAAGGAGAGTTGGAGGAAGCGGAGCCTGTGCAGGCAAGCCTTGGTGGGGTGGAATCTGCGATGCAAAGTAGCGGAATCGAGGCGGCAATCTGCATTCCCTCCATTTTGTGTGTCTCTCAGTGTGCACCCTCCAAACTCACACTTCTGAGCTGAAACATTTAAGGACAGGACTGTAGGTCTGAGCAGAGTTCCTACGAGATTCCACACAATCCTCCCTGCTCTGAACTCAGATCCCACAGCACCTGTCACAGAGAAATTTTTGATGCTAATCAGATCAGAGACACCAGACGCGTCACATCGACCAGGAACCCTTTCAACCTGGCACAAAGGCCCGGCTATGTATCCAGATGCTATCCAAACTGGATTCCTACCAATCATCCCAGAAGAGCATCACGGGGTTGTGGTTTTGATGATGTAAAAATCTGTTTAGCAGACATAGATTACTATTTTCAGCTGTTCGTTATATTCATTTTATTTTCGACACAGGAGGAAAGTAGGATGTAATTTTAGATTATGGTGTTATAGATAGGAAGCAAGAAGCAAGAATGTCCTAGGTTGGAGTCCCGGACTCAGCTGGGTTGTTTCTATATGGAGTTTGCATGTTTTCCCTGTGTTTAATGGGTTTCCTCCAGGCACTCCGGTTTCCTCCTACAGTACAAAGACATGCACATAAAGCTAATTCACTGTTCCAAATTACCCCTCTGTGTCTGTGTTGCCCTGTGACTGTCTGGCGAGCTGTTCAGGGTATACCCCCCTTTACACAGTCCTGGCTAAGATAGGCTCCAGCCTCCCAGCGACCCTAGTATGATTAGGTGCTCCAGCCAACATGTGAGTGTGAGTGGTTGTATGTGTTGCCCTGTGATGGTCTAGCGAGCTGCTCAGACGTACCCCTCCTTTGTACACTGTTGGCTAAGTTAGGCTCGAGATGCCCCGTGACCCTAGTATGATCAAGCACTTTGGCAAATGTGCTGAGTGTGAGTGTGAATGGTTGTGTGTGTGTTTGCCCTGCAATGGACAGGCGAGCTGGTCAAGGTGTACCCCGCCTTCACCCAGAGTTGGCTGAGATAGGCTCCACCCTCCCTGCAACCGTAGCATGATTAAGCGGTTGAGCAAATGAAGGATAAAGAAGGAAGTTTTATGGATGCGGGTTAAATGAGTACATATTACATATTATTTACATATAAATGAGTTACATAATTATTTGTTTACTATCAACACTAATGTTATAAATGAGTCACTGATCATCGCGTGATCGTTACTATGTTCCCAAATAGTTTATATATTGTTTTTGGGTGCTGTGTCGAGTGTGTTGCAGTAAAATTATGCCGATATGGTAATTACAAATCAGTAGTATATAATTTTGGATGTTTATGTTATGTCTTAACAGAAATGGTTTATTATACTGTAGATACACTGACTGTACTTAGACTCCCTCTTTGTTTTCCAGTGTCTGTGGTTGAGGAAACTTATTAGATTTAATGCTGCAAACTATTTTTAAACCAGCCCAAACTGATGCACCTGCCTTTTCCACCTGCAGCACACACACAGACACACATAGTGAAAATCCCCAACTAACCCCCAAGATGTTCCGAATCTCACTGAAAGAAACCCAATGGGTTTCCTCCGGGTACTCCGGCTTTTCTCCCACAGTCTAAAGACATGCACATTAGGCTAACTGGCTGTTCCAAATTGCCCAAATTAGTTGTGAGTGCGACTAGTTGTGTGCGTGTGTTTCGCCCTGCAATG
>JBCNYG010000019.1:6573591-6585735 GCA_039654305.1 Porochilus rendahli
TCTGAGATGGAAGAGACGCTGTCGGGCCTTCTTCACCACGGTGTTTACATGACAGGACCATGTCAGGTCTTGCGTGATGTAAACACCAAGGTACCGAAAACTGTCCACTTGTTGTTCACTTCAAACCCAGAATTAATGTCTAAACTCAACATTTCAGTAAAATAAATAATTAAATAATAAAAATATCCCATTTTTAAGGTGTTACATTTATTGTTTGGTTCAACGTTTAAATGCAGGGATTTGCAAATTCAGCTCAATGTCTTCAGATATCCACAAGGTGTCACTAATGTTTCTTAAATGTTTGCTATTGGTCTCTACAGTGATTAAACCTTCCATAAAAATATGCCCAACAATTTGTTTCATCACAGGCCCTAGTTTTAGCATTTGAGGTTGCGTACACACATTTAAGCTCAATTCTATTGCATACTATGTAAAAATCAGATATAGATATAAACTGTAAACGTTGAGCTTGCTAACCATCACTAACTAACCTATGTTAGCTAGTATGTATGTTATTAACAATGATTCTCATTCATTTGTCAAACTGCTTGATCTTATTAGTGTCGTGGTGAGGCTGAAGCCTATTTCAGCCGACAGTGAACAGCCTGCCAGAGCGTTACTTGTCTAGCACGTACATAATGATTTACACTCACATCCACACCTAGGGGTGATTTAAAACAGCCAATTAGCCTAACGTGCATGTCTTTAAAATGTTGAATGGAGCAGAGTACTCGGAGAAAAAGGACGCAAGCATGAGGAGAACATGCAGACTCCATACAGAAACAAAGGAGCTTCTTGCTGTGAGGCAGACGTGCTAATCACTACACCGCCATGATCATAATACAAATAAACAAACAAATAAATAAATCCACTAAGACAGAATGCTAGCTAGGTATGCTAACTGTACTGAAATAGTTTGGTGCAAGGTAGCTAGCTTAATAATACTTAAAAAAAAGAAAACATTAAAAATAAAACAAATTTACCCCAATGACTGATTTTCCCTTATTAAATAATATTGTTTAAGCAACCTTCATTGATAAAATTGAAACTGAGTTTGTTTTTCTTACTTTTTTTATGGTTGTCACCCTGTATGTGGAGAAATAAGGGACAGATCTGTCTGACCCACTGGTCATCAATGAAAACGATTACAGCCCTATATTCTGACAGCCCATTGGTCGGACAGTTACAATCCATTCACCCAATATCCCTAACCCAACTGAACTAAGTAGGGTGCCCAAAGAATCATGATAAGAATCATGGTTGATTCATGGAGGATGATTATAATCATCATAGGGCTGTTGGACCAATGGGCTATCGGAACAGAGTCGTCCCCTGAAAACAGACTGAATTTGCTACTGGTATTTTTTTTAATTCTTGATTATAACTCTAGAGGATATAGTAAAGTAATGAATTAACCATAGTGGTTCGCACATCACAGTACGAAGGTACGGGATTTGGATTACAGGCTTGGCGATGGTGTTTCTGTTTGGAGTTTGCATATTCTCCCCATGCTTGTGTGGGTTTCCTCTGGATACATTGGTTCCCACAGTCCAAATACATTATATTAGGCTAACTGGCTGTTCCGAACTGACTCAAGGTGTGAGTGTGAGTGTAAATGGTTGTGTGTGTTACCCTGTGATGGTCTGGCGAGCTGTACAGGGAGTACCTAACCCTAACCCTAACACCTAACTCTAACTCTAACTCTAACTCTAACTCTAACTCTAACTCTAACTCTAACCCTAACCCATTTTTGTCCAGTTTAGCCCTGAAATCCAGCCTCCTCTTGAATCTTGTAGAGTGAGATTATGAGGGAGTGAGTGAAATGACCACAAGCCTTATATATCTATATTTATAAAATCATCAAGGCCACATTCCTAATAAAGCATCCCCAAATTCACACATCACGCAACTCTGGTTTCGGTTTACCTCCCATTGTGCTATTACTGTGATAAGTAATTAATTACTACATTAGCATGAATTTGCTTTGAGGGCGGCATGGTGATGCAGCAGTTAGCACATCCACTTCACTACAAGAAGGTCCTGGGTTTGAGTCTGGGGCTTAGCAAAGCCATTTCTATGTGGAGTTTCCATGTTCTGTCGCGTTGTCTCTTCAACTGTGA
Organism: Porochilus rendahli; assembly: GCA_039654305.1. Lineage (NCBI taxonomy): Eukaryota > Metazoa > Chordata > Actinopteri > Siluriformes > Plotosidae > Porochilus > Porochilus rendahli. Next base: position 6,575,712 of record JBCNYG010000019.1, read on the forward strand.
GTGTGTTGACCCTGGACAGGTGAGTGGATCATGGTGTACCTTGCTGTTGCCCAAAGTCAGCTGAAATAGGCTCCAGCCTCCACATAACCCCAAGAGGATAAAGTTGAATGAATGAATGAACGGATGAATGAACACATGAAGAGGGGCAGTGCCAAAAAAAAAAAAGGAATGTTTTGCAACCAGCCAGCAGGAGTGCTAAACTTGTGGCTTCACTTTGAATGATGTCCATGTCTATACAGTCAGTGATTGGATCTGCACAGAATCGAATTGAACACAAACACATACTAAGAGAGGGAATCACTTTTATTTATGTGGTCACTCAAATTTATATGCAAACCAACGATACAGATCAAATTAACACATTTAAATTAAATAACTGTTTATCTTGTCTGTATTCTGTATTCCTCTGAATATCCTTCTGTGTTCTGTGGCTATTTCAGTCGAGTTATGTGAAGTGTAACACTCAAACCTAAACCAGGTTTAATTTCTGTTGATTTGAACACATTCATTCTGTGAGAAGACTTTGAAACCCACAGCTTGGTGGAGAAAGCCTGTACAAACACATAAATAAGGCATCAGGACTGCGATGGGACCTTTATTCGTGGTGGAGATATTTAATGCCTGTGATATAAGAAGGCGTCACGGTGGCACATCACAACAAGAAGGTTCTGGGTTCGGCGAGGGCGTTTCTGTGTGTTATCCTGGTTCCTGAATGGGTTTCTTCGGGGTACTCTGCTTTCCTCCCACAGTCCAAAGACATGCAGATTAGGCTAACTGGCTGTTCCAAATAGCCCCTGTGTGTGAATGGTTGTGCGTGTTGGCCCTGCGATGGTTTGATGAACTGTTCAGGCTGTACCCGCCGTCGCCCAGTGTCAGCCGAGATAGGCTCAAACTGGAGTTATATCAGAGTTATTAAATTGCCTTAAAGAGCATTGCTATGACTGATGTCTGCAGATGTATCAGATATGAGTCAGGCTGTCTGATAAAGCTGTGTACTGAGACCGTGTAACATGTGTAAGCAGAACCAAAAAAAAAAAAAGAAAAAAGATAGATGATAGATTCGGGGAGCCAAAGAAGCCTGACTCGTCTTCTAAACTTCTAAGCGATGATGTTCTGGAAAATGAACAAAAGGAGGGGTTTGAAAGCCCAAATGTAGGCACCATAAGGCTTCTTCAGCAAGGTGCCGTTCTGACACATGTCCATTTTTGGCCAAAGAGATCTCAGCGGCTGATGATTCTCCAAAACCAAGCACAGGCTGGAATGTCTTTAATCCTGCTGAGCGCTCAAATAAAACAGTCCGTACTCTTTTACCATTGCTCTGTAAAGACAACAAGTGCATAAATGCTGGCGGTAGTGTAAGACTTACAGTCTGTGTTCACAACAAAAGCAGCAGAGAAAGAACCAAATCCCTTCTCCATCCCTTCTCGTCTCATCCACTGAGCTGCTTACTCTTCTTCTTCTTCTTCTTCTTCTTCCTCCTCTTCTTCCTCTTCCTCACCTTCTCCTTCTTCCTCCTGCATAAACTCCACCATCAGTTCGGCTGTGCAGCTGGCTTCTCCCAGGCTGTTCACCGCTTTGCAGGTGTACTTGGCGTCGTCGTCGGGACACACCTCAGATATTACCAGGCTGCAGTGGCCATCTTCTTCATAGTCGATCTGGAAGTGACGTGTCTCCTTGATGGGCTGGTCATCCTTGTACCATACCACCTCAGGATCTGGGTAGCCTAAAAGAAATGCACATATCACTTTAATGTTGCCTCTTATGGAGCCCCCTAATGATTACTGTGAGAAGTTTTTGAAAGCTATTTTTGAGTTCAATATGTTTTGCGTTACCTGACAATATGTCTCCATTCTTTCTGTTCCACCTGTCTGTTTGTGATCACAGCGTAATGTCAGATGGATCAGATCAATGAATTTTACTTTTGACCTACTGCTCATCTATCATTGTGAGTGCTACACTCGATCCTGCACTACTACAGTATTATACCTGGTGCAGGGGCATTCGGGAATTCCAAGGTATATCAGTATTATCAATGAGGGATCCCCAATATATTGTTTATGGGGATCATTGTTGTTATATATATATATATATATATATGTTATTATACTGCACTACTTACTCATTACTCATAGTTTGAGTGGCGTAGCCGGTGGCGTAGTGGTTAGGCTGATGATTAGCAGGTCGTGGGCTCGAATCCCCATTAGACCCCCACCGTGCGAAGACCCCTGGGCAAGGTCTTAACCACAAATGTGGTTAAGTGGATATAAAAACTGATTCACCTCTTGCCACATTTACTCAAAAACTCAAGATAGTTTTGCACCAAAATGGCGCTTTGTCCACCTAAGGCGTTATTTGAATAGCGGAAACCACCGAAAATAGCCGGAGGAGTCTCAAATGTGGTGGCCCATTGCTTGAGATTTTGTGTGGATATAAACAAGATTCCAACAAGTCAGTGCTTTAAAAAATGTTGCAAAGAAACCTTCAACAAAATGAGTGATCGTTATATTTGATGAATGAATGCATTTTTAAATTAGGAGTGAATTTTGAAAGTGAATTTTTAATTTCCTGAACATTTCAAGGATTAAATGGGACCCTTTTTTTGTGCAATCACCTTCAAAAGATATTCAGATAAAATAATTTCTCTTAGACCTTTACAGACTCACTGTTGAGGTTTAATTACCTTCAATCTTGCAGTCGAAGCGGGCGGCACTTCCCTCCACCACCTCCACATCCTGGATGACGAGGGAGAAGCTGGGAGGTGTGGGGGTGTGGTTTTCTTCTTCTGTAGTCTCTAGGAACGGTGCAGGTGGTGCTTCTGATTGCACATGTGTACACAAATAGCAACATGCTCCCTGTTATATGGTTGACACAATCACTATCACAGCTATTGCTATGATACTACACAGTACAAGCGGTATAAATATTGGTGGACATGGTCCATTAGACTGGTCTATTACCTTCAGTTGGTGAGCTTTTCTTTAGCCCGATTCCTCCTAACATTCCCATGGAGCTGAATCTGGAGATGGCTCTCACTGCATTTCCTGTTTTCTGTAAAGATATAAATGTGTATAAATTTCCTGTGAGCAAGCAAGAACTTCCATCCCTGTAGCTGTGCCCTCAAGACAAGTGCAGCATGATAGGTTTAAGACTTCTGACCTGCCATCGGCGTCTCAGTATGTACTTCTTCATGCGTTCTTTGGAGAGCTGCTTGGCTTCCATGTTCTTGGTGTCCTGTTTAAGCCATTTGTGCTCCATGCACTGTGCACAGGTCAGTCTGGCTCTGTGGCATGAAAAATCATTTCATCCGCCTGCTTTCATGTTTCCATTTTCAATGAATTTAAATACACTGAAGCACTTTTTCTCCTGTAAGGTACTTAACTGAATATGATAAATTCAGATGAATGAAAGAAATTCTATTACAGCATGTTTAATTAAAGATCTTAGCTTTTTGACTTTACTTCATATTTTTCTTCAGTAGATTGCTGATGAAATCCTTGGCCTGCTCCGAGATCTCATCAAAAGCCTCATCTTCAAAGTCCCAGGTTGCTGAGGTAACATTTGCAAGTGTTTCATTATCATTGTCCCCCATGAATGGAGAGAGACCACTAAGGCTAAGGACAAAATGAGGAGAAAGAGAAACAGGTACATGTAGCATAGTTTAGAACTTTCACTATGAAATCTTTCAATTATACTATGAATTCTTTTAATGTTAGAACTTTACACCTTACATAGTCAGCAAGATGCCAGATGTATTGACCTCTAGTAGATATCTAGTAATATTTTGTAGATATAATTTCTAATTAATATCTGGTAATATTTTAGTAGATATAATTTCTAGTAGATATCTAGTAATACTTTGTAGATATAATTTCTAGTTAATATCTGGTAATATTTTTAGTAGATATAATTTGTAGTGGATATCTAGTAATATTTTGTAGATATAATTTCTAGTTAATATCTGGTAATATTTTTAGTAGATATAATTTGTAGTAGATATCTGGTAATATTTTGTAGATATAATTTCTAGCTAATATCTGGTAATATTTTTAGTAGCTATAATTTGTAGTAGATATCTAGTAATATTTTGTAGATATAATTTCTAGTTAATATCTGGTAATATTTTTAGTAGATACAATTTGTAGTAGATATCTAGTAATATTTTGTAGATATAATTTCTAGGCATTGTTTTTGCCCCGAGATGGCCTGGCGAGCTGTCCAGGGTTTACTATGTCGGCTGAGATGGGTGCCAGCCTCCCTGTCAGCCTCTCTGTGACCCTAATTAGAATTAAGTGGTTCAGAAAATAAATGAACGAATAATTTCTAGTACATGTCTAGTAATATTTTTGGAGATGTAATTTTGGGCAGATATCTAGTAATATCTAGCAATATTTCTCGCATTTATAATTTCTAGTTAATATCCAGTAATATTTCTTGTAGATATAATATGTAGTTGATATATAGTAACATTTTAGCAGATATAATTTCTAATAGATATCTAGTAAATATCTGGTAATATTTCTAATAGATATAATTTCTTGTAGATATCTAGTAATGTCTAATAATATTTCTAATAGATATAATTTGTAGTATATATCTAGAAAATATGTAATATTGTTTCTAGTATATATAATTATTTTTTGTTAATTTTTAGTAATATTTCTAGTAGATACAGATAACAGATAGACTGGTGTTGTTTATTTCCCTGTAGAACACAGCATGTGGTTTCCATTAAATGCGTTCAAACAGTCGGTTTCCAAAACAGAATCGTTCAGATGAAGGCTGTAGCCAATTGTAAAAAGCTCTATACAAATATAACTGAATTGAATTGAATTGTATTACATACAGGATGTAGCAGATCACCCCAATGCTCCACATATCCGTAGCATAACCGATTGCTTCGTAGTTAATAACCTCAGGAGCTACGAACTCCGGTGTTCCAAAGAGAACCTTGAGGGAACCAGAGTCCACTATGGACAGAAGAAAATCCGCATAATCAATGCATCTCAAATTAAAAGTAAGAAAACACACTGTTATTTTTAAACATAATGTTGATTTCAGAAGAAATTCCCTGATTTGTCTCATTAATTTAGTCATGGCCAATTCCCTGTTATCCCCTCTTCCATATTATCTGACAGCTACCAAACATGGAGGGCAAACGTTACCACATTATTCCTCCGAGACACATGCCTCCAGCCAACCATTCATATAATTTTGCTCATGCAATGCCAGGGGAGGTATAACACACTCAGAGGAAAGAACTATTCACCTATCATCATGGTTTTACAGTTACAGATCAAAAGGTAAGGAAGCATACACCATCTTGGGCTCCTGGATGGCTGTGCCATCAATGAGATTTGAACCTGTGATCTCCAGATGATTGGGTGATTGTGGCACCACATGGGAGCCTATGTTAATTTTTTTAAATTTTAGGCTACACTACTTGGTTTCATTATATATGTGTTATAATGAATCTTATGCCATTTCTTACATTTTGTGAGCGTAAGAAGACTGCTGAGATAGGCTTCAGCCTCCTTGTGACCCTAATAAGGGATAAAGCGGTTCAGCAAATGTATGGATGGATGGATGGAGATGACCTGGGGTTGCATGGTAGCGTAGTGGTCAGCAGGTGTGGCTCACAGCAAGAATGCCCTGGGTTCAAGTCCTGGACTTGGCGAGTGAGTTTCTGTGTGGAGTTTGCATGTTCTCTCTGTGCTTGTGTGGGTTTCCTCTGGGTATTCCTATTTCCTCCCACAGTCCAAAGACATGCACATTAAGCTGATTGGCTGTTCCAAGTTGCCCCTAGGTGTGAAAGGTTGTGTGTGTATTCGCCCTGTGGTGGATTGGGGTGCTGTTCAGGGTGTACCCCGCCTTTGCTACGTGTCTGAAATATAATTAAGTGATTCGGTGAATGAATGAATGAATGCAGTGACCCATTTTCAGAAGGCAACCCCCCCACCCCTTCCCATCAGATGAGTACCTAGCCTTCGTGCAAGACCAAAGTCGATGAGTTTTATCTTGCTGCCCGTCTTGTTGATGCACATGATGTTCTCTGGTTTGAGGTCCAGATGCACAATGCCTTGTTTGTGAATGAATTGAACACCATCGATTATCTGGAGCATATACTTAATGACCTCACGCTCGGAGAGCTCAAAATCTTCATCAACGATTCGCTCAAACAACTCTCCCCCAGAGATCCTGCGGGCAAAACGGACAAGACAGACATCACTGATCACAGAACACCAGAAACAAAAGTGAAATTTGAAGAGGCAGCACAGGGCGTTATCAGAATAATGTACTTTATCAGCTCTTTCCATTAAACAAGACAGTGTATTCCTACGTATGATACAGTAAACAAATCCTTAACTCAAACCAAGATTCAAATCTGGCCCTTTTTTCCATCATGGCTGCCAAGCTAAGATTTGTGCATATAGTGCTTTCACTCCTCCCTCGCTTAGGCTTGTTAGCACTATATAAGGACAAGTGGCCAGCTCTTCTCCAATCACACCTCACTGTCTCTGCTGCTCTCTCCATAAAAAGCCAAACTGATGATTTAGGGGTGTTGGGGAGAGAAAAAGCTTTCAAACACAATCATGTAGTCAGAAGAGTTTCAGACGAGAACACTATAAGAACCAGGAGTCACTTTATGATTGTTACTGGTCAGGATGACTTAAACGTAATTTAAGTCTAGAGCCTGTCACTCATATAGCCTGTAGCATAACTCATGTGTGATAGGTAACAGGTAGGTAAAGTCTATTACGTTTTTTACACTTGGATGGCAGATCCTCCTGGATGGGGCACTAGTCCATCACAGGCTATCTACCCAGTATTATTACAGGAGGGAGCAAAATGTACTCTTCTTTTTTTCCCTTATACCACATATTAGATAAGACAGATAGGCTATGCCCTGTGGCCTGTCTGCCATCTTCGTTACTTAGCTAGGACAATTTACAGTAAAGCACCCCCTTTTACTTTCTCACAATTTATGCTATTATAAGCCGTCTCTGAGAGTGACCATGAAACTTTATGCACTTCTTCAGGTTTGTACAGCCCAACATACTTGTCAACTTTTCTTTTAAATTGTGCTAGACTTACATTTCCAAAACCATCACAATGTCTGATTTGCCCTCAAAGGCATCCACACACTGCACAAGTTTAGGATGGTGGAGGCTGTTCATGATGCCGATCTCCTGCCGTACGTTCTCCTTCTCTTTCTGTGAGAACGCTTTGATGAACTTCCCGGCCCATACCTTTTTGGTCGACTTCTCCACCAGCTTGAAGACCTGACCAAATTTGCCACTGACAGAGGAGAGGGAGAGAGAGAAATTTCAGAAGATGTGCAGAGGGCAGAGAAGTAAATTATTATTATCATTATCATTATTATTATTATTATTGTTATTATTATTATACAATTTTTAGAAGAGTGTAGTCAGTGTACTGTCTTGTCTTACGTGCCCAAGCGATCCTCGACATCATAGAACTCTTTTACCGTGCTGTCTTTCTTTATGACCACATCTCTATACTCTGGCTCTTTTTCTGAATCTGAACAATTGAGAGAAGATAGAAAAAACTTAATCGGGAAATTCTAGCGTGGCAACACGATGGTGTACGGGTTAGAATGTCTGCCTCAGAGCAAAAAGGTCCTGGGTTTGATTCCCAGCCCTGTGATGATCTGGCAAGCTGTTCAGGGTGTTCCCCACCTTCACCCTCTGTCGGCATGTGACCCTAGTAGGATTAAGTGGTTTTGCAAATGAGTGAGTGAGTGAGTGAGTTCATAGGGAGGATTTGGAGAGTGGAAGAATTATTGGAAAAGCAATCAAATAAACTGGAGCACCTACCATCATCGGAAACGGCAGCCTCGGCTTCTTCTTCTTTTTTTTCTATGTAGAAAATAAACTTTAGTGCACACCCCAAATTCCTTTGCTATGAAGCTATAATTTAGTGCTTTAATTTTTCCATGAAAGTTCATTAGCTGGGTCTCTTTTCTCACCTGTCACTTCTGGTTCTCCCACAGTGACGGGTTCCGACTCAGCGCTGGGTTCACCAATGCCATACATGTTCACGGCACGCACACGGAACTTGTACTGTCGATCAGGGAGCAGCTGCTGGACATGGTAAGAGGTGCTGTTGCAGGAAGTGAGATCACTCCACGTGTTGTCCAGGGAGTTCCAGATCTCCAAGTTGTACGACTTGACGATACTGCCACCATCATACGTGGGTCCATACCAGGAGAGGGTAAGTGAGGAACGGCGGATATCTGACGCAGCTGGGACTCCGGCTGGTGGATCAGGCTTATCTAAAATATGCAATGACACAATATTAAATAGTACAAGATTATAAAAGCATTTCATGCCAAATCCATAATGTAATGTGATATGATTTTACCACTGTTTACAATATTTATTCTGTTCACACTGCTTTGCACTAAATGCCACAATTCCAATCAAGACCACTGCTTATATTTATGTCTGCCTGGACAATAACGTTTCAGCCGCTTCAGCCTTGATTACAGCACATGATCTCCATGGTATTATTGCTTTAATTGGTCAGGACAAGGCCCAGCAACATTAATGTGGCAATAAAATAATGAATGTACTAAATGGCAAGGTGATCTCGTCTGCAGGCTTTTGCAAAATTCTGCAATTGAATTGAGAATTTCTCCCAAATTCCAATTCAGTTCCATGAATTTGACTCGAATTTGATTGCTAAAAGGAAGTAGAACTTCAATTCAAATTCGAACTGAAGGAAGTCCAATTCCAACTGATAATTTTGTATTCCAGAATCATGCGCTACAGTATATTCCATACATGACTGTTTGACACGTTTCATACAAATGTTATTACTATGAACTTCATGTCTCCCTGAGTAAACCATACCTGACAGAGGACGCTGGCCGTTTTACTGTTTTGGAAAGAAAACTAGAGCAGTTTTTCAAACCTAGCTGCACTCGCCTGTAAACATCTGGCTATACCTGCTTCCTCTGCACCTGTTGAGAGGATCTTAAGTGTTGCAGGAGAGATATTCTGACCAGAAAGATGTCGTCTCAATGATATTCCGACCATGTTGTCCCAATGATAAAACCTTTGAGGAACTTATGACAGTTAGATGCAACAATGTTACCCTATAAATTAAGGACTGTAATTAATGATTATTGCATTCATTACAATTTTGTGTCGCTTTTTCATTTTCACATAAAGAGAATGTTACAAATTATCCAAAATGGAGGGAGTTTGGGTTTAATTTTAGTTTTTATGAAGTATTTTCAGTATTTAAGCTAAAACCTTTTAATTGTGACAAATTCTCCCTGTTACTTAGCTATAAGGAATTTCTCTGAACTGCAAGGAATTTAATTCCACTTCCTGTAATTCCAATTTAAATTCCAATTCAACATCCTGTGGGGTGGAGCCAATTCAATTCAAATTCCAGTTCAACATCCTATAGGGTGAAGCCACTTCAATTCAAATTCCAATTCTTCAAATGAATTGAATTGAAATCAGAAGACAGATCCCTGACAGTATGGACATAAAATTGGGGCTCAAATAATGAGCGAGTGGTTCAGGGAGCATGAGGGATCATTTTCACATATGCAGTGGCACCCAGAGTCCTGACTTTAACCCTAGTGAAAGTCTTTGGGATGTGCAGGAGAAGACTTCTATTTTCCCTCATCAATTCAAGATGAACCCAAATCTGGATGGAAATAAATGTTGTGATGTTGCTAATCTTTTAGCTGATCTTTCTAATCTTGTTTAGTTATAATATTAAATATTGAAATTAATGGCAGTGGGAAAGTTAGTTGTACCTTCCTTTCCTCCATCTTCATGGCTAAAGTGCCCATGAGCAAGGCAACTGCTCTCTGGGCACCTCCATTGTGTAGTATCAGTCTGTCAACCAACCAACCAACCAACCAACCAACCAACCAACCAACTAATTAACCAACCAACCCACAATCTATCCATCCATCTATCCATCCATCTATCTATCTATCTATCTATCTATCTATCTATCTATCTATCTATCTATCTATCTA
>JBCNYG010000019.1:6762596-6774690 GCA_039654305.1 Porochilus rendahli
GGGTTTCCTCCGGGTACTCCGGTTTCCTCCCACAGTCCAAAAACATGCACAGTAGGCTAATTGGCTGTTCCGAATCAACCCTAGGTGTGAGTGTGAGTGCGAATGGTTGTGCGACTGATGGCCCTGAAATGGCCTGGCGAGATGTCCAGGGTGTACCCCGCCCTCGCCCAGAGTCGGCTGAGATGGGCTCCAGCCTCCCCGCGACCATAATTAGGAATAAGCGATTCAGAAAATGAATGAATGAATAAAATCTCAGCTGACACTGGGTGAAGGCAGGTTGTACCCTGAACGACTTGCCAGACCATTGGAGAGCAACACACAACAATTTACATTCACGATGTGGGGAAATTTGGTACAGCCAGTTACCCTAATGTACATGTCTTTGGACTGTGGGGGGGAAACCAAAGTAATTGCAAACTACACATAGACACGACCTCTACCAAGTCTGGGACTTGAACCCAGGGCCTTCTTGCTGTGAGGCAAACATGTAAAAACTACGCTACCATGCCGCCCTGATGCAGGCAAACCTAAAACGCCTACCGAACATGTACAGTGGCTTGACTTTGTTTTAAAAATGCTGGGGTATTTCTTTAAGATGGTGTCAGTCCTTTGACACAATGGCTATTGGCAAGGGAGTTGACAAGGCTATATTAAAAAAAGTATTGCAACTCAGCATTAGTTACAAGCATGCGGAGATGTGCATGCTCTTCAAGTACATACATTTTTTGTCAGTGTCACATTCACCGTTAAGTGAGAGGAAAATGATTTAGCAAGGATAATGAGAGTTGCCATGGGCCAAAATAAGGACCTTGTGCTGTCAGAGGTAATTAATGTTACATACACCTTCCTACTATACACCACTCCTTGTCCTTTATCTATCTGCTTCTTATTTCCTATAGAGTGCCCTTCAGAATAATTAGGGCCCTTCATGGTAATGAGCAAAAAAAGTCTGAAGTTTAATTTCACAAGTATTTCAGGTACAAATCATTCATTTCATCCATTTTCAGTTTGCACTTTTTGCTACAGCCCTAATGCTATTTTCAACTCTTCACATAGTGTTAAATTTATATTTAAGATTTATTTCCGGGGCATAGTGGTTAGCATGTCCGCCTCACAGGAAAAATGTCCTGGGTGCGAGTCCCGGACTTAGCGAAGGAAGACATGCTTGCACGGGTTTCCTCTGGATACTCTGGTCTCCTCCGACAGTCCAAAGACATGCACATTGGGCTAACTGGCTGTTCAAAATTGCCCCTTGGGTACCTCAGGGTGTAACTTGCCTTCACCCAGTGTGAGCTGAGATAAGCTCCAGCCTGCCCACGACTCGAATAGGAGTAAGCGGTTCAGCAAACGAGTGATAGTTTGAGTGATTTGTGCACACCGACAACCACAAAATATCACTTTTGTGTGAGTGTGTTTTCCCCAAAGTAATTCAATAACAACTTAATTTTTATACTTTTTACAAATACCTCAGAGAAACCATACATGATTAATGACCCACATAAAAAAACACATAAAAAAATTCTAACAAGAATTAGCCAGGTTAAATAATTACTCTTGTTCACTGAGTGGGAAATTTAAATAATGTTTATTTCATGCAACCACTTTCGCTCATTTTCTGCCAGTTGCCACTAACGCTTGAGACGTCTCTAGTATTCTGTAAACAGATCGGTAATGAAAAACACTTAAAGGTGCATTTACATGTCTGAGATGGATCTCAGGGCTGAGTTACTGAAGACTCAGAGACATCTGGACAGCTCACTCTATTTATTTTGGCATGGCAATTTCCTCTGAGTTCAGTGACTGCGGTAATATTTTAGCCTCACATTATAATAATTAAACTTGCAGGAATAACACACTTTCATGTCAGTAGTTCTGTCTCTTGTAACCTGCACCTCTACTCTAAACACCCACAGGACACCTATACATAGGTGGAGGTAATTACACACAGGTGTAACTCATCAACATGTTACCTGCTGGTTCTGCTTGACTCTTCTCTGCCTGCAGAGGGTGCTCGATCATGCCTTCATGAATGTTTATTACCTCTGTCAACGAGGTGATGTTTTTGGTTAGGTTTGCGTGTTGTTAGCATGATTATGCAAAAGGTTAGGTATGGATTGTCATGAAATGTTTACCAGAGGTGTTGCTTTGGACAAAGAAGGCTCCGTTGGATTTTGGAAATGATCTTGATCAAATTCTGGATTCAGGAATTTTTTTAAAAGATTCTTTCTTTCTTGCCAGACAATTGCAGGGGCAACACACACACACACACACACACACACACACACAACCCTTCATGCTCACATCTAGGGACAATTTGGAACAGCTATATGCCTCATGTGCATGTCTTTGGACTACAGGAGAAAACCAGAGTTCTCCGATGAAACACATGCACGCATGGGAAGAACATGCACACAGAAATGTCCATGCCTGGAATTCTAGCTGTCGGGTCGACGTGCTAACCACAACGCCTGTTCCTTCTATTATTTGCAAAAAGTAATGTGAGGTGTGGCTTTGGACCAGGAAGCCTCCATTAGATTTGGGAGATTAACCGGATCGCCAAATTTTTCTAACAGATTCTTTAATATTGTGAAAAGGGATGGTTTTTGACATTTTGTTTCTTAAGGGGTTTTACTGAGATTGGCAGAAGTCTGCACTCTTGGAGTGCTCTTTCTGCTTGTTTTCTTTGTTTTAATTCCCATGAGTAATATTATAATAGTATAATCGGGTGCAGTCATTATATTAGGTGTAACTGCATATGTGTTGCCTGGTACGAAAAGATGAAAGCTTTGCATTGTATAGGAATTGTCTTGGCCTCCAGGGTGGAAAAAGTACAGGTTTAATCCCATCTGCTTGGCGGTGTCTTATCATAACAGCTGCTGAGATACAGGTCTAACCCAATAGCGGGAAAGCATATCAGATTCAGAAGGGATTCAGATGTTTGACTGTGTTTTTCTTCTGGGATTTTCTTTTTTTAGCATAAATTCATGGTGAAGCAGAAAAACAAGCAGAAGCTCTGTTTCAGCTAGGATGGATTCTTGTGCCATGGATACAGATAAATATTTAAAGGAATAAAAAAAAAAGAAATAATGAAAAAAACATTGTGGCTAGGTGGTTAGCACTGTTGCCTCACAGTAAGAAGGTTCTAGGTTTGAATCTCGGCTGAGAGCCTTTCTGTGTGGAGTTTGCATGTTTTCCCTGTGGTTATGTGGGGTTCCTCTGGGTACCCTGGTTTCCTCCCACAGTCCAGTGACATGCACGTATGGATATATTCAGTCCACTCACTCACTCATTTGCCAAACTACTTAATCCTACTAGGATCGTGGAGGTCTGGCACCTACCTCAGCCGACATTAAGGGAAGGTGGGGTACACCCTGAACAGCTCGACAGACCCTTGCACGGCAACACACAGGATCAATTTGGAATAGACGCTTAACCTAATGTTCATGTCTTTGGACTGTTAGAGGAAAACGGCATGTGGAGAACTTGCATACTCCTTATAGAAATGCCCAAGCCCAGGACTTGGACTCAGGACCAAAGCCCATTATACGGGAAACATCCTAAGTGATAAAAAGTTTAGGTACTTAGTAGTATGAATTACTCACTGCTCATTAGAAAGCTCTTATTAATCACAGATTAAAACAAGCCGCAAGCTAACAAAGCCCTCACAGACACAAACGTAGATGGCTTGTTCAGTAGAGAGCAAGTAAGAGCACCTCATGTGAACTGAAAAAGGCCACCAAAAGTCTTTGGACGATAGGAGGAAACTGGTGCACCCAGAGGAAACCCATGCAAGCACAGGGTGCAAACTCAGCACAGATACACCCAAACCTGGGAAGCACAACCAGGACCTTCTCGCTGCAAGCCAGATGTGCTAATTAGTACACCATGTCACCATTGTAATTATCAGTAATTTAAACGCATTCATTCATTCATTTACTAAACCTCTTAATCCTAATTAGTGTCGCGGGGAGGCTGGTGCCCATCTCAGCCGACTCTGAGCGTGGGCAGGGGTACACCCTGTACAGCTCACCAGGCCATCGCAGGAGCACCTATACACATATACAACCGTTCACCCTCACTCTCACAACTAGGGGCAGTTTGGAAAAGCCAATTAGCCTACTGTGCATGCTTTTGGACTGTGGAAGGAAACCGGAGTACCTGGAGAAAACCCACACAAATGAGCATGCAAACTCCACACAGATACACCGAGCCCGGGAATCGAACCCTTTTACACGTGAATCTACTAGCTCAGCGTTTCCCCGGTTTTCTTAGCTTAACTTAGTTTAACACATCCTGGATGGAATGTTAGTCCATCACAGGTTATCTTCCCAGTTTTTTTTTTTTTTTTTTACAGGTACCCATTTGTACTGCTGAGCGGACAAAGGCAGACTTGTGGTTAAGACTTTGCCCAGGGGTCTTAGCACAGTGGGGTCATAATGGGGATTCGAACCCATGCCCTCTTGATCATGAGCCCAGTGTCCTAACCACTACTCCACCGGCCCCATTCGTCTTAAAGTTAAAGTTAAATTGGACTTAATTTGGGGGGGTTGGGGGTTATTACATGAAGCCCACATACCCATTAACTTCCAATCATCCAGTGCTGGTCTTTGGCTTTTGCCTGAAACAAAATGACCCTTTAAAGACCAAATCAATCCCACCATGTTGACAAAGCCAGCCGAAGTCACTTTAAAATGAAAAGACAGCAGAATGAGTGTAATTGTCTGTAATTGTCCCTGTCTGACCAAAAGGAAGAGGAATGTAGGTAGTGACGGTACTTGATGTATGACATGTCTGAGGTTGTAAAGGTTCCTAAATATAGGCTATAGGCAATATTTACTACCGAATTGCCTGCTCTGGCAACTGGTATGCAATGTACATACTGAAAACTAGGTTTTACTTCATAGTGAATGTTTTGGCATGCATGTGATACATTTTATTTTTTATCCTTTAATATCTGCGTTTAAGTGCGACCTGACTCGTAGCGATAAAGCCACCGTCACAAAGGACCAGGACCGTAGTGCTGTGTGATTCATTAAAAGCCACAGATGAATGTTGCATAAGTGTTACTGGCTCTTGTAAACTAAAAAAATCACAATACAGAAGAGGCGAACATTGTCTCTCCTACTCAGATGACATGCAGTGCAAGATGAAAAGAGTGGCACTCGATTTTGACTGAAAATGAAGTGCATCACTATTCAAATTCATGGACAACGCTTTATGATTATTTTAGATTGTTTCTGCCCTGAAAGCAGAGGAAACTACTATGTTGATACTGATGTGTGTTGCGTGGTTGTGACTTGCAGGTATACACGCGCTACGGGAAGTGCTACACCTTCAACGGGAACAAGAACTCACCAAAGCGGACACGGCAGGGGGGCATGGGGAACGGCCTGGAGCTGATGCTGGATATACAACAAGACGAATACCTCCCCATCTGGAGAGAGACCAGTGAGTCAGTGCACTATACACGAGCATAATAAAATACAAGATAAAGTAGAATAATATTTATCATATACTACATGTGAATAGCGCATTAAATATACAACAGTTATTTACTTCAGGCATTTTGGATGTATAGAATATTAAATAGACGTTATTACATCCAGCACAGGACTGGTGCGATCCGATTGGTCCGCTATCTGAGAATTAAATAAACATCATACCTAGTGAATAATTCCCTCACTGATTTGCCTAACCGTTTAATCCTATCTGTAAGGACCCATAAAGGCTGGAGCCCATCTCAGCAGACATCGGACAAAGGCAGGGTACAACCTGAATAGCTCACTAGACCATCACAGGGCAAAACATGCAACCATTCGCACTCATGCTCACACCTATTGATAACCTGAAAGATCCAATTAGCCTAATTTGCATGTCTTTGAAGCCTGGGACTGGAACCCAAGACTTTATCCCAAGACATTATCGTTATCACTAATACACGTAACACACTAAAAATGATAAAGCAATCATTTTCTAAACCGCTTAATCCTAATCAGGGTCGCGGGGAGGCTGGCAGCCAACTCAGCCGACTCTGGGCGAGGGCGGAGCACACCCTGGAAGCTAGCTATAAAAAACTTGTTTTAGTTTATTTTTCTTGTTTTCACATTATATATACTAAACACCTTTACGGAGTTGAGTTTTCTTATGTTTCTGTGTAGTTTTTACTGAACACTGAATGGGTAGGCTAAATGGATGGTGTCAACTGCACAGTATTTATCTACTTCTGCTCAGAGCATGCAGAGCTCACCTGACCTGCCTTTGTCATGGTTAAAATGTATAAAATACATTTATTTCAGTTTGCTTTTCTGTTGTTTTGATATACCTCTGAAAACATAGCACATACTGTTTTATATCCGAGCTCCTACAGGCGCCAGAGACCCATGTGAGCGGAACACCATACTTACGAGATCGTCGACTTGATAATCGCGATGCTGATTGGTCTGGTTGGCGTTTGGTGTAAACTTGATGCATGCCGACATCTGGGAAAACATACTAAAGCCAACTTCCTCACTCATTGGCCGAACCCTTTTATCCTAATAGGGCTGCGGGGAAGCTGGAGCCTATCTCAGCCGACACTGGGCGAAGGCACACCCAGAACAGTTCAGCAGACTAATGCAGGACAAATACTAAAGCAGTTTTTGTAAACTTTCTTTTTAACAGAAATTAAAATTGTTTTGTATTAGGTTTAATTTTTATTTCTTCGCAAGACAATAATGTGAGCTTTTTTCCCCTGCCAGATAAGAAACACACATGTAACTATCCTAGCAGAGCTAAATCTTCAGATTACAGTACCCTAATATTACTAAAATAACGTATTATTGGCAAACAAGAGTTTTCTAACATTTACAGGGATCTCCGCTTTTCCGCAGTGCCTAAATTAATATATAATACAACCAATCAGCCATTACATTAAAAACAATAGTGACCACTCGCAGGTGTCTATATAAGTGACTCTCACTGATGTGGGATGTGCAGAAAGTGAGTCCGTTCTCGCAGTTAATGTGTTGTAAGCAGGAAAAATGGGCAAATGTAAGAATCCGAGTGACTTGGATAAGAGTGACATTGATGCTAAACAGTGATGCTAAACAACTGGTTCTATTTATCCCCAGAATTGCAGGGCTTGCTGGGTGTTCCTGGTATGCAGTGGTAAGTACGTACCGAAGGTGTTGAGCTGGCAAGAGTGTCATGGCTGCTCAAGGCTCATTAATACATGTGGGGCATGAAGGCTAGTAGGTCTGGTCTGATCCCACAGAAGAGCTACTGTAGCACAGATTGTTAATGCTGACCATAATATAAAAGTGTCTGTACACACAGGTAAGTATAACCCCACACCCCCCCCCCCACCCCTCCTTAGCACTGGAGGAAGAATGGATTAGCTGTATTGTGTATTCAGTGGAAATGTTGTAAATAGTTGGATCTCCCATATAACACTCAGTGAAAAGTGGCTTTCTGTCTCCGTCTCCACAGATGAGACCACTCTGGAGGCTGGGATCCGTGTCCAGATTCATAGTCAAGACGAGCCTCCCTATATCCACGAGCTGGGCTTTGGGGTCTCACCAGGATTCCAAACCTTTGTGTCCTGCCAGGAGCAGAGGGTAGGCACCGGTCCACAACAATATACAATATCTCTTCTCGCCAGACCATCACAGCGCTCATATACACATACATCCATACCCAGGCATGATTAGGAACAGCCAGTTAGCCTAATGTGCATGACTCTGGACTGTAGGAGGAAACCAGAGTACCCAGAGAAAACCCACCATGCATGGAGAGAACAGGCAAGCGCCACACAAAAACACCTTGCTGTGAGGTGGATGTGCTAATCACTACACCTTCGTGCTGCCACATGTTTCTGATAAACAAGGAAACTAGGGAACTAATGGTTATAGCTTTAATAAGAAGGCTAGTAAAGCATTAATGTTTTATTATTATTATTTTTATTATTATTATTATCATTGTTCATTTATTCTTTTTCTGAGACGCTTAATCCAAATTAGGGTCACCGGGGAGGCTGGCACCCATCTCAGTCGAATTAGGGCAGAGTACACCATGGACAGCTCGCCAGGCCGTCACAGGGCATAAGTATTCATTCATTCATTCATTTTCGGAACATCTTATTCCTAATTAGGGTCATGGGGAGGCTGGCGCCCATGTATGATAATATAGTCATAGGGTTTGTTCACTCATCCTTAGTAACCGCCCGGTCAGCTTAGTGGTGGTTTACATTAGGCTGCACTTTTGTTTATATTTTAGGAAACAGAACCAACAGAATTCATTAGGAAATACTGCAGACAAAAAAAATTATGATAATAGCAACTGCATGAACGGGATCTAAAAAAGCAAACATGCCGAACACCTCAGTGCACAGATGAGACCAATGAAGAGCCTCATGGGACCAATTCGGAACTTATTTTAGTGTATGTGGGGGCTGAGTGTGAGGATTCATATCCAAATAAAAACTAAATTCAGGTTTAATCTGTGCCCACTTTCAAATTCGAACACAAAGCAAGATACAAATATCTGGAGATATAGAGCTTGACTGTAGGTAGTGTCATTGTGTTACACACCTACTGTACCTTCATGATGTTAGTAGCTCTTCGGAGTACTCAAACTTCTACCATGCGCTCTCTTTATGGACGCCTCCTGTGCCTGGAGTCAGTTTGAGCCCACTCTTCCACTAACAATTCACTAGAATGTGTGTTTGTGGTGCCTATTTTAGTCTTTCACGAACCGTTCCAAATTTTCCCACACCTTCTCTGTCTGGCCAACAGCTTCAATCCCGTTTTAGGTTACGCTTGTCTAAGTATGCAGCAGAAAGACGCTATACAGGAACACACTGCTCTCGGTGGGTGCAGCTTGTATCTGATGAACGCTCGACCTTATTAGTGAAAGGTGTTTTTACCAGCTCTGTGGATCTCGTGATGGATTCTGCGTCACTTCACGTACGGATTAAAGAATCTGCCAAAGGTGAAGGGTGTTCAGGTTGGAAGACATTTCCTCTTTTCATGTTCTCTGTGTATAATCATCCTATTAGCTGTCGTACCTGCCGCAGCCATGGGGAAACTGTCGTGCGTCGGCAGAGCCAGTGATCCCTGGATACGACACCTACAGCGTGAGCGCCTGCAGACTGCACTGCGAGAGCGTCCAGGTGCAGAAGGAGTGCAACTGTCGGATGATACATATGCCAGGTGTGTGTCTGTCAATGTGTGTGTGTCTGTGTGTGTGTGTCAGAGTCAGGCACTTTATAATCTGCTATTGATGAGCATGTCATGTCTGTAAACTCACTCTTATTGACTGGCGCATTCTATCAGTAGACCCATCAATCATCCTCACACTTGTCAGTCAAAGCCCCTGCCAGAAATGGGATTTCAGGGCCATTCATGTAATGAGCTTTCCATTTAGATGAGCCATTCATATGCAAGAATGACTTACCTCATTGCCATTCATGCTTTCAGCATCCTGACCTCTTTACCTGCCATTGCCTTTTCTATCATTCTTGTCAAATCATTGTATATATACATATATATGGGATATGATCTAATACCCTTGTGTGGATTAGATATAGACTTTTAGTCATATATGACAAGCGGACCTGGAATAACATTTTTATTGCTATATCCAAATTCTTGGGTCACGCACTCACTCATTTGCCGGACCCCTTAATCCTGCTATTAGGGTCACGGGAAGGCTGGAGCCGATCTCTGCCGATACTGGGCGGAAGTGGGGTACACCCTAAACAGTTCACCAGACCATCACAGGGCGAACATATATGCATTCATGCAACTGGGGACAATTTGGAACCGACAATTAGCTTAATGTGAGGAAACCGGAGTACCCAGAGGAAACCCACGCAAGCACAGGGAGAACACACAGAAATTCCCGAGACAAACCCGGGACTCAAACCTGAGACCTTCTTGCTGTGAGGCGAATGTGCTCATTCTTACCATACTTCAGTTCAAAATATTTTAAAGAAAAGCTAGTTATCACGAAGCTAGCTGGTTAGCGGTAGGTTCCTTTCCGTAGTCCGTTAAAGTCGTGTTTAGTGGAAAAAAACCCTGTAATCCTTAAAAAAAAAATGCATGTTGTTACTATGGCGTCATGGCGGCACAGTGGTTAGCATGTTCGCCTTACAGCAAGAAGGTCCTGGGTTCAATTTTTTCCCTTTTTTTCCAGAGCAAAGATGCATGTTTTTCCTTTGCTTGTGTGGGTTTCCTCCTGGTACTCTGGTTTCCTCTTTCAGTCCAGAAACATGCACAGTAGGCTGATTGGCAGTTCCAAATCACCCCTAGGTGCGAGAGTGGGTGTGAATGGTTGTGAATATGTTGGCCCTGCAGTGGTCTGGCGAGCTGTCAAAGGCGTACCCCACTTTCGCCCAGAGTCGGCTGAACGGGCGCCAGTCACCCCACAATCCTAATTTTGATAAAACAGCTGAGAAAATGAATGAATGAATAAATGTTCTTACTATGAAATTCTTAACTTTTATATTTTGTTTTTTTTGTGTAATTAGTCTGAAGAATCCAGCGTTAGTAACACTTCAGTCTATAGTAATTTTTTCGTAAAAATATTTATATATATATAATATCATATATATTTCTTATTAATATTTATTTTATAGGAAGGAGTAGTAATCATTTCATCATTTACTCACCATGTCAAATCTGTTCATATCCCCATTTACCATTAAGTCCTATCTTTATACAATATTCCAAATCATAAAACAATATGGTAAATTAAAGCTCTTGAACACAGCAAACATCTTTCTGCAGGAAAAGCGGATATCTGTACACCATCGAAAGTCAAGTGTGTCGACAGAGCGCTTGGTAAGATCTGCTCCCAAAACTAATCTATTAATAATCATGTAATTAATCCACCAAACACTGCATGCCACTAGATTTAATTATATCCTTATTATATTATACTATACTCATAAAATAAAACTACTAAAATAAAATTATCACCACAATATCCAGGGAGAAAATGTCCTGCACTCTAATCAAGCCTTGACTAATGAGCATAATCTCTATGGCATTGTTGCTTCAGTTGAGTAGAGGCCCAGCAACATTACTATGTCAATAAAATAAAGGTATCATTTTCACACATGTATGGCACTGCAGAGTCCTAAAGTTAATCCTATTGAAAGGCTTTGGGAGGTGCAGGAGAAGACTTTATGGAGGGGTTTGATTTTCCCGTCAACAATGGATGCAAATAGATGCTGTGATGTTGCTCAAGGTGGCGAAACAATGTCATAATTTCATTAATGTCAAAATATTATAGTGCATAATATTATCAAGTTTTTTGTTTTGGCCGTGGAGTGTATTATTATGCTTTATTTCTTATTTTATCCCTTATAAAGCTTTGCTCGAGATAAGCACAGGAGATTCATGTGTGTGTGAGACGCCGTGTAACGTCACACGATATGGAAAAGAGCTCTCTATGGTTAAAATTCCCAGCAAAGGGTCGGCACGCTACCTGTCTCGCAAGTTCCACAAAAGTGAAGAGTATATCAGGTGACTTGCAGGAACACACACTCAGACACACATTTTTATCTTAGTCCACTTTGTAAGGATCTAAATTCAACCTCACTCACCGCCTCACTCATTTGCTGAACTGCTTAATCGTAGTATTTGGGTCACAGGAAGGCTGGAGCCCATCTTAGCCAACACTGGGCAAAGGCGGGGTACACCCTGAGCAGTTTGCTAGACCATCGCAGTCAACACACACACAATAATTTACACTGTCAGGGGCACTTTGCCTACTCTGCATGTCTTTGGACTGTGGGAGGAAACCGGCGTACCCGGAGGAATTTCCAAACAAGCACAAGGAGAACATGCAAACTCCTCACAGAAACGCCCTTGCAAAGGAACCAGGACCTTCTTGCTGTGAGGTGGATGTGCTAACCACTGCGTCACCGTGCCGCCCTTGGGTTAATCTGAATCTTTAATGCCATCAATCTAAACCTAATCAAAATTAAAATATGATATATTTGACTTTACTCCCAGTGCAGATAACACTTGGGATAACTGGGTTATCAAATGCCGGCCATGTCTCTCACTGTCTGTGGTGAGAGGAATGTAAAAGAACCATTGCTGATTTT
>JBCNYG010000019.1:6940721-6955675 GCA_039654305.1 Porochilus rendahli
CGAATGAATATTTTAAGGCCTATAAGTTTTTAAATTAAATTAAAAAAGACCCTAAAATCACCCCTCTTAATTTGTGTCATTTGTTGGGTTTTAATGAAAGAGGCAGATTGTTTTGACTCCGAGCGTTGCCGTTATTAAAACCTGAGGATGAGGATGAGACCTAAAGATGACATTGTGGTGTCTTGTAGGTGGTCCAGCCCAGCATTGGTGACGTGATGGTGGACTGTTTTAAAGATAATGCGTCTCATTCAGAGTTGGAGGCCAGAGTTCTGAGAGTTCAGCCTGTAGAGATCCTGGTACCCTCCAACCTCTCGGAGGCCACCGAGCGTCTCCTGCGCACCATCGCTCTGGCCAGGTTAGACACTTGAGCGTTTATATTTCATTTGTTTGTTAAACATGATGGTAATTGTACAGTTTATGCTTAAATGGAAGAACATGTAGGATAAAGTTTTATAAGGCTGTTGAACTCCTAAAAATATAATTTAAAGTCAGATTGAGTTCACAGCTCTGAAAGATCAGTTTCATACCTACAGTGTTGTCCTCGTTTGGTTTGAATTGACCTTATTTCCAAATATTTCTAATGCATATATCTATAGTAATGAATTTATTTTGTAGTGTTCACATACACAAGTAACTTTTCAAATTTCAAAAATCTTTGTAAACATACAAGTTCGCGTCCCGTCATATCTCTGATGCTTAAAGTGCGTTTTAAATGAATTTTATTAAATTTAATAGAATGAACAAACTTATTGAATCTAAAATGTGCTACCATTTGTCTAAATAACATGGTGTAAGTATTAGAATATCTGAATTTGTAAACATGTTGATTATAGAGCTAGCGTGTGTGTGTGTGTGTGTGTGTGTGTACACACATAGCCATGGAAAAAGAGACGACTTATAATGGGAATATATACACACACAAGTTTGAAATATGATTGTGAAATGAAGCTGTTTGGAATTTAAATGAGTATAGATGTGTTCATACAGAAGGAGTCCGTCTCAATAATATAAACTCGGTGGATTACATTGTAAGAGTTCATCAGGCTTTAACATTCAAAACTTTGCAATTTTCATTCATTCCTCATTTTCCGGGGTCGGGTCGCGGGGGCAGCAGCCCGAGCAGTGAGGTCCAGACGTCCCTCTCCCCAGCCACTTCCTCCAGCCAAGGGGGGACGCCAAGATGTAGTCCCTCCAGCGTGTTCTGGGTCGGCCCCCGGGGTCTCGTCTCGGTCGGACATTCCCGAAACACCACACCAGATCAGGCTTTAAAATTGAAAGTTCAAGTCTCATTTTAGTTTGTTTATCCTTGTGTTTCTGTATAGTATATATTAAATTTCTGGCTGTATGCACCGAAAAGACATCACTAGAGACTGTCGTGGTTAACATCTGTAAACATAAACGTCTAGAGGTCTTGTTTCGGTTTGCTCTTATTTATGTTACGGGGTAATACAAGACATCAATTGAGTGTCAGGGTCCTGATCCACCTTTTTTTCTAAGCCGTTTAATCCTAATTAAGGTTGTGGGGAGGCTGGTCCACGTCAGCCAACTCTGGGTGAAGGCAGGGTACACCCTGGACAGCCATTGCAGAGCCAACACACATACAACCGTTCGCACTCACACCTAGGGGCAATTTGGAACCGCCAGTCAGCCAACTGTGCATGTTTTTGGACTGAGAGGAAACCAGTGTACCGGAGGAACCTGATCCACCTGTATGGGTTTATTCTTTTGGTAATGACTGGCACACTGTACACACAGCACGGTGGCGTAGTGGTTAGCACGTCCGCCTCACAGCAAAAAGGTCCTGGGTTCGATTCCCAGCTCTGGTTTCCTCCCACAGTCCAAAAACATGCACAGTAGGCTAATTGGCTGTTCCAAATCCTCAACCCGCCCTCAACCAGAGTCGGCTGAGATGGGCGCCAGCCTCCCAGCGACCCTAATTAGGACTGAGCGGTTCGGAAAATGAATGAATGAATGGCTCACTGTACAAAACATTTAAGCACCACTCGGACGTACTCGGGGTGTCAGAGCTTGTAAACCGGGAGCCTTATTAAAGCTTATGGTTTCCTGGAAATCCTCACAGTTTTCTGCGGTTGAAAGTATTGATTTGTAATGTTTTCATTGTCAGAGATAAGCATGACGAGAACCACAGGCCGGTTTTCCACAAGGTATTGTAACATTTCATACACCCCGTCACACACACTTTTTATCTGCTGGCTGTGTTCTGAACGTCTCCGTGTTCTGGTTTAGGGTCCAGTCATCAAATTTAACAGCAACCAGCGATACGCCACCACTGCTGTAACCGCCTCCATCATTCGAGAGATTGCAGGAAAGATGGCCGTGCCTCTTCAGGTTTATCTACCCTCATTACTGATGATGTTTTTTTTATTGTGCGCTTTTGCTAAGACGGGTACGCTAACCGTTCAGGACACTTATCCACCTAACACCAGCGAGATCAAAACCCCACCACAGGTCATTGTGGCTTGTCCCGGTAAGGGGCATTTTGGGGGTCAGACTGCGTGCCTCTCTGTCTCTGTCACAATGTCCTGCCATGATCGTTAAACATATAAGTTTGGATTGCATTTCATTTTTCAAACCCTTTATTAGGGTCACAGGGAGGCTGGAGCCCATCCCAGCCAAATCTGGCCATACGTGGGGTACACTTTGAACAGCGCGCCAGCTCATCGCACGGCCAACACAGGCACTCAAACATTTACACTCACACCTAGGGGCAATCAGGAACATCTAATTAGCCTAATGTGCATGGCTTTGGAGTCTGGGAGTATAGTGTCACATGACATACATCCTCTGTGATGTCACAGATTGGGATGGTTATAAAAATTCTGGGACTTCACTGTGCTTCCAGTTTGACTTGCATTGCGTTATTTCCCAGGATGTGATGGTGCGGAATGACAGTCCCTGCGGAACGACCATCGGGCCCATTCTGGCTGCTCGGCTGGGAATTCCGGTGCTGGATATTGGTGCGCCACAGCTGGCCATGCACTCCATCAGAGAGATGTGCTGCACCTCCGGAGTTCTCCAAACCACAACTCTATTCAAGGTTTTTCCACTTTTCTGAAATTTCTCATCTTCAAACCTCTTTCTTCAGTCCATAACACCTCTTCCATCCTTATCCAGCTGTAACCCTCCAGCACCAAACTAATCACATGGGTTAATTTTCCCTAAATAATTTCCTTAGCAGCGCATATTTCTATCAAAATCATCAACATGAAATTTGGAACAAATATTTAACCATTTAAAATTCCATGAGCATAGTTCACTTGGATGGTTTTCACCGTAGTCTGTCTCATACAGCTGAAAGTGAAAGTCAAGTGCAACTTATTCTCAGGTCTCGGATTTGAAAGGCGTTCGGTTGGATCAGAACCATCGTTTAAACCGGACTCTCCGCCATCAGACTCTGAACGCACTTTCTTCGTCGTGTTTCCATGACTGAGACATTCACAAATGTAAACCACATCAATTAGATGAAACTCGCAACGTTTAAATTGAGCAAATCCTTCAAATTGCCTCCATATGAAAGAAAGCTTAAATGTGAACGTGTGCTGCGGGCGAGAGAATTCGCTCACATTGAAGGGGTTTGAAAAAGATTTGCTTTTGGGAATTATGTGCTTTTACGTCAAAAGATTGGCTAGTGGGAATTCCAAGGTCGGCTATGGTACTGAACCTGACGGAGGAGATGTTTTTCTATGTTTATTTTTATTTATTTGTTTACAAAATTTGAAATTCAATCATTTTCACCCACTAATGTGTGACGCGGTCACATTAATTTAAGCGTCCTTTACAGACGTTATTATTGTAGAGAAATATTTATCGCCTTGATTACATAAAGGTTTATGTAGGATGAAAGGTGCAGGCACGTTTACATGTGTAGTGATGTTAAGTTTTTTACCGTATATTGTAGTAAGAATGTTACGTTAATTCTTTTGGTTCATTAAGTGGTTGGGGAAAAGTCAGGGTCATTGACTGCAAGTAATCACGCGGCCTTTCTCGGTTTCCCGGTTTGGATTATTAAGACTGCGTGGCGTGTTCGTGGGATGGACTTTGTGGTGTTTTTCTTTTTTTTTTTTTTTTTTTTTTTTCTGGACTTTTTAGTTTAATTTGGGAGACTGTGGAAAAAGGGGGCATTTAAGGCATTGGGGTTTTGCACGGGTTATTTGTTACAAATTTATCATTCATGAGAAATACGGCGTGCAATGCAGCGAATAATTGTTTTACGTCATATTACACATATGCCCTTTAATCTCTGGTTAGTTGTAAAGGAAGTGGAAAACTGATGGCTGACTTCTTGTTTCATTTAAAGAACCCCTTGTGCTTTTTACATTAACTCAACCTGTGTTTAAAAGGGTTGTTTGTTAGAAATGAGGAATAAAAATATGACCCTGCAACCTCTGACTGGTTTGGTGCTGGAGGCTCATAATTATGTTCTTTTGCGACACCTTTTTCATGCTTCTACAGTGATTTTAGTTATTAAAAATGAAAAATGTTGAAATCAATAATGTTGTTGTAGTTAAATAATTAAATTGGGTTTGCTTTCAATCTTAACAGTGTAGCTTCATAAAGTGAAGGATACAAGCTTTAAAGGTTCAGTGTGAAACATTTTGGAAAATATAGTAGCAGAAATGAAGTATCTTATCAATAGATAAATTTTTGTTAGTCTATAATCATTAAAAAATTTAAGTTGTTGAGTTTTCAGAACCTTAGAATAAGCTGTTTATATCTACACGGGGAGCAGGTCCCTTCTCATGGTGTCCGCCATCTTGCACAGCTGTGTTTCTTCAGTAGCCCAGAACCATGCAGTCTTCAGTTGGTTGTAATCTGGATCCTCACATCTAGATCCCACTAAATATTACATACTGTACCTTTCGGAAGTAGGCTCATGTCATTAAATGTCAAAAAAAGTTTTTGGAATTTGTATAAAAATTTTTTTACAACAAACTAATTTCCTGTTTTGTTCTTTTTGTTGTGTTTTATTATTTTTTTCCCAGGGCTTCTTCGAGCACTTCCCCTCTGTAAGAAACATGCTTGTGGTGGACTAGAGTGCTGCTCTGACACAAACATAACCAGACAGGTGGATAGATGCATATCCGACTAAGAAAAAAAATCACAATCTGTCTTTTTATCATATCTTGGATGAATGATTATTGTTACTTTAAATAATTAACACTTAAATTTGTATAAGGGTTCTACTGCAGTGAAAGCACAATGTTGTTGGTTGTTAGTTAGAACCTTTATTCCAGGAACACAATCCTACATTTACTGTCAGTACAGGTGAGATGGATTAGAGCGACTCTATTACTCGACTATCAGGCTGTCTATTTGGATACTTAACCTTTGGCTGTTTTCCAATTTAAACTGAATGTAATTGATAAAGACAATAAATAAATTCCGTGGCTCTTTCTTTTGTTTTTGCATTAGATTTGGATTTATTTTCTATTTCACCTTTTAGGAAGTCTGTTCTACATTTTTAAAAGGGAGATATGCTTTTTTCCACTTTATTTGAGTGTCAAATAACATGGTTGGTGCATGGTAATTTTTCCCTCAGGGCTAAAATTATCCTAAACACATTTTGCAGTATTTATTTATTTATTTAATGTATAACGTTTTTCCTATGAAGTCACCCTAGTGCATCACTTTTGGCCTTGCCCCAATAAGCCCCTCCCCATAAGGTATCTCTGCCCATCCTGGTCTCCCTTCCACTGCACTGAAAGGAAGGCTACCCATTTCAGAAATTCAACCTATCAGAGCAGAGTAGGCACAGAGAGCGGAAAGGCCATAAATGGGACGAGGAATCCAAACAGGCTGCCCAGTTTGCACACTCTAAATCAGGGTTACAGGAGGGGGAGTGAAATGACTTCCTGAAGAAGGAATTGTTGTGGAGGAATTTGGATTAGGAATCATATGTCGGAGCTCTACTCGTGTCTGAAATGAAAAATAAATGGGCTATACTTTCTTAAGCGACACCTTCCAGCTGTATTTAAACAACAACACTTTTTTTTTTAAAAATTAAAGCTGCAACCACCACTGTTTGGTTTCTGCCATTACTGCTGCCTTTCTAATACTGCTATATTTAATAAATATTGATTTGTCTTTTTTATTTTACACTGAGAATACCTATCTGAAATGTCATTGACAGTAAAGATCATTCATTAAAGGGTATAGTTGAACGAAAAATTTTAAAAATTGCCTGCATCCCTCAATGGTAAAAAGAAATTCCCGGATCTGGATCGTGACCCTGATTACCACCAAAATATAATGGAGTGTTTTTTGGGCCATATGCCACCCCTCCAAAAAAAAAAAAAAAAACACAATGCTGACAAAAATATGACTTTCTTGGCAGAGGTAACAATAATTTAATGAAAGCCCTGCAAAGCACGCTTCCTCCGAAATCATCTATTACATTAATTTCCTCCAGATCCCGGAAGTAATGATTTCACTGTTAGAACACACTGGCAGCTCACACACAATAGCTGATTTTATAAGCATGGAAACTTGCATCAACTCACCAGACCCCTCCTCAGCTGGTCTTCCATGAATGGAGGATGCTGCGCCTACAACAGCGTCTGGGAGGTTAAATGAAGATGTATTTTCAGACTAAAAAAATATTTTAAGCCTGTATTTCTTTACAATCTGCTACAATACTGCTTTTTATCCCCACTTCGGTGGCTTCTCAACAGCTCTCATGGGTACTTTATATCACACTGACTGATTATGGTAAGTACTGGTGCATTTAATCTGCAGCACTGCCTACTATTTACTTTATAGAGAGAAGCAAAATAAGCAGTGCAAGGTAAGATGGTGGAACAGATTACGAAATTTATAAGAAAAATAGGATTGCTTTACACGCTGTGGGTTAGTTATATTTCAGTTCCTTGGTGATGGTTACCACACCAACCTTAGCGCAGTACAGTACAGAAGAGATAGAACACTTAACAGTAGCATGGGTATTAATGCCAGAATTGCTGGTACCTTGGAATTCCCACACAGTACAGGCTCTAGCTTTGAAGACTTTGGCTCCAGCCCTAATCATTTTTCATTGACTTTTCGTTTTTGTAGGAGATTGAACCTGTCGAAAGGTAGATCTCCAGGAAAAGGGTTGATAACCACCATGAGAGAATGGTGCAGGGATACAGTGACAGGCATTTCTGTACTCAAGAACCCTCGACAATTTCTGTTATAATGATGCCTCAGGTGGTGGGAGCGCTGTGTTGGAGCCTGCACGGGTTTTATTTTTGGGATGAGCATTCAGAATTCCTCAGCTATTTCCAGCAGTTTTCACAGAATGTTTCCCCAAGTGGCCACCAGATCGCTGTTTATAAATTAATAAACTAGCTTAGTAATACAAATTCCTGAAATGTGTCCCTTAATGCTGAATGTTTGCATTTCTACACAGGAAGTTAAAGAATGTGTTATTATAAAAAACTACTTACTTTGCTAAAATGGTGCTTAGCATGTCCAAGGTCTTATTTGAATAATGGAAACTGCCCAAAATAGCCAAGGGAGTCACAGATGACAGATCTGCATGTGAAAAATGCTTTGCTGATGATGAGAGAGGCCCGAGGAAAATTTCAAGCCTGCAGATCAGAACTTAAGAGGACAACGGTAACTCAAATATCCACTCGATACAACCACGCTGAGAACAAAAGCATCTCAGAGCACACAGCGTACCAAACGTTGAGGTAGATGGCTTACAAAAACCAAAGACCACATTCCCACATAACAAAGTTGCTCTGACCCAGAGATGGGCCACATATTCCAGTTATGATTGGCTCACATACTGAAATCTGACAACGGTCCATCAATGTCCCACCTTTGGTTGCTTGTATGTGGATCACATGATGTGGCACATGACAAAGCCATGTCGTTCAACCAAACCAGGCTTAATCTGACTCTATCATTGGTCACCTGTTGTTTTGTAACTTGGTGGGATTGTTTCCTTCGTCACTTTATCACAATATTTTAATAAGAATGGGCCGTTAACTTGGTTTTCCTCCACAGTTTGGGGATTTATGATTATTCTGAATAAAATACTGTAATTGAAGGCTTCCTTAGATCTGGAAAGCGTCTAAACCTGGTGTCTGTCCCAAACCCGTCTTAACCAGGGTTTGGAACAGACAGACCGACCAACCAACCATCATATCAACCAAAATCAATTTTGGTCAAATGATATAGGTTTGTCTTAGTGGCAATCAGAGGTGGCACACTAACAGACCATAATTCATTGCAGTATGTGGGCCAGGTCTTATTAGAATTTGTGGCCCGTCTCTTGGCCATTCCATCTTTGCATCGTGGGTTTGGTTCTGTTCCACTTAGCCGATCTGAGGCTACAGTAGGCACGGGCTTACCCAAACTGGATGGTTGAAGATTTTTTAATTTGTATTGATCCAAAAATACAAATGAATAGAAAAACAGCATTATATGTGGTTACAGAATAAAAGCTTGTGAAGTGCACTGTAGAAACACAGAATTGTTGAACCTATATGTTTTTACTATATTCATTCATTCATTCATTCATTTATTAAGTCATTCATTGCGTAAACGCTTAATAATACTAGAGTCAGAGCAAGATTTGAGCCTATCTCAGCCGAGTTTGGGCAAAGGCGGGGTACACCCTGAACAGCTTGCCAGGTTATCGCAGGGCCAACACACACAACCATCCATTCATAATCACACTCACGCCTAAGGGAAATTTAGAACAGAAACTCAGCCTAATGTGCATGTCTTTGGATTGAGGGAGGAAACCAGAGTACCCAAGAGGCAACCCACACAAGCTACAAACTCCACAGAAACGCCCTCACTGATCCCACTCACACCTAGGGGCAATTTAAAGCAGCCAATTAGCTTTATGTGCCACTGTCCTGGCCTGTTTTTGCCACACTGTGGATATTTGAAATACATTTTCAAGGCAACTTTCCTAAGGTTTCTCACAATCCGCCCTCCTCCCTCTCTCCCTCCCTCCCTCCCTCCCTCTTTTCTTTTCCTGCAAACCGAACAACACTGCTTTCCTACAGTCAGTGTGTCGGTGCACATTCATAGAAACCCCGTGCTGTGTGTGTGTGTGAGTGTGTGATCCAGGAGTCTACAGCCTACAAGGCGGCATCGAGTCTCTACTTCAGCAGCCTGTATTCACGGGGCGGGATGTCGGTGTGAGCATTAAGGGAAGAGCTCGAAGTGAACATGAAATCCCGGCGCTTCTGGATTCTCCTGGCTGTAATGAGCGCCTGTCAGCAGCTCGCATCTTCTGCCACATACGGTACGTCATTAAACACGCACAGTGCATGAGGTGTCGGGGCTGCGGAGCTGCGTTCTAACCCAGTGCGCACAGTGCGCACAAACAACCCGGGCTGCGTTCAACCCCAGTGCGCACCAACAACCCTGTGGAGCGCTCTCCATGCTTATGGGATAAAGTTGGATGATTGATAATAGCAGTCATTTGCTTATTAGATTTAATGCATGCTCTGTATTTCATTATGATTAAAACCCCAAACTCTTCAGTGTTGTTTCCTCTCCTGCAGCCGTATGTATGCATTAGTCGTGACTTACAGGCGACTGCACTGCCATGCTGGTCAATAAAAATATAGCTGTTCATATAATGACGTCAAAAGGCTGTTAAAATAGTGTTGGGAGTCTAAAAATCAATCAATCAATCAATCAATAAATTAATTAGTAATAATAACAACAAAAACAATAATAATAATAAAAATAATAATAATAATAATGTATTATTATTCCCCTATTATCTTATTCTGAAATTCTGCCCCTGTGAATATAACAAGAATACATATAAATCAAAACAGGACCACTGTGTCATTTGCGGTGTCATCGTCACTATATCCAGGACTTGGCAAAGACTTTTGTTGTTGTAAACAACTGTTGCAAGGCAAGCTATTTCAGCAGCTTACCCTGCATTTTCCCTCAGTGCACAAGAGATGAGTTTCTTTCTGCAATAAAGATGGCATCCCTTTTTCTTCCCCCACAGGCCCTTCTGCATGCACTATGACTCATCCATGAAGCAAAGCCGATCCGGTCACTGGTGTTTTCAGTCTGTCAATGTAGAGTGCATTTATTTAAATATATTAAGAAAAAGAAGTCGCTTTTAGATATAGTTGTAAGAGACCTACGTTTTGTATGGTACGCCGCAGAATAGTGCTGTTGTCACTAATGATAGAGTGCATTGATTAAAAAAATTATGAACATTCAGTATACATGCTTTCATGTTCTGTATTGTATACTGCTTCATACTGGGTACTTTAATATTTTTAAGTGGAGTCATTTATTGATTTGCTGAGCTGTTTAATTCTAGTAGGGTTGCAGGGAGGCTGGTGCCTATGTCAGTTGACCCGGGGCAAAAACGGGGTACACCCTGAACAGCTTGCCAGTCTATCTCAGGGCCAACCCTCACTCACTCATGAACTCATTTGCCTAACCTCTTATTTCTACTAGGGACTTAGCCAATACTTGGTGAAGGCGAGGTACACCCTAAACATCCAGACCATCACAGGGCAAAACACACATATTCATTCACACTCACACCTAGGGACAATCTGGAACAGCCACTTAGCCTAATGTGAAACTCACAGAGCTACAAACACTGTTAAATAAAAACTAAGATGGTAAAGACTAGTTCTCAAATTCACTGTGTAATAATACCAGATTTAATTACATCATCACACTTAACAAAGTGTCAGTGACAGAAATAACCTTAAACAACTGCTGACTTTTCACAGCTTAACTCCAGTTTAAAGGCAGCATTTCACTAGTGAATAGCCAATGTGTTCTATCTTCCATTATCAGTACGTTTTGGCTTAATATAAAAGTTTCTTGGTGAAACTAGCCTAGCTCACAGGCTGACTATCTCTTATTCACCTGTTAATCTTGTTGTGTTTCTGTATCTGTGTACATTAACAATAACAAGACTGCATGAACAGAGGAATTATCTTATTATAGGGTGATAACTTGACAGTGCAACAATGATTCATAGGAATTGGATAAGTCTGAGTTAAAATATTATAAACAGAATATAGAATACGATTTTAAGAGAAAAAGTTCACTGAGACTCGCATACAGGAGTAAGCAAACGGTTTCAGACAGACATTGTGAATAATGATTCTCTTTCATTTCCAATAGAGAACAATGTATTTCATGCTTATCTGCCAAATCATACTAGGGTCACAGGGAGGCTGAAGCCTATCTCAGCCAACACTGGGTGAAGTCAGGGTAGACTCTGGTCAATTTGCCAGTCCATCACTGGGCAAACACAAACACAACCATTCACACACACACTAATACCTAGAGACAACCAATGAGGTTAATGTGCATGGGTTTAATCTGAGGGATGAAACCAGGGTACCCAGAGGAAACCCTTGTAAGCACGGGGAGAACATGCAAACTCCACACAGAAACGCCATCACTGAGCCCAGGACGTGAATCCTGCATCTTCTTGCTGTGGGGCAGACGTGCTAACCACTACGCCGCTGTGCCGCCCACACTGTGTTTCGTGTTTATTTAGTATGCCTGATAGTTGAATGGGCTCCTTTAGGGTATTCACTATTATCTGAGCGCTAGATCAATATCACTGTATTGGAGATATTATTTGAGGTTATTTGCGACCAAATTGCTGGATAATTTTTGATTTTCAGGACTAAAATTGAAACAAATCTGTAGAAAACATAGTAAACATACAGATCTGAATCTTGTTACTGGTATTTGGGTTTTGGGTCGTAAGTAGAGCTCTGAACACAGTTGCAGAAAATGGGGGTGCTGAAGGTGTTGTAGCAGATCTAGATTAATCTAGATCTAAATTCAGTTTGCCTCAACTCAGTTCAGTTTGCAGGGCATGGCCATGCAGTTGTGTGCTGATGTATTTCAGCACCATGGATAGTGACTACAGTCCTATCCGTTCCAAATACACAGCACTGGCCTATAGGAATTGTGTGTGTGTGTGTATGCTTTGTTTGTGCAAATCCTTTGCGAAGCATGCCTTGTACTCCCAACGCATATGTTAGACCAGTTAGCTCTTCACAGTATTTGTTTGTGATATTCTGTGAAGGACAGACCCTCAGATTCTGGCATGCATATACGCTCTGCATCTGCAGTCTGGTCTCTCTTGCTGGCTGAATCACCTTTCATGAATTCCCACATCGTACCATCGTTGTGGGAATGTCGGCATATTTTTCTGTGCAAAGGAACACGAAAATGAATCTCACTCACTCACTCACTCACTCACTCACTCACTCACTCACTCACTCACTCACTAGCCGAACTGCTTACTCTTAGAATGGCAGGGAGGCTGGAGCCTATGTCTGCCAACACTGGGTAAAGGAAGGAAGGGGTAAACTCTGAACAGCTAACCAGACCATCGCAGGTTAACACACACAACCTTTTACACTTGCACTTACACCTAAGGGCAATTTGGAACAGCCAATTAGCCTAATGTGCATGTTTTTGTGAGGAATCCTACACAAGCATTGGGAGTACATGCAAACTCCACACAGAAGTACCTGAGCCCAGGACTTGAACCTATGACCTTCTGACTATGAGGCGGACCTGCTAACCACTACACCACTGTACCACCCCTCATTTTTTATTCTGTTGATTTTCTGAATTGCTTCATCCTTTGTTCGGGTCATATGAAGGCTGGAGCCTAACTCGGCCAACTTTGAGTGAAGGCATGGATACACCCTGAACAGCTTGCCAACACAAACACACAATGATTCACCCTCACACCTAGGGGCAATCAAGAGTTTCCAGTTAGCCTAATGTGCGTATCTTTGGACTGTGGGCGGAAACCGGAGTACTCGGAGGAAACCCATGCATGCACAGGGAGAAGATGCAGACTCCGCACAGAAACACTCTCGTACTTTTCTTACTGGATATCAGAAGATATGGCATGTTTGCTACACTGCCTGTTACTGTTTGTGAACCTGTACAAAGAAGCAAAGGAGATGAAGTGCCTTGGTGTACAGTTGTTTGTCAGTTGTTATATGAATGACCAGGGTAAGCATAGGAGATAAAAGTGGTGTAGAACATTCACCGCTGTAGTTAATTATTAGAGATGTTAATTTCCTGTTATACTGTCAGACATGCATATGGAAGAAAAGTAAAGGGAAAATATGAGCTCTGGTAATATGCAGAGGCCATTGTGGGTTTCTTTACACCAGAGTAAGGGAACTCATTTCAGGCTACACCTACATTACATTACAATCATGTGGGAAAAAAAACACCAATTATAAATAATCATTCATTCATTTATTTGCTGAACTGCTTAATCCTTATAGGGTTAATGGGAGGCTGAAGCCTATCTCAACCAACTGGGTGAACAGCTTGCCAGGACAACACAGACTCAACTATTCACACCCACACTAACCTCATGTACATGTCTTTGGATTGTGGGTGGAAACTGGAGAACCCAGAGGAAACCCATGCAACCCATGGGAGAACATGCACACTCAGAAATGCAGGAACCCAACAACCCAACTTCTCTGCTTACCGACAAGGCCATGGGCGAGCTACTTCCATGCCTTTCCTCCCTGCCGGGCAGGAACAGGACCCGCTGCCTCCAACGTGGCTGTTGACTGGACAGCCCATGACGAGCGCTCAGAATCCTAGGTGATGCTGGCTACATGGACCAATGGGTCCAGCATGTGTACGAGTCCGAGGGCCACACTAATAACCCCCCGGCACAAAGAAAGTGACAGAGGGCTGTGTGCCTCTGGTAAAACAATGCTTGGGCAGCGCAAAGCCAGAGAAAACTCTGGTAGAGGCCCACATTGATTCCGATGTGCAAATTGGTTGTTTGACCTGAGTATAGGGGAGAAAAAACTCTCTAATCAAACCATCTGGGAGCTGGTTCCCTCTAAAGTCTCCCTTAGGATAGCTGTGGCTTGGGCTGCAGGTTCATCTGGTATAGTTTGTGATAAGATGCATTGGGGCCAAAATGGTCTCAACTTATTCTCAAACTTTACATTTGTAAAGAAACAAGCTCACCGGATGATATCATGGTTAAAACCTCAGGCTTAGACATAAAACACTGCAAATGTTTCCATCAGACTACATTTTTATCTTGTTGTTTTCAAGCTACTCTCTTCAAACCAGCTTCAGCTCATCCATCATGTATTCGAGTAGTGTGCTTGTATCCAGCTTTTGGAAAGACACACATACTCTCTGGTTTTCTTATCCCTTTTTAAAACGAGTAGAGGTTCAGAAACAAAGAAATAAAATTTATATGGAATATATATACATGGGATCGTACAGCGGCGTAGTGTTGAGGCACATCTGCCTTAAAGTGAAAAGGTCCTGTGTTTGATTCCAGGGTGAGGGTATTTCTGTATGGAGTTGGATCCTCTCTCCATGCTTGCGTGGTTTTCTTCCGGGTACTCTGGTTTCCTCCCACTGTCCAAAGACATCCACATTAGGTTAAGTAGAAGAATTACTCACCACGTTACTAAATTCTAATGGGATTTTATATTCATCCAAATGCAAGCGGATATTCATTACTCTAATGCCCTCTCACCTCTCAGCTTTTTAATTCTTGCTTTTCTTTCTCTTACTTTCCATCCCATCTTGTATTTCTCATTGTTCTGCATCAGTCTCTCTCACACGTACTCCCTCGGTAAGCCCCAGAAGAGTAGAGATGAAGCAGAGAGGAGGTGTCCAGTGCAGACTCTAAAAACAGAACCTCAGGGAACTCCTACACCATTACCACGTTTAGTACTTAGAATGAATTATGGATGAAGTGTGTGCATCTGTGCACATATCCCTGCACTTTATCTCACCCCCAAACAGCTGTACGTATGTCCAGGATGTCCAGGGTTTTCTGTGTGGTTGAGTTTTCGATCTCACATTTCGTATTATAACAACAAGGTCTGGTGATGTTTGCTCTTTTCATGATGGTGTGACCATATGCTTGGTAAGCAGTATTTGTCGGTTACTATGGTGCT
>JBCNYG010000019.1:7123832-7134265 GCA_039654305.1 Porochilus rendahli
TCTCTGTCTGTCTCTCTGTCTGTCTCTCTGTCTGTCTCTCTGTCTGTCTCTCTGTCTGTCTCTCTGTCTGTCTCTCTGTCTGTCTCTCTCGCTGTCTCTCTCGCTGTCTCTCTCTCTCTCTCTCTCTCTGTGTGAGTGTATAAATCCAGGTGCTCTCGTTCCTGTGTGTTTATAGATGCTGGGTTTAGCTCAGGGGTGTTTTGATCACACCGTTCCCTACACCAGGCAGAGAGTCCAGTTTGGAAAACGCATCTTTGACTTCCAGGTAAAACACACACACACACACACACACACACACACACCATTGTTACGCAGCTGTTTGCTTTATGTAGCTTTTCATTTAATACATTATATAAAGTTTGAAAGGTGAAATGAAAGCAGTCACGCTCACACAGACAAGTAAAAAAAGACAGAGAATCTGATGGAAAGGAAGAAAGATAGAGATGTAAAAGAGGGATTCATTTAAGAGGAAAAAAATAAAAAGAGAGAAAATAGAAGAAACTAAAAAAGGGGAATAGTGGAGAAAGAAATACAGAACAAATGAATGAAAGAGAGATGATATTGTATGGTAGTTGGCGCGTTGTTGTAAACGTGGTGATGGTGTTTTGAGTGGGTATTGAGCACGGTGTTGTGTGGTTGTAAACGTGACGGTGTTGTGTGGTTGTAAACGTGACGGTGTTGTGTGGCTGTAAGCGTGGTGTAAACGTAATGAGTACGGTGTTGTGTGGTTGTGAGTATGGTGTTGTGTGGCTGTGAGCGTGGTGTTGTAAACATAATGAGTGCGGTGTTGTGTGGTTGTGAGCGCGGTGTTGTGTGGTTGTGAGCACGGTGTTGTGTGGGTAATGAGTACGGTGTTGTGTGGTTGTGAGCGTGGTGTTGTGTGGGTAATGAGTACGGTGTTGAGTGGTGAGTGCGGTGTTGTGTGGTTGTGAGCGTGGTGTTGTCTGGGTAATGAGTACGGTGTTGTGTGGCTGTGAGTGCGGTGTTGTGTGGCTGTGAGCGTGGTGTTGTAAACATAATGAGTAGAGTGTTGTGCGGTGTTGTGTGGGTAATGAG
This sequence comes from Porochilus rendahli, assembly GCA_039654305.1. NCBI lineage: Eukaryota > Metazoa > Chordata > Actinopteri > Siluriformes > Plotosidae > Porochilus > Porochilus rendahli. The sequence continues at coordinate 7,124,889 of JBCNYG010000019.1, forward strand.
TACGGTGTTGTGTGGTTGTGAGCGCGGTGTTGTGTGGTTGTGAGCGCGGTGTTGTGTGGTTGTGAGCGCGGTGTTGTGTGGGTAATGAGTACGGTGTTGTAAACATGGCGACGGTGTTGTTATTTTTCAGGCGATGCAGCATCAGATTTCTTATGTAGCCACTCAGCTGGAGGCGGCAAGACTGCTGACCTACAACGCAGCGCGGCTGAAGGAGGCGGGGCGTCCCTTCATTAAAGAGGCCTGCATGGCCAAATACTTCACCTCAGAGGTCTGTCAATCTCTCACACACTGTCTCTCTCTCTCTCTCTCACACACACACACACCCACACACACACACTACACATTCATCATAACAGCACCTCAGTTCCATCCTGCACTGCACACTGACCCTCATCAACTACTCAACAATACACAGGTACAGAGAGAGAGATGAAGGGTGAAGAAAAGAGCGAGAGTGAAAGAGAGTAAGAGCCAGAGAAAGAACAGAAATAGAGAAATAGATTGATAAGGGGGGAGGAGAAGAAGAGAGACATTAGAGAAAAAAAAGAAAGACTGCTGGGGAAGTGAACAATGAACATGAGAGGGCATGGAAGATGAAAGGAGAGAGAGAGAGTGAGAGGGACATTGGGAGGGAAGGAAAAAAATGGTAAAAAGAAAGAGAGTGGCTAGATAAGAAAGAGGAGAAAAAGAGACAAACAGTAAAAGTGAGGGGAAAGAGGAACGGAGGGAGATCGAAAGGTGGAAGGGGAGAGAAAAGGGAGAAGGGAAAGAGAAATACAGAGAGAGAGAATGACGGAGTGACGTGTGGTGTGCAGGTGGCGACATTAACCACATCAAAGTGTATCGAGTGGATGGGGGGCGTCGGCTTCACCAAGGATTATCCTATTGAGAAATACTACAGAGACTGTAAAATAGGTGAGTGTAACACACACACACACACACACTCACACTCACACCCACTCACACACACTCGCACGCGCGCGCGCACACACACACACACACACACACACACACACACACACACAGAGTCAATGAGCTAGATTTATAGCTGATAATTCTCTTTTTAATGGCATCATATATTGATGACAGCTTTATGTACAGCAGATCCCATTACAGACATTGTACGTCTTAGTCGGCTTAACAAAGACACAAGTTTAGCAAAACAGGAATAAATACAAATCAACTCTGGGAACATGATATTTTAAATACATCGGGGTTTTATAAACTATTGTCATTAAAACCCTTTTAAAACGTGTGTAAAATTAAGTCAAACATAATAACCGATGCTGAAAAATTATACAAAACGTGTAAAGTAAAATAAAAGATAATAATGAATGCAACGATGCTGAACTTGCATTTCACAGTCGGGCTGACGGACGCCAGCTGAGGTTGATCCGGTAACACGATGCTGGACAAACCACAGTAGTGAACTGCACTCTGTATAAAGGTTTTGCAGATTAATATGCAGGTTGATGAGACACTTTATGATATGACATGATATGATATTGAATACATGGATTGCATTCATGCATATAGCTGCAGCAAAACAATCAAAAACAAAACAAAAAATTTAATTCTGGACATGACAGAATGACTCGCTAGGGTATTTTCATAGCTGAAACGAAGGCATTTCTGAGCTTTGGAGAAGTGCACGATTCCACTTTTTTTTAAACCTTTAAAACAACATAATTCACCCCAAAAATATAAATAAATCCAAATGATCACACGCCCCATCCCATCAAATATAGCTATAGCTCTATAATAAATTTGATGTTGTTATATGACTATGAAACCGAGAGGATAGATAAGTGTGTGTGTGTGTGTGTGTGTGTGTGTGTGATAATCAGTGATAATTAGGAGACACCACTAAATCTTCTTCCGATTCTGCGACTTATTACAGTGTAACATTTTCCTATAATTATCTCGGATTCATTTTTATCTCGATGAAGACCCTTACACTCTCCAGAGCTTTTCCCTGATGCTGGTGAGACATTGCTTGTACCTTAAATATATATTTATATATGGGAACATTGCATGTGATGCACCTTTAAAGCTTTAACGATACATTTTTTGGTCCTTGAAGTCCAATACTGCACCTGATCATTTTTTTTAAAGGTTTACAATATTTACAATTCCAGATTAAAGACACATAGTAAAGATACAAAAGATGGGAAAACAAGTCCGGTGATGAGGAAAACTACTTCATTACCTTTAATATCATCAACAAGGAGGTTACGTTTTACCCTCGTTTTTGTGTTTATTAGTAGTTTTATCCAAAAAGTTGTGGGGACTTTCATAAAACTTTGGGGCTTTGGACAAGGAAAACTACATTAAAATTTGGAGACTATCCGGTTGAAATTCTGGATCCAGAAGATTCTTTAAAGAATACTTTAATATTGCGAGACAGTTTTGGACAGTTTGAATCATATGGGGGATTGTTGTGCTTGGAAGAGATGTGCACTCTCCGAGTACTCCTATTTTGGAGAGTGTATGCTAGACTTGAATTAAACTCTGAGAATTGCAGGACAGAGAGCCAGAGTGTGTGTTCATGTGTTTGTTCCTCTATAAGTGACCAAGATTGGAAAGAGCGACTGTGAGCCTTGGGTGGATGTTTGTGGTGTGTCAAAATAAAATAATAATCACTGCGTGGTGGTCTGGGGAAAGCCATCACATAGTGCCGTGACAGAATTCTCCACACACGCCAAATTTTCAGACACAAGGGTTTAAACCGAGGAACATGCTTTGATACATACAGCACTATTTAAAAAAACAAAAAAAAAAACCCCAAAACATTAAAATGATGTGGTTTCTTCCTGCAGAGGCCCATCAGTAAATAATGAGTCAGTTTAATGGTTATTGCTGTATGATCAGTCTGGTTTTAAGTGCTAAAATCTAAGCAGGCTTTCCTAACACAGAGAATGGCAAGTAGATGGTTACGTGATATCCGTAAAAGGAACTTTTTAGTTTGAAAATCGTCCGACAAGTAAATCTGAAACTACTCAGGGTCATAAAGTGCAGGAGACGAGGATGCAGAGACTGACCTTCTAAAGCTTTTGTTTTTCTTTTTTTCACTGCTCTTCCACTACTCCAGTTCAGGTATGGCTCTAGTTGACGTAACTTCATACAGTACAACAATCTAGAAATATTTTTAACAATTTAGAAAGTTTTTCCCAGGCCACCAAGCATGTATAGATCAGCTATAAACTTTCTGTTTCCGTCAAGGCCTTTTCATACTAAGTACGTTTTATTCCATGTGATTAAAGGAGAGTTATGATTATCCAAATTCTTTAGCAAAAAAAAAAAAAAAAAGAAAGAAAGAAAGAAAAGCTTTTAAATATGCAATGCATGTCCACCCTAAACTGGAGCGGATGGGAATGGATTGGAACATTAACTTTTTAAAGTATTGTGGGGCTGAGCTGTTTTTAAAGATTCACACTGCTGCAGACTCCTAGTAAAGTGGTTCCATGAGCCAAATTCACTTCTGTTAGCCTTCATAAAGCAAATCTACAGTTATATAAATGGAAAAAAGTTTTCTTTGATATCACTATTAATGTTATTTAAGCTATTTTCTTCCAACAACCATGAAACCGCCCCTTTAAATTGCATGATGCTATATTTTTCCTGCCGACTATACTGTAAATGAACACTTCTACATTAGCGACTTCCACATCAGATTGTGTGTGAAAAAAACCTCAAGAAAGAACCTCAAGTGAAAGAATTTTTTTCTTTCGCTTTTTCCAGCAATTCATTCTCCAAAGGACAGCATTCAACCAATCAGGGCACTGCTCCCCGAAACATCACACTTGTACTTAACTCAGTGTCCAGCACTATTTGACAAGAGCATCAAACATTAAAAAGACAACGATTTTAAAAACTGACCCACGAACATCCTGAAATAGAGCCGAAAGCGATATAGTTTCAACCTGTGGACTCAGCAGTAAAACCTCTGTGTTGTCGCTTCCTTCTCAGTACAGCATGTAGCCAAAATTGTCTCCTAGCTCCAAGCACCAGCTCATCAGCATTTAACGAGTCCATTAGCGATCTGTTTAGTGAAATGCTTGCACGACTGCTTCTCATTAAATGTAAACATTATTAATCGATGCATTTGGAGCCTATCTCAGCCAACACCTGGTGAACCACTGTTTGCCAGTCCACTGCAGAGCAATAGGGCAATCTGTAACAGCCAATTAGCCTAATGTGAAAATCTCTGGACTGTGGGAGGAAACCGGAGTACCCGGAGGAAACCCACACAGGCACAGGGAGAACTTGCAAACCCCATACAGAAACTTCCTGGGTGAGCCTGGGAATACTTGCAGCGAGGCGGACGTGCGAAGTACTACGCCACGGCGCCGCTTGTGAATATTAATGCAGTGTTAAATTTGTCAACTCATTTCTCATTTTTGTATTTTTTATTTCTGTCACGCTGTTTGTGAAAAAGCCTTTAAGCCCTAAATTTTGGATTCATCAGTACTGAAAGACACGACAATGCCAAAATGTCGCATTATCTAGGGATGACGTAACCTGTTGTAATGGCTCATTCGTATTTATTTAGAGCTGATGCAGTCATTTAAAGGTGGGATCGGAAACAGATGTGCTATGAGTGTTTAATGAAGTCCACATACCAATATCAGTGCAAGGTCGAGATTGACTACAGCATACTTTATATACCAGCTACACAGTGATTTTTAGGATGTATTCATCCACTTCGGATTAATCTCTCTTTGCACGAGCCAGGTCCTCATGCTCACGTCTCCACTTTTCCAAACGTCCCCTCAGGAGGGCGGTAATGCTTAGGGAACGCCTTCAGCTGGAGGGAGTTGAAAGCGTACTTGCGACATCCCACGTTCTTCACCGTGTTCTCACGCCGGCAGCCCTCACTGGGGTGGGGGGTGGGGGGTTGGGGGTTATGAAAGCAAGTGGAATTAAAAAACAACAACAACAACAACAACAACAAACAGAAAAAAAAAAAATCAATGGGCCATGTTAGGAAATCATGAGCAAAGGAAACTCAAGATAATCAAGAAGCACAGATATATGACAGCGTGGGCTTTAGAGCAATGGGTTATGGGTAGGCAGAGAAAAATGGTTGAGTGGAAAAGAGAATGGGATTGAACAATGCAAGCAGAACATGCCACTGAGCCAATATTCATCTACTGTATGTATATCAATCATTAAAAGCTACGAGTTGGATTAAGAAACAGTAAACGCTAAGCATTGGGTAAAAATTTAAAGACGAAAAAAAAAACCCTTCAAAGAATATATTTTTATAACTATAAGAGCAACAACAAAAATTTTAAGTTGGGCTGACTGCATACAAAAATATACATGCAGCCAGAAAATCTATAAAAGAATTTAAGACCAGGGTTCATAAAGAAGAAACCAAGAACACAAAAAAATACGCCAACGAATGGCTGAACAACAATCCTGCTCGTTATAATACAATTCTACTATACTCTACAAGTGCAGAGTTAATACAGAGGAGCGAAACATCGACTGGGATGCTCAGTCCTCAGATTCTATCAAACACATCTCCCAGCATCGTAGCATAGCTTTACCAATGTCTTGAAATTTTTAATTGCCATGCCTCGAACTTCAAGAAATCTAGAGGTAGTTTAACATATCTGATTCCTCAGCAAATGATTTTAATTAATATGCTATAGATTAATGCAAGCAGTACCCAAGAGCCTATGAACACACAAAATCCATGAAGCCTGACACTAGCATTCTCATTAGCAAGCAACAAGTCCATTGTAGTTAGCCTCCGCTAGCCGTGTAGCGACTGCTACTGTTGTTGAATATAGGTAGGTACTGTAGTCACGCATGATGTCTGTCCGTCTCTCCACAGTGGTGTTCCACGCAGTAGCTCAAAAACACCCATCACCGATCAACACCGTTTTTGGTGTATACACTGAAAATATGTAACTACACAAACCTACCAATTTACACCATGGTCTGATATCCAATATTGGCTCCACAGCTGCCATCTTGAATTTGTATTCCACGCACTAGCTCATAAACGCCAACACCAATCTTGGCAATTTTTGTGTCCGTCTTGAGACGTACACTTAATAATTGGCGCATGGGCTGGGAGGTATTGGCTGCTTCGTGGGGCTGTTCTTTAAAGAGCTACTAACATGTATGTAACTTCTAAAACTCTCTAGCTAAACACAACGTAAACAATGTACTCATCTTTAAAAAATAAATAAGGTTTAGATGTTATATATTAGCATTTGTACTGGATTTTCTGGTAGACAGACGCAGCAAGCAACGTGTACTAGCAACTAGCAACTAGTACAACTATGAATCTCTACTCAGCTACATAGATGACATGATGAAAATATAATCAAATGGATAAAAAAAAACTATGGCATATAAAAATAAAATATTGTTGTACTGTTTTCTTCCACTTTCTTTCACTTTAAGTGTGAACTAACTGTAAATGAGCTAAAGTTACGACTGGAAGACAGAAGGAAAGCCAGAGGACTGGTCCAAGGAATCAAAAACTTTTACTGCTTTATTGCATCATACCAAATTTCCCCTTTAGTCGGCTGTGGCTTTGTCGCTTGCTAATTTGAATGTAGAGCGATCATTTCCCATGTACCTCATAAATTCATTATTCCTTCCAAAAAATTGTTTTAAAGAGAACACCACCCACAAACAATTATTCTTGAAACCAGAAAACTTAGGCAGTGTAAATCCAGTTTACAGATATGGTACTGCAACTTCATGCATCACAGAAACACCCCCTAACCCCCGTCCCCCCAAAAAAAAGTGAATCAAAATCTATTTAATGACTTTAAACCTTAAATCATATACACAAACATATTTGTCCTGCAATGTATGTCATCTAATCTTATCTCAAGCTTATCCTAATAAGGGTTGGAAAATACTGGGAAACTTTCCATGGGGTGTAACAGGAATATATGGGAATATAGGGGAATTCATGGGAATAAACTGGAAATTTGCAAAATGCAAGGTTATCTTATAACTGGGAACTTAAGTGTCGGTGAAAAAGCATCTTGCAGCACAATATTTGTTAAAAAACAACCAGATTTTTTGCAAATTCAGTTGAATCTCTAGCTGGAATCGTAGCATAATAAAAAGAAAGAAAGAAAGAAAGAAAAGTCACATATATACATATATATATATATATATATACATTTTTAAATCTGCGTTAGAAATTCATACTTGTTTATGACAAGACCAAATGTTTAATCCTTATGTTTGTATATCACAGTTTCTGCCCATCTTAACTTCCCATGGAAAGCTTCTGGAAATTTCCCACCCCCTTATAACACTAATCATAAGTTTTCAAAAGTAAAAGAATAAAATCCATCAAACCTAACACGCATCATTTCATTTACATTTATCCTTTTATATATCGAACTCTTCTGAAGAGTTAATAGTCCTACTGACTCAGTTTCACTCTCTCTCTCGGAACTTCCACTAAATATATAAATAGCCACTATGTCAACTACATTTTTAGACACAAGCTTTTAACAAAGTCAGATTACTCCCAAATGAGGATATTTCAGAGCAGTTAATTTCCTTACTTGGGTCAGAGGAAAGAGAGGAAACAGCAGCCTGGTCTGTGTTATGTAGAAATCCTAACCAGGGGGTTGCAAACCATCATGTTCAATTTCAGGAATGCATCAATATCGGTAATCAGGTATTGGTCCGATAGTCCATGCTCATTTAAGAGGCACGCACACAGGAATTGATGACTGACAAGCAAATTGACACTGCTGCTGAGAGACAACTTTGCAAACAAGCGAATCGCTTTACCACCAACAGTGTTGCTGCTCTGGTTGCCTAGGTAACCCTTTTGCAGTTTCCCCATTTCCAAATGTTTTTGAGTGGAACCATGAGCAGTGTACAATATGTACAATAGATATATCTTATAGATATAATTTCATAAGCTTTAGCAAACAAATGTGCTTGGGTTAGCTAGCTAATCCACATCATTTATTTAAATTTGTGTAAATAAACACACAACTGTTTCGGAAACGTGGACTCAAGCGTTGCGTTTCTGGTTATTACACTTATTAAACGTGTCGGTGCTGTAGCGCACAGGAAACTGCGACGATCCTTAAACTCGGGTTTATTGTTTCATTGCGGAGACGTTTTTGGGGAACTCTGTCAATGGACAGTATCTTATCCCTCTGATATGTATCTGCATCATCTGAAAGTTCAGCTCAGTTTCGCTTGTCAATCATCGCTTCATGTGTGCACACGCATTTATTCATATTCAAAACCAAACATCTGTAATGCAGTATGACACGACAGGACTAGTTTACATTATTACTGAACCGAACGTACTTCATGATTAATGATGCCATTTGCAGCAAAACAGGCTGTAACCTTTTCAAAAATATTCAGAGGAGTAACTACGGAATCCTCTTATAATAGAAGTACCATGAAAGACGTTATGACGTGTTCAAGTGTGCAAATGAGTGTCAGGGAGCATGCTGGTTTAAAACGAGTATCATGAATAGTGTAATGGCGATTGTTCATATAGAGTTCAGTTTAACAACCACTGTGACATTTCTCACAAGACATTCAAATTTCAGCATGGCCCACCTTGTAGCTACCAAAATAAACAGTGCTAAATAAAATGTTCCATGACTGCCCCTGATTGCATAATTGCTAAATAGGTCGCCTATTTCAATATGAGTATCGACAAGTACTTAAAAAATTTATTCTGTCTGGGGGGGGAGAAAACAGTATCGATGCATTTTTATTTGTGCAAGATGGAAAAAAATAAATAAATAAATTAAAAAGGCCTAAATCAGCTCTTGGGATGAGCTGAAGCAGGTCATATTCATTTGGCATCGCTCCACTAATGCTTTTCTTAAAATATAAATGACCTACAGGACTGAGGAAGCTCATACAGTAACCTTCAGCGCTAAGGTTGTGAATTCAAAACTGCAGTACAGGAAGCACCTTTCAAATTCACCCTTAACCCCGCTGTGCTAAAACTGGGAGCAAAGTGAATAAAGATAATTATAGATAGCAAAAAAAATGCAGTTTACAATAATGGGTTGAGGAAGAGCTCTGAAGCTTTCGGACCTGAATAATTATTATTATGGCACAAAGAAAGCAACAGGATTAGTTTAATATTTGGCACTAGAAGTTACATTCTTGCTTACAATTCCTGCATAATTCCATTCACCTTAGTATAAAGCAACACATTTAGGTTCACATCATCTAAAATAAGTCTCGCAAATATATAGATTTGTTAAATTAACTGTTGAAACCTACTGAAATTTTTCTCTGGTGAAAAGATGGGCGTATTGCACAAATCAGTGACTAATAAAAAATAATCATATTAAAAATACAGAGCTATATTTTCTGCATAATTAAAAGATCCCCTGACC
>JBCNYG010000019.1:7260871-7272629 GCA_039654305.1 Porochilus rendahli
CATCATTATCATCATCATAATAATAATATGCCCTGTGATGGCCTGGCAAGCTGTGCAGGGTGTATTCTGCCCTTGCCCAGAGTCGGCTGAGATGGGTGCTAGTCTGTAATTAGGATTAAGCGATTCAGAAAAAGAATGAATGGATGATAATAAAACCATAAAAAAATAGATTTACTAATCCTAATAGGGTCTCAGCCGACAACGGGCAAAGTGTACACCCTGAACACTCACGTTTACACCTAGGGGCAACTGGGAACAGCTACTTAGTCCAATGTGCATGTTTCTGGACTGTGGAAGGAAACCAGAGTACCTGGAGGAAACCCACACAAGCATCAGAAAGACATGCAAACTTCACACAGAAAGACCTCAGAGTGACTGGGACTCAAACTCAGGGCCTTTATTTTCTGCAGCCTCCTAACATGTCTTAGTAAAGAGACAATGTAATTACCTCGAGATTATGTTTTCATCTGAGTGGGTTTATTTATTTATTTTTTTTTTGTTCTGACTCTTAGCAACTTCTTGTCCATGGTATTTGACAGATCAATCTAAATTTCTTTTGATGGGTCGGAGATCACCTAACGATGTTCCCAATAACTTTTGGTAAGAATCCATGCACTATGGATGTCACAAAATGATTATAATTTTAATAAAATCTCTTTCTCTTATAATGGGTGAAAAAAATGGCGGTTCCAAATTGCCCTTAGGTGTGAGTGTGAGTGTGAACGGTTGTGTGTGTGTCCACCCTGTGATAGTCTAGCGAGCTATTCAGGGTGTATATAGTGGTTCAACGAATGAGTGAGTCAGAATATGGAACACATGCCACGAGTATTAGTGACTTATTCAGCTTTTCAGTAAAAAAAAAGATTTACATTCACGCAAAACATATAAAGATAAAACAGTATTAAAAATAGGGGAAAGAAAAACTAGACTCTGTGGATCTAGGTCAGATATCATGGCTGAAGTTCGTATTTACTCCAGAGGAGGGACATTTAGGCATTCAGCTATCTGAGTATCTCTGTTTTCTCAGTTGAGTCTCAGGTCAGTGAGCAGGATGTAGATGGACAGGCCTATGATCCAGTCTTTCCCTCTCTTTCTTTGTATCTCTTTCTTTCATCTCTTTCTTTCTCTGTCTTTCTCTTTCAGAAATTCCCAACGGTGCTGTTACTCACCTCAATCAGCCCCTTGTTTGGCCCACTTTGCCTCAATTAAAGCAAGTTGAAGTTACAAATTTGCAGCAAATTCAACTCCTCAAGCTCCTGAACTGTGGAGTCATGGGCCACGGCAGGGGCGCAAGGGATTCAGAAAGAGTGGATCTGAACTTGCCTTGGACCTGAGAGCTCTGATGCCAGTGATACTCAGGTTCAGGGAAAGAGGCCACCTCGCTAAACCTCTCCCTCCATTACAAACAATCGAGGCCATTGTTGGACCCTGAAGTGATGGGCCTGAAAATGGAATCCTTTAGGATGAAACAAAGAAGGCAGCTCGGTTTAGTGCAACCAGAGCTTGAGCCAGGTGCCCCTTTTCGACTCCTTAATTGACCTCATTTGCTACTCATACCTCCCGCTCATGGTCACTATCGCTCGTGAACCTGTACCAGGCCAGTGGCCACTCCAAAGTGCACGAGTCACCCAGGTGAGCTGCCTCCTCTACTCTTACAGTCTTCATTTCAGCCACTGAAACAGGAAGCCCCCAAATATCCCAATTACACTAGCACTTCATGTTCTTTATTGGCTGGATTTTGCTTACTTTCCCCCTGACAAGCACAAAGAGAAGGATTGTGTCACACTGGTGACTCAAACAGTCATGTCTGATCTTACAGGAAACTGCAGGGATCGCATGGGTGGGTAATTGCCGCAAGCTTTTAATGGCCCCCAGTTGAGTCCGGTAATGGACCCAGAGATATGTAAAGTGTCATTTATATGGCTGCCTCTTTATGCTGTCCTTTATAGTCTTTCGTGTAAGATCCAGATCACTGACAGTACTCTTAAGATATATTTGTAGTCATGTCAATGTATTCTGCACTTGTATCACATTAGCTACCTTGTTATATGCAGTCTTTAAGCGTACAAGAAAATAGCCTATGCCGAACCGCTTACTTCTACTTGGCTTTCAGGGAGGCTGAAGCCTATCCAAGCCGACTCTGGTTGAAGGTGGGGTGTACACTAAACAGCTCACCAGTCTACAGCAGGGCCAACACACAAACATTCACACTTACACCTATGGGCAATTTGTAACCACCAATTAGCCTAATGTGCATGTCTATGAGGGGAGCATGGTGGCATAGTGTTTATCCTGTCCGCACCACAGCAAGAAGGTCCTGTGTTCGAGTCTCGGGCTCGGGGCTTTCTGTGTGGAGTTTGCCTGCTCTCCCCATGCTTGCATAGGTTTCCTTCATGTTCTCTGGTTTCCTCCCATTGTCCAAAGATCTGAAATGGTATAAGAAGCTATTCAGGGTGTTCCTTGCCCTTCACCCAGTGTCGACTGAGATAAACTCCAGCCTCCCTGCAACTGTAGTAGGACTAAGCGGTTGAGCAATTGAGTGAATGCATGACTATGGATTGTGGGAGGAAACCAAAGAACCCCAATAGAAACCCAGTCAGGTAAGGAGCAAACATGCAAATTCCACACAGAAACACCCTCACCATGCCCAGGACTTTGAGGCAGATGTCTGAACCACTACGACACCATACCGCCCTTATATCATACAATAAATCATATATTTTTTTAAATTTATTATGTATCAGTGCAGGTAATCTAAACATATCAGCATCTGACCTGTTCATAAATAAAAAGTTTATAAAAATCTTGATTGCTGTGTACTGTAGCATGAGCAAACCATTCTAGCATATAATACATAAATACATGTAATTAGAGTCTTCATGCTGCTTTGTACCACAAACTCCCAATTCAGTGTAATTGTTGAGTAATAAAATTATAGCTTCTGTTGGTTTAATCTACATTCAGTAGTTTTTTTTTTTTTTTTTTGGGGCCATTTTTCCCAGCATTGATCAACTTCCTCTAAAATTCGGAACTTCACGCCAGGGTTAAGCTGCAGTCCGTGTTGCCAAAAGCTCTACACACACATGGGCGGATATTCAGAGAAAAACAAGGTGGTCAGCAAAACTAAAGACTAAAAATAGTTCTAATTCGCTTTAAATCACAGATTCACTTCATCTGTGTCTGTCATCTGCCAAGTGCCACCTATATTTCCCAACGGCACCAGCCTTGGCATGGACATCAGGGTAGTGTGTTCTTTGGCGTGGTCTTTGTCAGCGGGAATGAGAATGAAATTAGACTAATAAGAAGCTTGTTTCCAGTCACTGATTAAAAGGCCTTGCAGGTCCTGGGGCATCACCAGCATCTATCTTCAAATATCCCAAATGGGAGCTCGAGAGCGTCAGATTGTGCCTGTAATGTCATTTCGGACATCAGCCCGTCTGTTTCCTCGGGTTATCTTTCCTCTGCCTTGCTTGTTTTTCCTATGTTTCCTGTGTCCCCTTCCTTTGGGCGGTTAATTAGGGAAAGCGTCCAAAATTAATCACCAAATTCACTAGGGCGAAGGGCGATCTGTCTGAAGGCGTGGAAAGGAAGCGTACTCGCATATGCACTTTGAAGCCCTCGGCTATTGGGCGAAAGCAAAACAAGCAAGCAGACAACCATCTGACACAAAAATGCATATAAGTATAAAATGTTGCACTCATTTTCCATGTCAGCTTGTCACATTGAATTATAAAGGTTGATTTGTTTGTTTGGGTAAAGAAGATCATGGGAGTTCGGTCATCTGAAGAGCATCATATGGTGAACATCCCCAGAGAGGGTGAGATTGACTAGATCACAACCGAAAGCTTGGAGATGCTAACCAGACACTGTGAAGTTTCAGGAAAAAAAAGAGAGAGAGCGAGAGAGAGAGAAAGAGAGAGAGAGATGGAAATGCTATAAAAATCTAAAGACGTTTCACATACTGTGTCTTGTGTTAACACTACACACTTTTCCAGACTCATCCTGTCATCTGATTCTCTTTTTCACCTTTTCCCTGTAGGACATCCTGCGGAATAAAGCACCGCGCACTTTTTGTTCCCTTATGTAAGTCTTTCTTGTCTGGATAACTGTACCTATCTTCCTGTATCTCACTTATTTAATTCAGTCACTAATTAAAGCAGAGCCTGAAGGGTATTTGCGACCTTTCCATATGGAAATCTAGGCAGTGTTTTTATTTATTTATTTTTTGCTTTCTTTTCTTTTTTCGAGTTGAAAGCTGTGAAGTATTCTGGAGCTCACCACTCTGCACATGTTTGGCACATTTGCTTCTAATATGAGTGTGTGAGATCTTGGGATAGGATGGCAGAAGATTTTTTGACAGGTGTGACAAACGTCGACCATCATTCATCCCTGCCACAGTCTCCTAATGTGAATTCGTGTGTGCTTGACTCTAGTATAATTAAAGGAACCTAAAACTGGTAATCAAATTGAGTAAAACAGTAAAAGTTACTGTAGTGCTAATCATGTTGACAGTTATCTCTCATCTCATTCTCACTTATTTGCCGAACTGCGTAATCCTATCAGAATCTCGGTGAGGCTGGTCCCCATATCAGACGACACTGGGAGAAGGCGCGTTACACCCGGAACAGCTTGCCAGACCATTGCAAGGCCGACATACACAACCATTCACATCTCACACCTAGGGACAGTTTGGAACAGCCAATTAGCCTAACATGCATGTCTTCAGAATGTGGGAGGAAACTGAAGTACTCAGAGGAAACCCACGTAAATATGGGGAGCACATGCAAATACCACACACAGACAAAAAAACACTGAAAGCCCGGGACTCGAAGCCAGTACCTTCTTTTGTGAGGTGGATGTGCTAAGCTAACAATCCATGGTGAACATTGAGTTGTACAATGATGAATAATTATTGCAATAAATTTATATTTCTGTATGTAAATTAACTCTACTTTTGAGACTGAAACAATAAAACTGCTTGAAATGGTATAACAGATACTTGTATATAGTTAACCCATAAATAATCAGTACAGAATTTCTGCTAAAGGTACTGATGCTTGTCAATTTGTATACAGGGTGGCATGGTGGCATAGTAGCGAGAACTCACCACTCACAGCCTCACAACCAACGGATCATAAACTTGAGCCTTGTGCATGTTGATGGCATTTCCGTGGAGTTTGCATGTTCTCCCTGTGCTTGTCTGGGTTCCCTTCAGGTGCTGATTTCCTCTCACAGTCCAAAAACATGCATATGAGGCTAACTGGCTAGTCTGGATTGTGAATATGAGTGCGACGGGTTGTTTGTGTTTATGCTGTCCCTGCAATGGATTGGCAAGCTGTTCAGGGTGAACCCTGCTGTTCACCTAGAATCAACTGGACGGGCTTCTTTGTGACCCTAAACAGGACAAGATGATACAGATTATTTCCTCACAGCTTAAAGTTCCCTTACTGAGATAGCATCCTTGGTCTGTGGTCTTGGTTGCCTGTACTCTGCATCCATGATCCAACTGGATTATCAGGCTTCCAGAAAAGAATTTCAGCCGTTTCGAAAAAAGGTCACTGTGTTTATAAGCTTGTTGCTCAAAGAAGAAAAAGATGCTGCAGCCAGTTGACCTGTGCCCTTCCTGAATACCCAGAAGGAGCTCACTGAGGGAACAAGGATAGATCTCGGTGTGTCATAGGCACATGTTCAATGCACTGACCAGCCAACTTCCTCTCACACTCCTACGAATTAAATCACACTCTGACCCAACTGTAGTTGGGTCAAATGCTCTGGGTCCCTGCAGTTTCACACCAATAAGGAAGAAAAATTGCTGGCCTGTACCCAAGGGAGTATACACTGGACCGGATGGATTAAGGCTGTGTGCAGATTCAAAATGAAGTGCTAAGAAGGTGTTAGCACAAATGAAGTGTGGGGCCTTGAACTGATTGATGTTTGGTGTTTTAGCAGCAGACTTACTGCCATGTGAGTCCCAACACGCATGTATGAGATATGCATTGCCTTATTAGCATTCGCATTTTCGAGTACAGTTTACTATCCTCACTATAGAGTGAATGAGCATTGTTGTGAAGTTGAGCATTGGATTTTTTTTTCAAAATGCAATAAAAACATGATTAATAATTTGACGTCTGAAACACACTTGACGTAATTTGTGACAGACTTAAAAATAAGATCGAAAAGTTTACAAAATATTCAAGTTACAGTCCTAAAGTAATTGGTAGCAGGTGAATTACTGCGATTGGCATAAAAGTAACATCCATCAAATGCTCTGACTTTGCAAGCAAGAATAGGTTGTGGCTCACCTCTTTGTGCCAAAATTAGTATAATAATTGTTAGTCAGTTCAAAAGAAACATTTCTAAGGGCAAGATTGCAGAAAATGTATGTCTTTCAAAAGCTTCAGTGCATAAGATTGTGAAAGGATTCAGGGAACTTAAACATACCTTAGTGTGTAAAGGGCAGAGTCGAAAGCCATTGTTGCATTTGCGTTACCTTTGAGCCCTCAGGCAGCACTGCCTGAAAAACCATCTTGCTGCTGTGACAAATATTGTCACCCAAGAGTGGGAGTACTTCAATTTGGAAAACTGTCATTTAACACAATAGACCGCTGCGTTACAAGCTGGAATACAAGCTGAACTGTATTACACAGGGAGGAGGTTATATATCAATTCTATCCAGAAACACAGCTGAGTTCTCTGGGCTCAGGATCATCTCAAATAGATTGATAGGTAGTGGAATAATGTGCTGTAGTCAGATGAGTTAACATTTCAACTTGGATTCTGGAAAAGCCAGCATGTGTAATGGTATGGAAGTGCATCAGTGCCTAAGGCATGGGTGTGTTTGATGTGTAAATGTACCATTAACCTGTGGACATATATTGGAATTTTTGAAAGACATATTTTATATTATATCAAGGAAATGTCTCTTCCTAGAAGGTCCATGCTTATTTCAGCAGGATAATTTCAGGTCTCGTTCTGCATGTGGCTTTTGAAAGTGCATTATGGTGCATCATCAAACTCACTTCTCATATAAAGCGAGAATTAACAAAATCTCTAATTGCAAAATAGCAACAGGTGTTATTCTCAGTTTCCAAATCAAAATTTTTTTGTTTTTAAAAAATGGTATGAAAAATTAGTAAAGATGGCTGTCCCAACTTAAGTTGAGTGTGTTGCAGGCATCAAATTCTAACTTTGCTCATATTTACAAAAAAGCATTAAGAGGATCAATAAAACACCTAAAATATATTTTTGTACTTCTGTCAGTTTGAGAGTGTTGAAAATCAAGTAGTTTTGAGGGGCAGTGGTGGCCTGGCGGTTAAGGTGGGGTTCAAGCCCCACTATCAGCGGGTTGTCACTGATGTCCCCCCAGTGCAGTTAACTGGGTTATCAAATGCAGTCCATGTCTCTCACTGAATGCGGTGAGCGGCATGTCAAAGAACCATTGCTGAATTTCGTCAAGAGTAGCTGCATAGCCGTCAGCGTGTTTCTGCCCTGCGATGGCCTGGCGACCTGTCCGGGTGTATTCTGCCCTCTTCCAGAGTCGGCAGAGATGGGCGCCAGCCTCCCTGCGACGCTAATTAGGAATAAGTGGTTCAGAAAATGAATGAATAAAAAGTAGTTTTGAATCAATGCATTGTATTATAATTATTAGCGCATACTGTATACTTTTCATTATCCATTGCTGGACAGCACTAATAGAGTAAACATTATTAACTGTACATTTATATCATATACCATTTCACAGTGATGTATGGCAGTGGTTGTCTACTAGTGAATCCCCTGCTGAAATACGGGATCAGTTAAAAGCTTCCGTTGGAAACTTGGAATTGGTTGAGTTGCTGCAGGATCATATGGGATTATGGAAGAATGAGTAAAGCTTCATGCAGAACACACAAAATGAGCAAGGATTTCTGAGGAGTGTTTTATTATAGTTGCTGTAAAGGCGAGGGGGAGAGGAGACGGCAAGGTAAACCAGGGGAGGTGAGCATTGCTCATGCAAGGATCAAACCCAAGTCTCATTGGCAACAGTGTGATGTACAACTGTTGAGCCAGTGGGGAGTAATGTGGTAGACTGGGAATGCAGAAAAATGCGAGCTTGACTGGAAGAAAATGTAGGCTGAGAGACAGACCAGAATTCCGGCAGCACGTCGTGTTCCTGTATAGACAGAGAAAACAACTGCTTCTTTCACAAACAGGTTCATCTTACTAGGATTGCGGGGAGGTTGGAGTCTATCTCAGCCGATACTGCGCGAAGGCCGGGTACATCATGAACATGTCACCGGACCATCCCAGGGCCAACACACAAAACCATTCACACTCACACCTTTTTAGAACAGGCTAATTGCACAGCCTGTGGACATAGTGACCACCACACCACCATGCCACCCAAAAACCAAAAATTAAATTACATAGATAGTGAGTTCTAAAAGACCATGATGATGAGGTGGTGAAAGGCTTGGGGATTTATGCTACTGGCAGATGAGATTCAGGTGTGAAAGCGAAAGGAACAACATGCCACCACACACACACACACACACACACACCACACACACACACACAGGACAGAAAGAGACACAGGAAAAAGGAGGGCACAGATGGGACTGGTACAATGAAACACGGTATTCCATCGTAGTGCCTCTGAGGCTCGTCTCTGTGCAAAGCATTGCTGAGGCACTCTTTTTTCATAATCTCCCAAGTCCCAAAAGAGAACCTAACTAATCAGGGCACATTTATTTATGTCACAAACACTTTATAACTTGGGAATTTAAGCAATCCAATCCAATATACTACCCTTAAATAAGTGGTGAGCTGTAAAAACATCCTAAATGTATGAATAATAAATGACAGCCATAACTGGGATTGATGGTAGGAAGCACTATCATTTTTTACGAGGGGTGCCCACAGGCCTCCAAGGAGTTTATTATATATTTTTTAATTTTATATATTATATACATATACTTGTATGTGGAAACCTAGAATAGTTTGACATAAATGATGGTCTAATAATAATTAAGTTCAGTACATTCTGGGCCTGTAAGCAGAAGTCCACAGTTCTCCATAAGTTTCCTGAGGCACAGGCTAGACAACAGTGGCTTAAAGAAAAAAAAAACATTGGATTAGCACTGATGGGAGGAAAGATCACAATTTCAGCATGTATTTACATTGATTAGCTGATAATGGTGGACCCAAATGATGCGTCCACAAGCTGGCCTGGACCAAATTCGGTTTTGGCACACTCGGCTGAGATCTATAAAACGGGTTTAGTCCAAACCTGTAGAACAGCAACAGAAAGAAGACCCGTTTTAAACCTGGCAACCACATTCAGTCCTGATCTGGCATGCCAACTTAAAACATGTGTACACTACAGCCGGAGGAGAGGGCTTTCATGCAGATCTGGGCCAAAGGTTTTTGCAATCAAGGAACGTGGTTCAAGCCCCAGTACCACCAAGGTGCCACTGATGGGCCCTTAAGCAAGCCCTTAACCTGCTCAGATGTATAAAAATGATTATTGTAACTTGCTTTTTCTTTTTCTTTGCTTTCATACGCCTTCTTACACTCTCACTTACGATCTGTTTGGTTTTGTTAGGAGGCCAACATGATTCTGGTCAAGATCTACCACCACAATGTGCTCTCATGTTCTGTCAGGTTCAGTTAAGATCTCCTACGATTTATGACCATGATTTGTGGCCAAGATTTTTACGCTTGGCGCACAATTGGGGTACAAAAAAGAGGCATGGGTTACAGCAAAGAGGAAACATGCATACAAGAGATGAATCTTGAAGGAATTGTGATTCCAAGTTCTTTAAGATTACCTACGAAGGTGCCTCAAGGTCCATTACACTCTGTTAAAGTCAGTTAAGCTCTACTATAACTCGTGATTTCTATCATGATCAACACAATCATCACAATTCCACCAAGTTCCCTTAAAATTATCACAATTCGATCCCACGACCCCCCATGCTCCTCTCAATTCTCTCAAATCGTGGAGATCATGAATATCATGGCCCCCATGTAAACCCAAGGTTAACGACTGTTGACTACCAGTTGTCTTAATGTTCTTAGTGGCACAAATCATACATAAATTTTTTTTTGCCAAACCACTTAATCCTACTGGGGTTGCAGGGAGGCTGGAGCCTATCTCAGCTGTGGGGTACACCATGAACAACTCGCCATTCTATTGCAAGTCCAACACACTCACACCTATTTACACGCACACCTAGGGGCAATTAAAAAAAAAACAATCAGCCTATTGTGCATGTCTTTGGACTGTCGGAGGAAACCCATGCAAGGAAAACATACAACCTCCACACAGAAATCCTCGCCAAGCCCAGAACGCCACCATGCCACCACTCTAGTTAGATTGAACTATTCAGATTGAATACTCTGGAAGCTTATCAGCCTGCTTGATACTTTCTGCTTTGCTTTCTTACAGCCACCCACATTCCCAGCTCTCTTTTTAAAGAGCGAGAGAGAAAGAGAGTGAATCCATAAATGTATTATACAAACAGGGCTCAGTTATGCATTGTTAGACATTACCTGTCACCCTAGTAGTATTAAACAGTTTAGCAAATAAATGAAAAAA
Source organism: Porochilus rendahli (assembly GCA_039654305.1). NCBI lineage: Eukaryota > Metazoa > Chordata > Actinopteri > Siluriformes > Plotosidae > Porochilus > Porochilus rendahli. Next base: position 7,271,451 of record JBCNYG010000019.1, read on the forward strand.
TGACTTCTAACTGGAATCAGCAGTCTAAATACATCTCCATCTCCAAGTCCCCATCTTGATGTCCTCAAAAGCATAAACAACGAAGGGACTGATGGTGATGTATATGCTCTACGTTTACGTGTGGGACTGCTACATTCAGGGAAACTCCGGAACGATCGGCCAAATTTGCAGACAAGTTGCAATGACTGATTAGAATTTCAAGGTCACACAGGATGCACAGTGATTGGTTGAATTCGCATGCATGATTGGACTGAATAAAATGCTCACATTTACTTTTACCCTGGAGCTGACTGGCACATTGCCAACACCATTACCTCTGCCAAGAAGGTTATTATTTTCATCGGTGTGGGTTTATTTTTTTGTTTGTCTAGCAGACTGTTAACAACTTCCTGTCCATAGTTCTTGACTGAACAATTAGAATTTTTACAGTAGGTAGGTTATCACCCAAGGATGTTCCCACTAAACTTGGGTAAGAATCTGTTACCTTCATCTTTAGTTGTTCTGCTTCAGTCTACTGTGTTGAGAACCACAGCAAAATTCAGTCCTTTGGCCAAAACATCAACCTCGGGACACAACACACACGGACATCCGAAACCAGTGGGTGAAAAAGCAGACAGGAGTCTCACCCGACCTGAGAAGCATGTTTTGGCCAAAGGACTGAATTTTGCCAAATCTCCACTGCAGCTACCAGTAGTGGAACAACAATATAGGAGAGATGGAAGCAGAACAACTAAGGATTAAGGTAACAGCAACCCTTTCAAGTGCAAAAATGCCCCCAACTAACTTAACACACCAAGAAAGGAAGGCAGTGCCATCACTTAGCAGAGACCAAAACATCACTATTCTGCCAGCAGATAAGATAAGATGCACTGTGGTTCTCAACACAGTAGATTACCATAACAGGATAATAGCATTATTAAGTGACAGCACCACCTACGAGGCTCTGAAGAGAGAGCCAACAAACAACTACAAGAAGAAAATCATTGAACACCTACAGAAACTGGAAAAGGCCTAAGTAATTGACCGTCTGTTTTACTACAGATTGTACCCTGGATAGGCCACACCGTGCATATATGGACTCCCCAAGATATACAAAGACGGAGCACCACTCAGACCCATCATCAGCAGCATTAACTCAGTCACCTACAACATCGCCAAACACCTCACTACCATCTTGGC
>JBCNYG010000019.1:7368989-7380604 GCA_039654305.1 Porochilus rendahli
GCTTAGCCTCCCTGCGACCCTCGTAGGATTAAGTGGTTCAGCAAATGAGTAAGAGTAACTAAACTAGGTCTAAAAAAACCCATGTCCCTGACGATGGAACATTCTAGCTATAGACAATTAGTGTACTAACATAAATGTAGTACAGTATATACTGTACATACTGTATATATGACTGAACCAGGGTTGCATGGTGGTGTAGTGGTTAGGGCATCTGCCTCACAGCAGGAGGGTCCTTGGTTTGAGTCCTGGGCTCAGGCGTGTCTGTGGAGTATCTGTGGAGTTTGCGTGTTCTCCCTGTGCTTGCATGGGTGTCCTCTGTGTACAGTGGTACACCTTCCTTCCCCAGTCCAAAGACATGCACAATCGGCTATTTGGCTGTTCTGAATTGCCCCTAGGTGTGAGTGTGTGTGTGTGTGTGGACCATTGTCCTGTGATGGTCGAGTAAGCTGTTCAGGCTATACCCCACCTCCGGTCACTATCGGCTGAGATAGGCTCCAGCCTCCCCACTACCCTAATAGTAGGATTAAGTTGTTCAGCAAATGACTGAGTGAGAGAGAACTTCTTTCAGGCTTATAAGTATGGTGCAAGTTATTACTGATGGATAAAACCTGTCACGTTTCAACAGTTTTTTAATTTCTTTTCGTTTACTTTCAGCTTACTGTTTGGATATAAAAGAGCATAAGAGATAGAGACAGGATTAAAAAAGAGAGAAAAAGAATGAGAGGCATAGAGCACATGCAGACCCGATGCAGCTTACCACGGCCGTGCTGCTGGATCTGGCGCCCTCAGCCCTGGGTGTCAACAGGTGAGAGTGGGAGATAAGAGCTTTTGATGTTGCCAGCCAGATTTTTATACCACCCAACTTTATTTCTTCTTTTAGACCTCTTGGCAGACTTCAAAGTCCCCCCTCCTTCCTGCATCTCGCTTTAATCCAGGGGCACCCTGGCTCTTCAGTTCAAAGTCCCTTCCCCTCCTCAGAACCCCCCTCACTTCTGAAAAAAGACAAAGAAAAAAATGCAACCCAAACTTTCTTTCCTCTTCGTCTACAGAGTAGCAATTACAGCCCCTCTTGTGCGCTGACCAGCTCCTGTTATTAATTAATCCTACAAAGCAGCCTCGTTTCCTGCCTCTCCCTGATTGACAAGAGACACAGGAACAGAGGAGGCTTTTTTCAAAGGCCACTCAGTGCAGCCGCGGAAAAGAGAGGGTGATTTGAAAAAAAGAGAAGGAGAGAGAGAGATGAGAAAAAAGAAAGACTGGCTCTACTGAATTTGAGGGAGGGAGGAGGCCACATTTGATACCATGCTACTTGGAACTGATTGAATGCTTTGTTGCCAAGAGCCCTTTACTAATCTTTACCTGCCAAAAAAGAGTCTTAAGCTGTGGAAAAACGCGGCCGAGAAGGGCTGTCACGGGTGGCCTTTAGGCATAGATCTCGCAAATTCTCCTGAACCTCACGAAAGGACTTGGTTCTGAAAGAGGTGGATGGCTGAGAAAGCGCGGAGGTGAGAAGGAAAGGGAACGAGGGAACAATGGCGAGGAGGAGGGGCAGCGGCGAAAAAAAAAGAAGGTGGGCGCAATGAAGAGATGTGCACCAAAGAGATTAAAGGATTTCAAGCTGTGATAGGAGGATGACGAGCAAGCACCAAGAGCTTTATTCACACAAGCAGAGCCATCTGTGAGGGAATTCCTAAATGAAATGGTGTATGATCTAATTCATATCATTAGGCAGTGGAGGCTGTTAGTAGTGGACAAGTCATTCAAAAACAAAAAAATTAATAAAGTAGTCCACAGACATCTTTCTCATAATTAACGTCTTCAAGACAATGCTAGTTTTCGGGCTAATTGATTTGTGTAGCACGGAACGCATCAAACTAGGTCTGAATGAACTGCCATAACTTCAGTGCTTTTTAAAGCTGTACTCTTAATGATGAATGAACTGGTGCAGGGCAGGGTGGAGTAGTGGTTAACACATTCGCCTCACAGCAAGAAGGTCCTGGGATCAAGTCCCAAGCTCGTCGAGGGTGTTTACGTGTGGAGTTCTCCTCGTGCTTGCGTGGGTTTCCTCCATGTACTCCGGTTTCCTCCTACAGTCCATAGACATGCACATTAGGCTAATTGGCTGTTCCAAATTGCCCCTAGGAGTGAGTGTGAATGTAAATGGTTGTGTGATGGTGTAGCAAGCTGTTCAGAGTGTACTCCCTTTGTCCAGAGTCAGGTGAGAGAGGCTTCAGCCTCCCTGTGACCCTATTAGGATAAAGCAGTTTGACAAAGGAGTGAGAGTGGGTGAGTGAGTGAGTGGGAGTGTTTAGAGTGATTTAGATAAACAGAACACCTTTACATAGCAATTTTAACACATTAGTGCTTGATTATAGTCCTTTTTTTTTAAACAAAACTCTTTCCGGTAAAAAAAAAAAAAAAAAAAAAGAACAGTGCAGCCTATGCATTCTTTCAAGACATGGTATTCAGGAAATGAATAGAACGTTTAAACCTTTGTTATAACACATTTTACTCTGAATGTTTTGGTCCAATATGACATTGTTTCAGGTTTATTAGTCTTATACAGGTAACAGTGAAACATCACTACCAGCAATGAAATTCTTGGACTCAGAGCCCCCTCAAAAATGCATTTAAGAAACAATTATTGCACATAGATTTAGCACTGCAATAAAATACAAGTAAAAATAAAACTATATAAGTAAATGGAGTGTAAAAATATATACATAATATATAATTGCTATGTGCTATCCAAGCATGTGACCTCTAGCTGCGAAAGGCTATTAGTAGAGCATGGAAGCTTATTGGTAGAAGATGGACGAGATGCCTCAGAGGTTTTTCCGACAGGTTCTATATACCTTAGTAGCATCCAAAAATTGAGTCTTGACAAAATCAGTGTTTGCTAGCATGAATCAGTAAAAGAACTGAGTGGAATTAGTTAGCGACATACAATGCATAGCTTCAAAATAACTCTTTCATGCAGCACTGATCATAGCAAAATTCAGAATCGCAAATACAACAAATTTTATTTAGCACAGTTAAAGTGATAGAGGAAGTAATTCCTTTAGGGTGGGGCAAGAGTAGGATTAAAAAGTAGCCTTGCACCCAACACACCACTACATACAAAATAATAAGAGCATGTGAGCAGTTCATGACATAAAAATTGTAAACCATCTACTCGCAGTGTAGTCTTATATCTGTAGGCTCATATGATACTGATCATGATCTCGATTTGTCGTATTCATACAGCGTCGGAAAACATCGGTACTCATTGGAAAACATCGGAGAACAATGGAGGACATTGTAGAATTTCAGGGAAAACTTTGGGAAAATTGCCATATTTTGAGAGAGTCAAAAGTTTTATTTATTTATTTATTTTGATGTTTGGAGTACATCGGGAAAACACCGAAAAAAAATCAGAGAACATCGATAATGATAGGTGTAACATTGGTAAAAAAAATTCACAATTGACATTGGACGAAACATTGGGGGGACATTGGGTAACAATTGGAGAACATTGGTACATATCAGAATTGACTGAAACGTCGGACTAACATCGGAATAACATTGTAATCACATCGGGTAACAATCCGAGAATATCAGTACATATCGGATCAAAACTGACTGAAAGATCGGAATAACATCGGAGCAAATTGGGATCATGATCGGTATCATGTGAGCCTAGCTTTAGACTAATAGCTTTAGACTTTAGAATTGGATTAAGGCAAAACATGTAAGTTTACTCTACTTTCTTTGCCATATCCATCAATTCTCCCATCATTAGTTGACGTCCCCACAGAAGCAACTAGTGGATGCTTCCACGATTACACAGAGATTCCTTCTTTCACATTACAGGACAATATTGTTGGTTCATAGTGCAGACTGTAAGTCAGCATTTCTTTGCTATATAACACCAGCCACTGATATTCTGTATGAAAAAGAAATTGGAGGTTAAAGGTGAGGGGGTTGGTTCGTGCCACCATCATCTTTTCCCAACTAATAAACCTCGAAAAGCGCTGACAGGTGTGAAAGCCTCTGGGCCATGCTCTCCAAAACCTTCAACACAGGAAGTGAGTGGCTACATATTCAGATAAAAGGATCATACATAGAGGGGGCCACTCACAGGTCCTGTGAACTGACCCTGAGAGGTCTGGCTGCCAAAAAATGGAATGTCCAGATGGGCCAGAGGGCTATGCGTCTTTTCACGAAGCTAGCACGGTTAGCCCGTACACACGGCAGCCTGTGTTTTCCGATCATTCATCAAAAAAGTGTCACCAGTCAGGTTGGAGCAGTCATTTCCCCCCCTGTGTGCCAGGTCATGTTAAATGAAGGGTGATCCTTCAGTGCAAAAAAAAAAAGATTAATGGCAACATCTGATTAGATGTGATTTCCTTTTCCTGTCTGGTGTGTTGTCAGGAGCAGGAGTTATTAACCATTTCGTTATTAACTTCCATTACCGACTTAAACTCTGTTTATTCTGCCAATAAAACAGAATCCTTTAACAAGCGCCACAAAGGAGGTGAATTGCACCAGTCACGGGGCTCTCAGGAAAATGATCTATTTATTTGAAGTGTGTGAATTTCCTTGCCAGAATGCTTAGCAGGCTGAATGAGTCCTGGCCGTCTGCAAACACAGAGCTTTCTCCTGGGTAATGTGCTCTCAGGGGACGGTCTTATGAGCCATTAACAAGCTTCCTTTAAAGGAAGTTTTAGACACTTTAAAAACATAATATTCCTCTCCTGTTTAGACAGCCTGATTATCTGCATGCTAATTCTCCTGCTCGCTGTAATTCATCAAGCTGTCATAACTGATGAGTGTCAGTGAAAGTCTTTAATTTTTGGCTCTCCAGCACCTTTTAGAAACACATGATTAAATTTCGCTTCTTGGTCATGCTAGCATAATCATAACACTACTTACTTACTGGCAATTTAAGGGTATTATACTTTAGTAATGTCATTAGTGTAAGTATATTTTGATGATTCATTGAAGCAAATGTACAGGAAGTGCTAATTCACAAAAGTAAAGACGTTTTACCAACAAAATTGCCTTTCTAGTTTGTCTGGTAGGGTGGCTCAGTGTTTTAGCAGATAGCACTCAGCAGCTCACAGCAAGAAGGTCTTGTTTTCCAGTCCTGGGCTCAGTGAGGGTGTTTTAGTGTGCTGTTTGTATGTTCGCCCCATGCTTGTGTGGGTTTCCTTTGGGTACTCCGGTTTCCTTCCACAGTCTAGAAACATGCACATTGAGCTAACTGGCTGTTCCAAATTCCTCCTAGGTGTGAGTATGAGGTGAGTGTTAATAGCTGTGTGTTTACACTGGTCCTACAATAGTCTGGCAAGCTGTTCGATGTGTATCCCACCTTTGTCCAGTGTGAGACACTGACGCTGAGACCCTAGTAGGATTAAGCAGTTCAGCAAATGAGTCAGTGAGTGTTTTTATATAACTCAGTTGATATGTTACTGGTATCCAATACAGTATCCGGTTGAACATTTTAATTAATAATAGTTAATAATTAATTGTTGTGAAATATTATATGTGTGCTTTACTGATAGTGTTTGTTGTATTTGTTGTATACAAATAAGACCAGAATACACATCTAGTAGTACTCCATTACTTTCAAATGCAAGCGTAATATCATTCATCGTTCAACTTCTGAACCACTTAATCCTAATTATGGTCGCATGGAGGCTGGCGCCCATCTCAGCCGACCCAACATAATATACAAATAATAACCAATCAGTGTGTTATTAAGTACATGTAAAGTAAACTTGTAAGTATATTTCCAATATAAAACTATTAAACATATAGTTTACTGAGGATATAATTAACTGCATAGCTAATAAACGTATACTTAAGAGATCAAGTATAATTCACAACATAGTTGCAATATGAAATAAAACTAATTAAGTACCTAAAGTTTACTAGTTTTACACCTAGAGAATAATTAAAGTACACTTTGATAAACTAAAAGGTTGCTCACATGACACTTCTGTAAGGCAATGTGTCCAAATGTTCTACCAATATTTATTAATCTACCAATATTTACTGATATTTACTGATCTTTACCAATGTTGTTCCCATATTTACTGATGCTATATCAATATTTACTGCTCTTTACTGATGTTTATTAATGTGTCTATCTTTACTGATGTTGTAACTATTTTATAGATATACCTATGTTTAACAATGTTGTACCGGGATTTACCATCTTTTACCCATCTTTTTGCTGATTCTTAAAGACGCATAAAATGTCAAACTCAGTCACTCATTCATGAGGAAGACACTTGTCCATTATTTAATGAGCCTAAGTTAGAGTATAGGAATAATGAATTTTGTTGCAGAGCTTCAAAGCTAACAGCAGATGCTGAGGTTGCAGAAATTAAGCCAAGGAGACTCTGGGGATGAGGTGGAACAAGAAGGTTAGGGAGATGGGGAAAGTCGTAGTAGGTCTCTTAGAGTATAGTAGTTGTTATATTGTATCTATCTGTACTGAGAGCTGGTTCAGTGAATATTGGACACTACTTACGCAGTAAATACATGCTACACACAATCAGCAGAAAAGGACACTTGACTGATTGCATGTGCTAATGTAGCAATCAGGGTGATCACCAATGACGCTCTAACACATGAGCATGTGATCTACAACTATGAGGCATGTCACGTGTCTGGTGCCAGTGAGATCTGTCGAAGAAAAAGGTGGGAGAAACGGAAAGAGAAAGAAAGAGAGAGAGAGAGAGAGAGAGAAAGGAAGAGAGACTGAGAGAGAGAGAGTTAGAGAGAGAAAGTAGCACGTAACTCTGTAATGAATATTCATCAGCAACTGGGATGCGATGTGACATGCTCTCCTGGCATGGCACCTCGAGCACATGGCCGCTGTTTTACAGGAGGGAAAAGGCTACGGCCAATCGTCTTACACAGCCCTGCTTGGCCTATTTGGATCCAGTGCTGATTACATGACTCTCACTGGAAGTGAAATTTCTGAGGTTTGAAGGAATAAGCATGGTTTCACGCATGTAGCATTTTAATCCAGGTGACAAAAACAGCGCCGGCATCCAAATTAACCGGTACGAGACAGACTTAACCTGGTTTTGTTCTATTCTAAACTTGGAAAGTTCCGTATCTGAAGAAATACATATTCTGAATATGTCAATATATAATTTTTATTTATTCATAAAGGTTTTTCTGCATGCAAATATACATTCAAGGATGGCATGGTGATGTAGCAGATAGCACATTTGCATGACAGCAAGAAGGTACTGGGTTCGAGTCCCCGGCTTGGTGAGGACGTTTCTGTGTGGAGTGTGCATGTTCTTCCCGTTCTTGCATGGGTTTCCTCCAAAATTCCTCAAACAGTACAAAAATATGCACAATCGGCCAATTGGCTGTTCCAAATTGCACCTTGGTTTGATTGTTTATGGTTGCGTGTGTGTCATGGCAGCTGTTCAGGGTACACCCCACCTTCACCCAAAGTTGGCTGATATAGACTCCAGCCTCAGGAGTCTCAGGAACCCAGGACCTTCTTGCTGTGACGCGCACATGCAAACCAATACACCACAGTGTAGCTTATACATACATGTATAATACATGTAAAGATATTTTTCATATATAGTAACTGATGGTCTTATTTTAGTGTATGTACATGTTTTTTCATTGATATTATCCACCGCAGAAGAAGAAGACTAGCATGAATCTGCGATAACAATTCCTTGTCTTGAGCCGTCTATTGTGAGCGGCACTGCATATTGTTGCTTGTTGGCGTGCGCCAGCTGGCTTGGCGGATGGCAGTGCCGCTGCTGTGCAGTACAATAGCCCCTCCAGAGTGGGCCGCTAAATAAAGGGACAAGGACACGGGCACCTCTGTGGCACACAAGAGGCCTGGCGTCGTTAAAAAGCCTGGTGGGCAGGTGCTTCTGCCAACGGCTCTGCAGCGAAAATGTAGCATTCAGCACTGACAAGGGCCTGGCAAGAGGAGTCCTCTTCTAAACTCCTATTGTTCAAGGACTCCAGAGGAAGTGTGTTTGTACTCCCAGCACTTCCTTAGCTGTCGGAGCCAATACAAAGATCCCTTTTCTCTCTCTCCTCTATGTTCTACCAGGATAAAGTACTCTTTGCCTTTCTACATGGATTTGGCTGTGTGAAAAAATCTCTTCTTGTCACATTTAATGGATTTTTATAAGGTTTGACATTTTTCTGTGAGCTGCACTGAAATGAGCACAGGAATATATGAATAGCATGAGTTTCACTAGCACGACCGTGAGACACCAGGGTGGTTTTGAAGGAAGGATTACATATCTGGAGGCACTGCTTTGCTCATTTCTATTTTTATTCCTATCAGAATTTTTTTGTAGACCTATTATTATATTGACACTATTATTTTGCACTAAAAGCTAAACTGCTAAAAGCAGTCGTACTTCATGTCATGCTCAGTCTCCGCCTGGTGTGTATAATGTGTGTGTCATCAATAGGATTTGACCTGGAGCAAATTCTGCATCAAGCAAATACTCCTTCATCTCCAGAGCTTGGACCTAATTATATTGGTTGGTAATATAAATGCATTTATACTGGATGAAAAAGCATTTACTAAATAAAAAATATAGAGAAAATATGTAGAATCTTGCTGTCTAGCCTACAGTATAATTGTTAAGTAAGTGCCAGTATACAGTGCCTTGCAAAAGTATACCCCCCCCCCACTTGGCTTTTTACCCATTTTGTTACATCACAACCTGTAATTTAATGTTTTTTTTTTTATCTAAACTTTATGTGATGGATCAGCACAACATTAAAAGCTGTGAAGTGAAATGAGAAAATATATATAAAAAGATTTTTTTTTATAAAAAACTGAAAATTGGCATATGCATATGTATTCACCCCCTGTGCTATAAAGACCCTCTAAAGTTCTGGTGCAACCAATTACCGTCAGAAGTCCACCTGTGTGCAATCTAGGTGTCACGTGATCTGTCAGTATAAACACACCTTTTCTGAAAGGTCCCAGAGGCTGCAACACCACTAATCAAGAGGCATTACACAATGAAGACCAAAGTACTCTCCAAACAATTCAGGGACAAAGTTATTGGGAAATACAAGTCAGGGTTGGGTTATAAAAAAATATCAAAATCTTTGATGATCCCCTGGAGCACCATCAAATCCATTATTTGATTTATAGAAACTTATCCAAAGTGAATTAAGCTGTAGTTGCCACAAAAGGTGGCTCTACAAAGTACTGACTTTAGAGGGGTAAATAGTCATGCACACTGAAGTTTTCTGTTATGTTGTCTTATTTGTTGTTTACTTCACAATAAACAAATCACGTCTTCAAAGTTTTAGGCATGTTCTGTGAATAAAATGATGCAAACTCTGACAGCCATCACAGCCGACTCTGGGCGAGGGCCGAGTACAGTCTAGATGGCTCGCACGGTCATCACATGGCAGAAACACACTGACGGCAGTGCAGCCACATTGCATATTACAGTACTAATTTGGACACCGATGTAACCACACACAACACCTTACACATAAATGGCACAATCTCATTGATGCATTCATTCATCTTCTTCTGCTTGTTCCAGGATCGGGGCAACAGTCTAAGCAGTGAGGGACAGCTGTACATCTTCCCAAAGCTCGTGACCATAGGTGAGGGTAGGGGTGTAAATCGACTAGTAAATTGAGAGCTTTGCCTTCCAGCTCAGCTCCCTCTTCACCATGACGGACCAGTACAAGCTGCACTGATTCGCCTGTCGATCTTCTCTCACTCATGAACAAGACCCTGAGAAACTCCTCTACTTGAGGCAGGACCTCATTCCAGACCCGGAGGGTGCAGTCCACCCTTTTGCAGCTGAGAATCATGGCCTTGGGAATTGGAGGTGCTGATTCTCATTATGGCCGCTTCACACTCAGCTGCGAATCACTCCAGTGAGAGCTGGAGGTCCAGGTTCGATGAAGCCTTCATCTGCAAAATGCTGATGGGGGTCCAGAACCTTTTCCAGGCCCTCACCGAACTCCTCTCACACCTGAGATTTTGCATCAGTGACAGCCCGGGCTGCAGCATGTTTGGCCTGTTGGTACCCGTCCACTTCCTCGGGAGTCCCACAGGCCAAAAGGATGTGATAATCCATCCTCCCTCAGCTTTACAGCCCCCCCTCACTCCCAAGGTCTGGAGGGCAGCCTCCTCCGCCATCTGAGCCGGTTCACCACCAAGTGGTGATCGGTTGACAGCTCAGCTCCTCTTTTCACCCGAGAGTCCAGAACATGCGACCGCAAGTCTGATGACACAACTACAAAGTCGAAGTGCGGCCTAGGGTGTCCTGGTGCCATGTGCACTTTTGGACACCCTTATGTTCGAACATGGTATTCATGATAGACAAACCATGATGAGCACAGAAGTCCAGCATTGAAACACCATTCAGTTTCAGATCGGAGAGGCTGTACCTACCAATCACACCCTTCCAGGTCATTACACTGTCATTGCCCACATGGGCGTTGAAGTCTCCCAGGACAGCAAGAGAGTCGCCAGGGGGAGCACCTCCTGGAACTCCAAAAAGGGCGGGTATTCTGAACTGTTATTTGGTGCATAAGCACCTGTAGGCAGAGGGAGGCTACTCTTTTGTCAACATGTGGACACTGAGACGGGGGGCAACAAGGATGCCCACACCTGCTCACTTCCTGAACCCATTAGCAACTTAAGAATAACACTAGGTCCAGCCTTTCTCGAGATGGATGGTTCCAGAGTGCCAGCTATATGTTGAGATGAACCCGACTACATCTAGTCAGTATACCAACCTAACGCACTAGCTCAGGCTCCTTCCCGGCCAGAGAGGTGACATTCCATGTCCAATAAGCCAGTGTCAGTAGCCAAGGATCGGTCCGGCAGAACCCATGCCTTTAGCTGTCACCAGGCTCACACTGCACCTGATGCCTATTGCCCCCTCCCACAGGTGGTGGGTCCATGAAAGGGAGGTCAGGTGACCTTCACATGCTCTAAGCAAAGCTCTGTGTAGGATTAACAGCATCTTTTTAAACTCATTTGGAGTTTTAGTATATACTACAATGAAACTTAAAAAAAAATGAACTTAAACTAGATTTTAATCAATTATTTTTTATTTGTCATGGCTGGAGTGATGATCAGAGGCAAAGATGCAGAAAATAAACTCCTTTTATTCATAAACCATGCATTTATATCCATGACATCATCTGGGGAAGCATGCAAACACAAAAAAACGAGAAAGATTAAACACTACCAAACAACACAAGAGAAACTAGAGGTTCTCGAGTGTGCAGAGGAAACATACACACAGGTAAAAAGGTACACAAACACATTGAACGTGTTTATATAGTCTACTGATGAGCCGCTATACTCCCTGCACCTGCAGCTCGTTCCCAGTGCTTTGTCCACCAAGCAATCTGGGAAGTGCAGGCGATCTATAGTTTGAGGAAGGATGGTGGGAAGACAATCCAAAAATGTGTATATAATGTTAGTATGAGGGTGGCTTGGTGGGGTAGTGGTTAGCACGTCCGCCTCACAGCAAGAAGGTCGTGGGTTCGATTCCAAGCTCAGGCGTTTCTGTGTGGAGTTTGCATGTTCTCCCTGTGCTTGCGTGGGTTTCCTCCGGGTACTCCGGTTTCCT
>JBCNYG010000019.1:7426462-7436771 GCA_039654305.1 Porochilus rendahli
TATATATATATACGCACAAAAAATTTATGGGTACATAATCTTCAGACCTATATATTGCTTCCTCCTAAAGCCACGAAGTTAAAAGCAGGCAATGGTATAGAATGTCTCTGTCTGCTGTTGGGTTACAATTTCCCTTTACTAGAGCTAAGAGACTCAAATGACAGCCCCCCTGTGCATACAGTGAGCTCCATGAAGAAATGCCTTGCCAAAGATGTGAGAACATGATTTGCTTGCACAGAGCACTGACCTCACTGAACACTTACAATATGAACTTGAATGCCATCTGCACCAGGTGTTCTCATCTGACATCAGTGCCTGACCTCAATAATGCTCTTGTAGGTGAAATCCACTCCAAACCTTTGAAGTTTGGAGGATTTTGAATAGAGAAATGTAGCGGATAACGTTATAATGTGCGCTAAATTGACAGTCTGTCAGGTTCAAACAGCTAAGTAGTAAAAAATACTGTATCATCAAAATTATACACAAGAATAAACTTCCAAAAGAAACAGAAGAAAGCAGTAAAGTCCCTTTCCTACATTCCCTAGTCCCTTTCCTAAAGCTTTATTTATGCAAGAATTAGATCAAAACATTTAGCTAGTCTTTTAATTTATTCATTCATCCATTTTCTAAACTGCTTAATCCTATATTAGGTCGCGGGGAGGCAGGCGCCTATCTCAGCCGACTCTGGGTGAAGGCCTTCTTGCTGTGAGGCAGATGTGCTTACAACTGTGCCATCCTGCCACATATACAGTCTGTTCGGTGAATATAAATTACCACTTAATTAATATTCTTAAGGGGGGGAAAAGGCTACAGAAAGTCCTGGGTTTGAGTCCGAGGGCATTACGTGGGTTTCCTCCAAGTAATCTGGTTTCCTCAAACAGTCCAAAGACATGCACATTAGGCTAAGTAACTGTTCCAATTTACCTGTAGGCGTAAGTGTAAATAATTGTAAGTTGGTTCTGCGGTGGACTGCTGAGCTGTTCAGGGTGTACCCCAACTTTGCTTAGAGTAAGCTGAGATAGTAGAATTAACCAATTCGGCAAATGATTGAATGGATAATTGAAGGCTGCCAAAATGCTTTAAGCCAGAAGGCTAAAACTAAACAAGCTAATTTTGCACTGGCTTTGCAGTAAATACAGGAATGTGTTTTGGCTATAAACTATACACTACTTATAGTTGGATAATAAACATGCCACACTACACCAAACTAAAAAAAGAGACCATATTGCTAACCTCATTGTAATACAAGGTATCTGTTATTTTTCTCTATCTTTAGCCCTTTAGTTGCATTAAAAAAGGAAACGGGAATGATTATGTTTAGCTAGTGCTGCCAGATACAGAAACATACACAAAAACCCCCAAAATCTTTAAAAAATATTATAATTGACACTTTTACTGTATAACACAAAACATTTGTTCCATCTTAGTTCATTAATTTTGTACCTGGCTGAATATTCAGACCCGCTAGGCACTGCTGCAACAAATCAGATTGTGAGGTTCCATCTGCAAACCAAAAGTGCTACCATGAGATCTAAAGAGAAAATATACAGTACAAACACAAAGCATGCACACATCGTCCTAAAAATAGTCTTCTTACCTGGACACAACTTGTCTTCTCCCAGGTACAGGGTATCCTCAAAAGAAATGTCACCCTAACAATGACAGAAATTAAACAATAACTAAGATTTCATTTTAAAGTACACATGTAAATTAAGGAAAATTAAGATAAAGTGTAGGAATGTAAGCAAAACTCACATTATACACTGGTGAGACATCAGTTGATGCTGAAAATAATCAAAGGGGGAAAAAGTAAAAGATCTGTACTGTATACTGTACTGTACTGTATACTGTATATATTAAACTGTATAGACGTTCCATTATTACTGCTTTTCAACAAACAGGCAGTGGGTTCTCTTCTGGTTCAGACATTGAACTGTTCAGAGCATTTCAACCAAAATTAAATTGGCTTAAAGAGTTTTCAATTTTAACTGTCATGCCTTCAATGGGCATGTTATTAGCTTGGACAGCTTGACAGTGGAGAACAGTTTTAATAAAATAATAATAATTATCAGACATATGAAATAATACATATTTTTTAAGGAAGCGAAGCAATTCGCTATCTTGTTACTTCTGTTGTGAACTGTGCCTTAAATACAATGGTTACACTATAATTAACTATAATTCTACAAACCCGGGTGGAAACATGGACTTCTGTGATAGCTAGCTGGGGGGTGTTGTAAACAGTTACTTAGGATATAGCTTTAGGATGTAAGATGCAGATAAGAAGGACTTTAATAATCACCAGGCAGAAAAATCCAAATTCTGAGTTCAAAACCGTAAAACCTGTTAGCATGCCATGGTCAGATGATCAGTCAACTAGTTCATCAGAGTGAAAGCAAGCATGGGGAAAATAAGGTAGGCATAGGTCATGCATGGAAATACATTAAAAAAAGGTAGGCAGAGAATCAGAGATCAAAAGGTAAAATGGATCATATAACGAAATCCAAAAGATTTAAAATAAGGCTTGCTTTTATGTGGCAATGCCAGTATGTGCAATCTGAGTAGTCATTATGCAGACAATAAATCATATATCTGGAACAGGGTGCATCCGAGCGGTAACTTGGCTGTTTACCAACTGCATTGTGTGCTAGGATCTTCAGCAGCTTTCAGAGAAGCTTTCTGCATTTTTAATGAGAAAGGGTAAACAGGAAAATTCTAAGAGATAAAGACAAAGTTTACAAAGTCCCTTGAAGTCTTTGCTGGGTTGTGAAGGTGGCATACTACCACTTCTTTTAGGATTCCCTAAAGTAAATATGATATAGTGTCAGGAACCATCCAGTGTATTTTAGGTTTGCGGACCTCAGAAGTTTCATGGTGAACCATTATTGGTCAGAAATCCTTCTGGACTTTTTATTTTTAAGCAGTCTCACTAGTTACAGCATTAGTCCTAACTATCAAACAATTGAAAATTTTAAGGTTCTTCCAGCTACAGAGTGTCCAGCAAGAACCAAGGTTTAATGGAAAGCAGTAATGGTCTTCAAAGTTCTAATAGCTCTCACCAACACAGTGTTATATAGCACTACTGGATTACTGCATACCAGTGGCGACTACCGGTAAGTCTACAAGGGAAGCTCTGCCTCACTGCCTCAATGTCACAAAAGCTTTAACCAAATATTTTCTGTTTTATTTTCATTTACACATATGGCAGACATCCTTATCCTGACCAACTTATATTTTTTAAATCAGTAATCCAGCACCACCAATGCTCCCCCTAATAATAGTACAATGAGAATGCTGTTTTTGCTAGTGATATAATTTTCTCTTTTCAATTGTATATATCCTACTGTAAACAAAGACATAGATATAGAATTCTAGAGTTTCATAAAATCCAATCGCTAAGTTATGTGTACTGGCAAAAAATGCAAAAGAGTTCGAATTGAACAGCAGGGCACCTCAACACCAGTATTCATCTGGCTCATAAGTCAGGAAACAGACTTTTTTTTACTCTCCTAGTGTGAGAAGTTGAGCTAGCTGGGTTTTGGGGATCTTTTTTACAGGGCATACATAAAAATTTAGGCCTGTGAGATCCTGCCAGAGGTGTGAGTCGTGCCTGCCTCATGTTCTGTTTCTGGCTTATTCCCTTTCAGGTCACCTGACTTCCCCCGGCTCGGGCTGTTTAATTGCCTTTGGCTCGTGCACTTAGTCACCCTGTGTGCTAAAATAAAAGGATTACAGTTGCACCTATCCTGTCCTGCTTTTGGGTCTGTCAGTTCCTGCTACCAGTTCTAACATTACGATCTGGCCAGACATGGACCCAGCGGGCACAGCCAGGCTCTTCGGTCCCAGGAGCAGCTAATCAAGTCCCACGACACCCAGCTGGCTACCGTTACCACTGCAGTGCAGGAACTTGCCAATCGCCAGGACCGTTTTCAGCGGAACGTGTGGGCTAAGGTGAACCAATTGAGCTTGCAACTGCACCAGATCACCGCAAGCCTTGAACATGTGGATTCACCACCGCCTATCATGCTGGAATCCCCGCCAGGTCCTGAGTCGCTTGTGGGAGAACCAGCTGTTTGTGAAGACAGAGAAGTATGAGTTCCACGCCACCTCTTTCTCATTCCTGGGATTCATCGTGTCCCCGAATCACGTCCGGATGGACCCCGAGAAGGTTAGTGCCATGTCTAACTGGCCACCCCTCACTTCACGTAAAAATTCGGAATTTCATTTCTGTGCCGGGCCTGGGTTCGATTCCCAGCTCGGGCGTTTCTGTGTGGAGTTTGCATGTTCTCCACCTGCTTGCGTGGGTTTCGTCCGGGTACTCCAGTTTCCTCCCACAGTCCAAAAACATGCACAGTAGGCTAATTGGCTGTTCCAAATCACTCCTATGTGTGAGTGTGAGTATGAATGGTTGTTTGACTGATGGCCCTGTGATGGCCTGGCGAGCTGTCCCTGCCCTCGCCCAGAGTTGGCTGAGATGGGCGCGACCCTAATTAGGAATAAGTGGTTCGGAAAATGAATGAATGAATGAATAAAACAGAGCCCTTTGGCAAGTAACAGAACATTATCTATAGGCTTGAAATATAATAAACTAAACATGCACCTTTGTTTGTCGTGTGTGTGTGTATTGGTGGTGTATGAATTCCTTGCATGTCTAATTCTCTTTGCCGTCACCGAGCCTGTGGTGTCCATGCTTTCTGCTCTACACTGACTTAAAAAAACACCAGCATTTTTGCCGCTATTTAATTGAAATGCAAACTACATCTACGGCAGAACAGAAGAATCAGCTGTAAGAAGATAAAGGATTTCACTATTTCTGTGGCTATCGACTTGGTCATGTGTGTAATTGCTTCATGCGGCTTCAGACCCTCGAATGCACCAATGTAAATATTGAAGAGAGCAAGCTTAATAAAATGCTGTTCAAACAATATGGGACCAATCTCTATCCAAGTCTGACCAGCTCCACTCAGTGCTGGAGGGGTGGGGGTGGTGAGGGGTGGTGGGGGTTGTGGTTGGTGGTGGTGGGGTGTTCTATCAAGATGGAACTGGTAACATAGAGAGTAAGAGAAAAAGAATCGTTGAATGAGAGATAAAGGAAAGCACATGAGGTGAAGTGGACATAGCTTGAGGAAGCATGTGATGAAAAAAGGAGCTGGATGGATGTGGGGTCCAATAGATCAGTCAGACATTTTAATGGTATTGATTGTCAGCAAGGGCATGGTGCAGATGAAGCCCAGCATCCCACTACCACCTTGAACTCGAGCTCAGTGGCCTCTGAGCTCCTGACCCAAGTCGCTTGTCCCCTGTGATCTCTAAGCTAGAACGGTCTTACGGAGGACCCCCCACCCAACCCCCATCCCTTTACCTTCCTTGATTTCATGCCAAATGAGAATTGACTTTCCTCCCCTTGAATGTTGGAAATGTGGGTTAAATCATGTCAATAATGTTTCACAAGAACAATTTCTCCCTCTCTGAAACCGGTCCGAGCAGGAGCGTTTTGACATTTGGTGCGGGAAAACAGGTCCAAAGGCACTTGAAGGGAGTTGTTGGCCACTAACTGCACGGACATATCGATCGGCGAGCTTAAATTGCATGCACACGATACCGGGTGCATGGAGATTCAAGCACAGGGCATGTGGAGTGCAGGGGAGCGAGCGCTGGTTTAATGGTAATTGCTTTCGATCCCCCCTCACACAGCCATGATTTACTGCTGTCCTCCTGATGATCAGTCGGATGCAAAATATTTTGGAAAGAAAAATGTATCAGGGTCTGCCTATGGAGTCTTGTTCTGGATAACCAGGCTGTACGTGGACCGCTGCCATGAGCAAAGAGTCATTAATATATCCAAGCAGATAAACAGACAGTAAGAATGGTAGTGGATCATTAGAGGGTAAAGCTTGTATATGTGAGTCTATGGCTTGTCCAGTCCTCGGTATCATTAAAGCAAATGGATTGTAGAAACTATTGCCTGTTGCTCACTGAAACAGTAAAGGTGCCATCAATTTCCTCTAAACACATAATTCAGCCGTGTCACCAGCATAACCCGGGAGTCCTAATAACAGGACAGTGTTTGATTGAGCTGATTGCTACTGGAGCTCATCAGTGCTTCGGCTTTTGTTACTGTCTCGTTAGAGTAAAGTACTCACATTGACCACAGCTGGAAGTGGCAGTTATAGCTGATATTGTCAGGGCCAACAAATCGATTCAGTTCCTACACCTACAGAAAAAAATGTGGCTTCATTGGCTTTGTTTTGGTTCACCCATTTTTTTTTTTTGTAATGATCTCATCTGTATCATATTACACTTTATAACACCAAGAATCAAATCTGACGATGCTGATTTTCCATTTTTATATTTGTGCATTACTCACTCTCACCGTTTTGCTGAATCGCTTAATTCCACTAGGGACGCTGGAGCTTATCTTAGCCAAAACTGGGAGAAAGCGAGGCACACCATGATCTCCAGACCATTGCAGGGTCAACCCACACATATACACACACGCAACCATTCACACTGACACTTACGCCTAGGGACAATTTTGAACAGCCAATTGGCATAAAGTGCATGTCTTGGGACTGTCGGAGAAAACCATAGTACCTGGAAGATCCCACGCAAGCAGTGGGAGAATATATAAACTTCATTCAGAAACAATCCCAGGACTTGAACCCAGAACCCTCTTGCTGTGAGGCAGACATGCTATACCACGACCTCTATTGATAGATGGTGTAAGAATAGCGCGGTTTCTTTAAGAAGGAAATAAATAAATAAATAAATAAATAAATCTCCCTTGCGTTTCCCCGACTATGAACTGAAGCGAAAGCAGGAAAAGTTAACACTGAGTTTTCCATTCACTGATTTTCACTTGCTGACTTAAACCCTCATTTGTAATACCTGCCTTGTTCGTTTAATTATCCATGAAACACGTTTATGTTCCGTGCTCCAGTGAATGTTTGTTGTTGTATTTCTCAATGAAAGTTTGTCTGCCTATCTTAGTTAGATTGTTTGTTTCTTTTTCTAATCAGTGCGAGTCTGAGTAATGGAGTATGAGCCTTTATTTTTTGGGTTCCAGTTTCATTGTTAATAATAACCAGGTGCTCTGGTTTCAATCCCAAGACATGCATATTAGTCTAAATGGTTCTTCCAAATTAACCTTAGGTCTGGATATGAGCACGAATGGTTGTGTGTTTGTTGGCTTTGCGACGGTCTTACAAGCTGTTCAGGGTGTACCCCACCTTCGCTCAGTGTCGGCTGAGATATGCTCCAGCCTCCTCACAACCTTAAAAGGATTAAGGGTAAAAACTGTGGATAGTTGTGATAGTATTAAATATATTTCTTTCAACAACGTATTCCTATTTTGCTCCTGATAAAGCCTCACAATATTTTTTCAGTCAAAATACAAATACTTAACACTCACAGAAAGACCTTCCATTTCTCGTCGCTGTCTCTGTTTTTTGTCTTTCCACCCAGTAGGTCTGTTGTAAGATACTCCGGTGCAGTTCATCAACAGAGATTCGAATCTCTCTGCTACAAAGCAGCTGTTTTTATGTGCTCTCTCTGCGACCTGCCAATGCTAATCCTGTTTACACTGCTTGGAAAACAACTAGCCAGCCCATCCATTCCCAACAGCCTATTGTCCTGTCAATAACCATAACAGTTCTCTACAATTTATGTCTCTGTGATCACCTTAGGACCATTTGGGTGTCTGTTACAGAGAAAAACAGGTTTTAAGACTGATTGTTAAAGATTTAAGAACTGAAGTTTTTAAAATATGTATTTCTAGCTGATTGCCATAGATGTGTGTTGGGTCTTTGTGTATAACCTGTTTGACAATATCATATCCAGGATCTTAGCGCAGTTTGATTGCAATCAGAACGCAGCTTGTTTCGGAATCAACTCAACGTCAGAAACTGAATCAACTACTCTGTGTATTATGGGTCGGATGCAAATTTGCTAAAACTGACATACAAGGCTAAGCATGGACAAAGGACATAACAGACTTTAAATGTGTGCTCTCTCTCTCTCTCTCTCTCTCTCTCTCACTTATTTGCCAAACCACTTAATTCTATTAGGCTTGCAGAAAGGCTGAAGCCTATCGCAGCCTTTCAGGGCCAAGGCGAGGTTGACCCTAGGTAAAAACAGTGGTACACTGGTCCAACACACACAACAATTCACACTAACACCTAGGAACAGCCAGTAAGCCTAATGTTCATATAATTGGACTGAAACCGGAGTACCTATACGGGTATACAGACATGGCCGAGCCATGAAATCAAACCCAGAACCTTCTTGCTTTGTGGCAGACGTGTTAACGACTACACCACCATGCTGCCCCAGTATATTAGCATTTCAACCTAATTTTGTTTGGGTCATTATGTCATGCAGTCCTGCCCCATGCGAACCTATCGTGAGCCACTCCTGTGTACTGGCCACTGCTGGGTACTTGTTCAGGATTTCTCTTCTATGAGCTGAACTAGTTTTGTAAACTACTGTGCGTGTAATAGATTTACACACTACTCCTGAGACCGAGCTTCGTTTCTGGTTGCCAGGTGAATTGACACCCTCATGCTGCTGGTAAATATGTGTTTGTGCAAAAAGGGTCTCGCAGAGAATTGATTACCTGGACTGAGTCCAAGAGTTTATCCTGTTAATGTGTTTATCAAGCACCAAGCAGCCATGGGATATAGATTGTTGTCAGAGCTCTTGTGAACATGCACGGCTCAAGCTGGTGTTTAAAGTGGAGCGTCTAATGGACTCTCCGTTTTTATATACAGGAAGCAGGTTTTAAGGACTGTTTCATCCCTCTTCAATGGTCCTTTAATTAATGAGAACCTTTTTTATAATTCACTTTGAATAAGTAAACAAATAAAACTTGCCATAATTACAAGAGTGGAGCAAAGAGATCGTTTTAGTGTTTTCACATCAGGGCTCGAGTGGTTTTGGAGGTTTAGTGTCAGATCGGTGGGTCACTCATCAGTTTCCTGTGAACAGTCTTTGATATGGCTTATACTCTCTCTCTCTCTCTCTCTCTCTCTCTCTTTCTCTCTCTCTCTCTCTCTCTCTCTCTCTCTCTCTCAATCCAGTAGAGGAGGCCGGTTGAATTGAGCCTCTTCCAGACTTTGGGCTATATGTATATACATATACATAAGATGATTGTACCTTCATGATGAAGTCATTTTCATTTCTGAGTGCCGTTGGCTTTGCTCCAGGTTCCCTCAGATGGTTAACAGATGTTTCGACATTTCTCTGAAGACTTTCCGGCCTCGCCGATTATTCCAAAGAATTCGAAGGTGGTCTTTCCTTGGGTGGTGTAGTGGTTAGCATGTACGCCTCATAGCAAGAAGGCTTGCGTTTGCATATTCTCTCCATGCTTGCATGGGGTTCCTTCGGGTACTCTGGTTTTCTCCGACAGTCCAAAGACATTCACATTAAGCTACTTAGCTGTTTCACGTTGTCCCAGGTGTGGATGCAAGTGTGAATGGTTGTGTGCTGGCTCTGCAATGGAATGGTGAACGTTTCAGGGTGTACCCTGCTCTCACCCATTGTAGTCTGAGATAGGCTCCAGTCTCTCTCGGACATTGTTGAACACGGTGGCACAGTGTTTAGCACGTCCACCTTACAGCAAGTAGGTCCTGGGTTTGAGTCGTGGGCTTTGCTAGGGTGTTTCTGTGTGACATGGGCATGTTCTCCCTGTGCTTGCATGGGTTTCCTCCGGGTACTCCGGTTTCCACCACAATCTAAAAACATGCACTTTTGGAAACTGTTCCAAATTGCCCTAAGGTGTAAGAGCAGGTGTAAATATTTGTGTTTGTGTGTTGACTCTGCAATGGTTGCAGAGTCACCCTGTTCAGGGTGTACTTAGGCTAAGATCCTGCCCCTCCATGACCCTAGGAGGTCCAAGCGGTTTGGCATATTAATGGAAAAAATACCAAAGGTGGCATACATTCACATTTACGGCATTTTGCTGACTCCCATATCCAGAGCGACTTACATTTATACTGTGTGAGCAGTTGGAGGTTAAGGGCCATGCTCAAGAGCCCAGCAGTGGCAGGTTGGTGGTGGAACTGGGGCTTGAACCCCCAAGCTTTTGATCAGAAACCCAGAGCCTTAACCACTGAGATCCCTCTGTCCTTGGAATACTTTAATAAAATCCCACGGAAAATTACTTTTTCAAACATTCATTCATTCATTTTCTGAACCGCTTATTCCTAATTAGGGACGCAGGGAGGCTGTCGCTTATCTCAGCCGACTCTGGGCGAGGGCAGAGTACACCCTGGACAGCTCGCCAGGCCATCGCAGGGCAGAAACACGCTGA
>JBCNYG010000019.1:7512670-7525117 GCA_039654305.1 Porochilus rendahli
CCGAGCTGGGAATCGAACCCAGGACCTTCTTGCTGTGAGGCGAACGTGCTAACCACTACGCCACCGTGCCGCCTATTTGTGTTTTATTTTATAAAATGTTTTGTGAGTGCGATGCTAGGCAAGTTTAAATTTGTACTTGGTTCCACTTCAACACACACCATGTTCTGTATACTGGCATTTGGGTGCAACGTGGTTAACACATTTCTTGTTTGCACGTTCACTCACTCACACGTTCAAGCACAGGTACACATGCATGCAGACTGACACATTAAGCTGCAGGGTACAGGGTGCCCTGTCCTTGGTGCACCTAGCACATTCATAGTTCAACAGTATCCCACTGAGGAGGAAGAAAAAACACTTTGAACCAAATACGACTGAAGTTTGAACGTCTGTCTCACAGCAAGAAGGTCCTGGGTTTGAGCCATGAATTTAGACGTTTCTCTGTGGAGTTTGCATGTTCTCCCGGTGCTTGTGTGAGTTTATCCTGGTAATCCGGTTTCCTCCAACAGTCCAACCACATACATGTTCGGCTAATTGTGAAACAGTCCTAATTGAGTGTGAGTGTGAATGGTTCTATGGCGTTCAATAGTCTGGCGAGCTGTTCAGGGTGTACCTCGCTTTTACAGGGTTTGCTGAAATAGGCCCCAGCTTCGTTGCGACCACTGTGGGGTTAGGCGGTTCATTAATTCAGTGAGTAAGTGTATCTTTATTAATTTATACATTCATTCATTTGCTGAACCACTTAATCCTACTGTTAGGGTCACACTGGGCGAAGGCACACACACACACACACACACAAAACCATTCACACTCACTCCTAGGGGTAATTTGGAGCAGCCTGTTAGCCTAATATGCATGTCTTTGGACTGTAATAGGAGCCCAGAGGAAGTCCATGCAAGCACATGGAGAACATGCCGACTCCACACAGAAATGCCCTCTCTGAGCCCGGGACTCGAACCCAGGACCTTTTTGCTGTATGGTGGACATGCTAACCACTACGCTACCATGCCGGTCAGTGTATCCTGAGGTTTTAAATTTCAGATGACCTCAAGTACATGTTTGCATATTTATTTAAAACAACAGACATTAAAATTGAGACACAATAAATGCTAAAGCTAAAATGTGAGGGAGTTATGAAACCTTTTGCGTCAAATTAACAGTGTCTCGTTATTTTTCGCTCTTCCTTTTGGATATCACCATTCCTCCAGAGCAGTCCTTCTTCACGAAATAACACCTTCTCCTACACCTCTGTCTCACACACACATACACACAAATCAGGGCATGTGGTTATTTTAAAATATGTGTATAATTTTTTTTTTTCAAGGCCAGGTGTGAAATGTGTGTTCATTAAAAGTGACAAAGACCTGATTCTTGGGAAAAAAAATAAGAAAGTGCTCAGAGGCAGTGCAGAGAGCTAATGACAGAGATGCAGGTGGAGATGGAGGAGGGGTGCGGCAGGCCATTCTGGAGCGTGCCGCTTTGTTTTGACACCACCATGCAGCGACGGATCACGCTCGCTCACCTTAACGCTCGCTTTATGGCTGTCACCCTGCAAACACACACCTCTCCGATTTACTAATACGCACTAGCCTGTGATTTAGTGCTCGCGAGCCATCGTTTCACATCTGCTAGCATTTGTCGATGTAGATTTATTGTTATTACCTCCTCACGAAGGCTGCAATCATGCTATGGTGAAATGACTAGTTAGAGCATGGGGGAACATGTAATAAATGGATGACAAACAATCTACTAGAGGTTTTCTTATTAATAAAGATATGACATCATGGTTGCCTCTGACCATTGATTCAGTTTGTGTATTACAATACAACGGCTGTGTTTCTCCTCTGTACTATCATAGATTTTATATTTACTGTACCTTTGTATATAAATATATTTACTGTGACTATCTTACCATCAATCCTTTGTTTGTTCTCGCGAAGCTAGTGAGGAGAACTATTCCACATTAAGATGAAACAGTGGCATAGTGGTTAGCACGTCGGTGTCATAACAAGGTCTTGGGTTTGAGTCCTGGTCTCTGTGAGGGCGCTTCTGTTTGGAGCATGTTCTTGAATAAGGTCCAGCCCCTTTCAAGGTGAGCGGTTCCAGAGCCAAAGCTATGGGTTAAGATGAGTCCGACTATGTCTAGTTGGTATCTCTTAACCAGTCGCACCAGCTCCGACTCCTTCCCCACCAGAGAGGTGACATTCCATATACCAAGAGCCAGAGTCAGCATTAGTAGGGTCCTACAGAACCTACGCCTTCGGCTGCCACCCAGCTCACAATGCACTCGACATCTGTAGTCTTTCCCACATGTAGTGGGTCATTGGAAAGGCGGACCCATTTGTCCTCTTCGTGTTGTTTTATATTTCATAGGAGTTTTCCAAACTATACTTAGTCTGGATTTTTACTCAGGACCTATTTGCCTTGGGTGACCGTACCGGGGGCATAATGCCTTTCAACATAGTTCTCAGGGTCATCAGGACACGCAATTTTTATGGACAGCATTTCAAGGCGCAGCCAAGGTGTTTGAGGGGTTCTGGTTTGGTGAACATAGGATGTTGGAAGATCACCCTTTTGGCTTCATCAAGCCTGGGCCTCCAGCTGTCGTTGGTGCAATTTGCAGCTGAGTGCACTTTCAAGTCCTGCGTGGTTCTCAGATGGAAAAGAGTAGTATGCACCCTACAGGTCTTAAACGAGGTCCTGCCTCGAGTGAAGGAGTTCAGGTATTTCAGGCTTCTGTTCATGAGATTTTGTTCATGACAAATAAATTAGAATTAGAATTTGAATTTGAGTGAGGGAAGGATGGAACAGGATCAACAGGCAGTTGGGTGCAGCCTCTGCTGCACAGCGGTGCTTGGTGAAGAGGGACCCAAGACAAAAGGCAAAGCTGTCATTTCCGTCTCCACTCAATATCTGCTGAGACTGGCACCAGCCTACCCTCAGCCCTAATAGAGGATTAAATGATTCAGCAAATAAATAAGTGAATAGGTAATTATTTCACTTTAATTTCCTCTCACTCATTTATTCACCAAGACGGTTAATCCTGCTAGAGTTGTCGCGAGACTGGAACCTATCTCAGCAGACACTGGGTGAAGGAAACGCAAAACATCTACAACCATTCACCCTCACACCTAGTTTCAATTTGGTACTGCCACTGAGCCTAATGTTCATATCATTGGACTTATACCTGAGTACCCGGTAGAAATCCATGCAAGCACTGAGAAAACATGCAAACTCCACATATAAGCACCCTTGTTGAGCCTGGGACTCAAAGTCAGACCTTTTTGCAGTGAGACGGGCATGCTAACCATTATGCCTCCATGCCCTATACATTGTGTCAGGGTAAAATAAATGTTGTTAATCCAGGATGGAATGGTTCCTTAGATTTCCAGTGAGGAGTAGTGGTTGTGATGTGTCTCATGAATTTTATGAACCCTGGGCTTTGATGTTAAAGTTTAAGTGTTCGGGTAGTGATAAAGAAGAGTTGAGTAGAGCAGCACTCCAGCACTTTCGACAAGCCAATGTCAGAGTATTTGTAGCCAACAGCAAGGTTACTGCAGAGGTCATACACTTTTACTCTTCTTTTTCTCTCGTTCTTTATTTAAAGTCATGGCATAAAGCTACTTTAAAACTGTGCACTTAGACAGTTATTGTGGGGAAGCATGATTGGAGGACTTGATTGCGGTCATGGCATGTCATTAAGCGTATTCATAATACCATGTATAAGTCTGTATAAGTTTTTTTTTTCTTTTTATATAATTACTGTTTATGATTGGGCAGCACAATAGTGTCATGGTTAGCATATTTAAATTTACATTTACAGCATTTAGCAGACACCCTTATCGGGAGCGACACACAGAAGTGCTTTAAAGTCACTATCAGTGAATATATTCTTATACTGGTTCGTCTTGATGCAGACTAAGTATACCGTCAGTCAAACTCGGTGGATTTTTTTTTTTTTTTAGCGTGTGTGTGCGTGTGTTTGTGTGCATGTGTTTGTGTGTGAAACAGTGCTAATTTAAGTTTTGAGCTGTCGTTTAAAGATACCGTGTGGCTTGGCTGTCTGGACATCGAGAGGAAGTTCATTCCACCACCTTGGAGCCAAAACAGAGAAGAGTTTAGAAGCATTTTTCCATTGTCCCTTGGTAAAAGGAGGGACCAGTCTAGCAATGCTAGAGGAACTGAGAGAACACGGTGTGGATAATAGATAACTGCTTTGAAGTAGGAGGGTGCAGGTCCATTTTTGACTTTGTAGGAAAGCATTCATGTTTTAAATCTAATGTGAACAGCTACAGGAAGCCAATGGAGGGATCATATCAGTGATCCACACATCTGCATCACACCGCATGTCTGAAATTTTCATCTTCCCCCCATGCTCGCCTGGGTTTCCTCCGGGTAGTCTGGTTTCCTCCCACAGTTCAAAGACATGCCCTTTAGAATAATTGGCTATTCCAAATTTACATTTATATTTACGGCATTTAGCAAACACCCTTATCCAGAGTGACTTACATTTATCTTTTTTTTATACAACTGAGCAATTGAGGGTTAAGGGCCTTGCTCAAGGACCCAACAGTGGCAGGTTGGTGGAACAAGCTGCGTCTAAGTGTGAATGTAAGTATGAATGGTGGTTTGTGTGTTGGCCCTGCGATGGTCTGGGGAGCTGTTCAGAGTGTACATTGCCTTTGCCCAGTGTCAGCTGATATAGATTTCAGCCTCCCCACTAACTGAACTGGATTAATCGGTAAGAGTGAGAGAGTGAGTGAGTGTTATGTGTATTTAGAGGTGGGTTACTCATCTGCTTTTTGTAAGCATCATTCAGATTATGCAAATGACTTGACTGTCTAAACCCAAGCTTCCTGGTAGAGCCCCCACCCTGAAAAATTATTTGGAAAAAAAATCCTCCTTTAATGTCCTCAGAAGGAATGCACGACAGGTGTGATATACCATGGTTATAACTCTCGGTGTCACTGGACTGCTACTTGCTCAAACAACAAGAAAGGTATGCTACTCTGAATTGCTCAAAGTTCTGACTGAGGAATGCGATTTTGATGTTCATTGTCCTCACTGCCCCCTTTTGAGTCAATTCTTTTAAGTATCTATCATTTTGACATTACAGTTTTAATGCAAATAAAATATTACTTGCTCACTCACACATCTGCTGATCCACTTAATCCTATCTCAGCCCACACTGGGTGAAGACAAAGTACACCCTAAACAGCTCGTCCAACCATTGCATGGCCAACACACAACCTCACACCTAGGAGCAATTTGGAACAACCAATTAGCCTAATGTCCATATCTTTGGACTGTCGGAGGAGACCAAAGTATCTGGAGGAAACCCACATAAGCAGAGGGAGAACATGCAAACTCCATTCAGAAACGCCCGACACCAGGAATCAAACCCAGGCCTTCTTGCTGTGAGCCGGGTGTGCTAACCACTGCACCACCATGCCGCCAAAAGTTGACCTAGGGTCAATTTGTTACACCCAATTATCCTAATTGGGGCTTTGGACTGTGGGAGGACTGGAGTACCCATGGGAAACTTATGCAAGCACAGAGAGAACATGCAAGCTGTACGCAGGAACACCCTCGCCTGAAACTCAGGACCTCCCTGCTGTGAGGTGGACGTGCTAACAACTACGCCACCGTATCAACCAGGTTTAATTAGAAAATGCTAATTGTAGGCAAGTTATATGACCTCACAGGTTACTGTGTAGCTGACAAAGCAACCAGTGACACTTTGTGACGAATTTTCGAACTAATCTGTTGTCAAAGTGTATAACTTGTCAAACAAGAAATTGAAGACCCCAAGAAACGTGGGAAAAAATCTACTTAGGAGTTCAAAGATCAAGGGTAGAAAATTGCACTCCTCCAGGTGCTCTGGTTTCTTCTCTCAGTCCAAACACATGCACATGAGGCTAATTGGCTGTTCTAAAATGCCGCAAAGTGGGGGTGGGAGTGGCAGGTTGTGCATGTGTGTTGGCCCTGAAATGGTCTGGCGAGCTGTTCAGGGTGAGCCCCGCCTTCGCCAGTGTCAGCTGAGACTCCAGCCTCCTTGCAACCATGAGGATTAAGCGGTTCGGCCAATAACCAAAAGTGAGTGAATTTCTGCTTGATTGGAAAGATTAGAAAATGTCATGGGCGGCATGGTGGGGTAACGGTTAACACGTCCACCCCACAGCAAGAAGGTCCTGGGTGGAAGGCCCAGGCTCAGTAAGAGTATGCTTGCATGGGTTTCCTCTGAGTAGTCAGGTTTCAAACTGGCTGTTCCAAACTACCCCTAGTTGTGAGTGTGAATGTTATTTTTGTGTGTGTATTTGTGTGTATATGTTGGCCCTGCGATGGTGTGCCCAGCCTTCATCCAGTCCCAGCTATGCAGCAAAACAAAATGAGAGTTCTAGGAAAAAGGAGTTGAAGTGTTCATTCATGTTTGGTACAATTGGTCAACATTTTACAATTGAATCCCCCACACACCCCCCCCAAAAAAAAATCTTCCATGGACAACACAGAAATAGGTACATATATACTGACGTGACAAATGAAAAGGAAACCCAGTAGCACTGTAGTGTGTGTGGCTTTTTTCCAGCATAACACACAGCAATTTCATCCTTCTGCCAGGTAATTGACACCTTTTTTTCTTTTCTTGTTGTTTGGTCTGGGGGAAGACAGGTTGATATAAGCTCTGTCCAGCAATATTTACATTACTGTCCCAGTGGAATAGCAGAACGCAATCCTTTCTTAATGGCTTGCTTCACGAAAGAAAGAAAAACGAACGATTTTCACTGAAGCTGAAGAAAATGACAAGTTTTGTGATTAGCCTGGCTCTTCTTTATCCGTTTGGTGATTGGGAGCATTTGATGTTCGGTGCGCTCTTCTAAAGGAGGCGGTGAAGATGGTGATTCTCTGAGTAGTTCCTGACACAGATTTTGATGGACTTTTTTTTTTTTAACCCTGTTTTTTTTCTATCATCTTTGGCTTTTTTTATACATTTCTAGAGATAAATGAATACAACAGCATGAAAGATAGACATGGTGAAGGATGAATTTTCTTCTGAGAAAAAAAAAAATAACATAAAAGGTTAGAATTAGAATTTTACTTAAAATCGCATGGCAACATACACAACCAATCACACACAAATTTTAAAAATCCAATTAGACTAATGTGCTTGTGTTTGGACTGTTGAAGGAAACCGGGGCACGCAGATGAAACCTATGTACATTTGCATCAAAGCAAGAAGGTCCTGGGTTCGAGTTCCGGGCCCCATAAGGGCGTTTCTGTGTGGAGTTTTCATGTTCTCCCCTTGCTTGTGTTGGTTTCCTCCAGGTACTCCGGTTTTCTCCCACTAATCGGCTGTTCCAAATTGCCCCTAGGTGTAAGTGGGAGTGGATGGCTGTGTGTGTGTGTGTGTGTGTGTGTGTGTGGATTAGCACTGGGATATTCTGTGAGTGAGCAAGTTATATGTGAAGTGAAGGTTCTCCCCGTATTTTGATGGGTTTTCTCCAGGTTCCTAGGTGTTCCATAGTCACACTAGGCTAATTGTTTATTCTTAATGATTCTTGTAAATGGTTGTGTGTGTTGGCCCTGCAATGGTCTGTACCACACCTTTATCCCTACTAGGATTAACAGTTGGTAAATGAGTGTGTGATTGAATTTCTGCTTAATTGGAGGAATTTGAAAATGTTATGGGCGGCATGGTAGCACAGTGATTAGCACAGTCGTCTCACAGCAAGAAGGTCCTGGGTTTGTGTCCCCGGATCGGCGAGGATGTTTCTGTGTGAACTTTGCATGTTTGTCCTGTGCCTGCATTCCTCCAGGTAGTCCGGATTTTCTCAGGCTAACTGGCTGTTCCAGATTACCTCTATGTGTCAGTATAAGTGTGACCCATAGTTTATATGCGGTCCTCATGTTCGCATTCTCCGAGATTAAAAAAAAAGTGTGGAGCTCCATGATTTATAATCACGCTTAGAGCACGATTGGGTATAAACAGGAGGCAGGTTGCATCCGAGAAATGAAACTTGAAGAAATCGTGTTTCCAAGTTGATTAAGATCATTTACGATGCTGCATCAAGGTCTGTTACACTGTTGTGTCTAGTAAGGTTTACTGTTATCTGCTATGATTCTCACATTCTATTATTTGGCATAAAATAGTAATTAATTGTAATAATTGTGGCAAAAGTTTTGACAGTCGTGATCAATTTCCCTCAAGATCATCATGATTTGATCCCACAACCCCCACACTCCTCGCGACTCTTTCAAATCGTGGAGATCACGGACATCGTGCCACAGTGTAAACCCAGGGTGAAAGGTTGTGAGTGTGTTGGCCCCGTGATGGCCTGGCAAGCTGTTTACCTTGCCTTCACCCAATGTCGGCTGGGATTGGCCCCCCTGAGTGAGTGAGACAAATGACAATGAGTGAAAGTGAGTAATTTATGTTGGTCTATATTGTATGTTGGTTATATGAACATCAGGAAGAAAATCTGAAAACTTTTCAACAGACAGGGTAAAAGCATTTGCTTCAACTAAGTACATTCTATTTTCTGTTAACCGAGCATTAAAGCATTGAACAACATGACATTGTCCCATTATGTGTATGTAGATCTGCCATCCAACCTTGGCCTCGGCGTGGTTCGAGTTTTGCTGATGCTTTTAGTGTGATTGTAACTTTTACGGTACTTCTGCAAACAAGATCAATCTTCCTTCAAATCTTTTTATTTAGCCATTCACACAGATTATGAAAAATGTATTAATTACCATGAAAGCCCATGTCTAATGTTGCGTCATTTAAACGTATCAAAAAAGGTTGATTTATAAGACACGAGCGATGCTGCAGAGTGGAGAGAGATGTCCCGTGACCTTCAATAACCCTGATTGCAGAGAAAGTCCACAGAGCCATTCCAAGGATTTATGGAGCGATCAGACGTTATTCATCTACTACTGCATCCTGCTACAATCTTCTGAAGATAGCACCTACACTAACAAATATTAAACTGTCGAGTACAACGGGCAATTCTGACTGTCAATGTCGAACAATGACAATAAGTGGTAAGACTTTTGAAAGTTGACATGACAAATGTATGACATCCAACAAAATATACATAAAAAAGAACTTTAGCAATTTTTATGACCGGACAGGACGGTGGCGTAGTGGTTAGCACGTCCACTTCACAACAAGGAGGCTCTGGGTCTGAGTCCTTGGCACAGGCATCTCTGTATGGAGTTTGCATACTTTCCAGAGCATGCGTGGGTTTCCTCTGCATACACTAGTGTCCTCCCATAGTCCAAAGATATGCACATTAGTCTAACTTGCTTGTTCCAAATTGTCTCTAGGTGTGAGCGTGAGTGTGAATGGTCGGGTGTGTTGCTCTATGATGGTCTGGTGAGCTGTTCAGTTGTGCCATGCCTTCCCACAGTGTCGGCTGAGATAGGCACCAGCCTCCCTACGACCTTAGTGGTAGGATTATGCAGTTTGGCAAATGATGAATTACGATGACCTCATTAGTTTTACATCATGATGCTGATGAGTGCTTTGATATTGTTTGGTTAGAAGCCATTCAGTAATTCAAAATTATGCTCTGAGCGGTCACGTGACCATTTATGACACGTGTAGGAAGATCATGTATGAATTAGATGGACAACATAAGACGAGACATGAAAGTGTTATACCTAGAGGAGGAGAATGCACAAGATCGGACATACTGGAAGAGGAAGATACAGAATCTTGATCTGGCATCATATCTGGACAAGGGAGAAGACAATGAAGAAGAAAGAAGATGCACCTCCATAAGGTGGATGTCGCTGAATGGGCCCCAATATGGAATATCAACCATACCATATTCACTCATTTGTCAATTCACTGACTGTCAACACAGCTGACTCTGGGTGAAAGCAAGGTAGTACTCCCTGATCAGTTCGCCAGTCCATCGCAGAACCACACACACACAGCCAATCACACTCACGCTTACACCTAGGGGCAATTCTGATTCGACATTAGTATTAGACATGCGTACTCCACACAGAAATGCCCTTGCTGAGCTCGTGTCTTGAATCCAGGACCTTGTTGCTGTGTGCTAACCACCACTATGATGGTCAAATATGGTTTAATAAAATTATTTGGGAATCATGACGTCCACTAGTGTGTGTTTAGGCTAGAACTGATAGCACCCATGAAACAGTGACACATTTGAGGAGAGAGAGAGAGAGAGAAAGAGAGAGAGAGAGAGAGAGAGAGAGAGAGAGAGATTACACAAGCTAAAAGAGTAAAGGGTCCTGGAGAGACAGTGAGACTTCCTACAATTCCCTCTGACTGACAACTCTGACATATGGAATAGTTCATGTATTCCCCAGGTGACAGGGAGTGAGAGAGAGTGAGAGAAAGAGAGAGCTTCAGTGTGTGATCAGGAATCCATGTCGCCTCCACTAAATTTAGCTCTGGTGGCAATTAGTGGCGGAGTCATACAGTCACTCCTGACGCGGCTGACAAACAGTCAAGCAGCTTAACAAGTCGAGAGATGACGGAGTGCTGCTTGGTTCGAATGAACAGCAACAACACAGTGACTGTAGTTCAGTCTGGGGAAGCATCAATGTGCCATGTGCCATTCTGACTTACAACCAAATGCTTGTTTCCTTCCCCGGGTTGGGCTGGGTGAGACACACGAGAGATTTGAATGTCAGTGAAAAAAAAAAAAAAAATGCATGTCTGTATTTTTGACAGAGAAACAGAGAGAAAGAAAGAGAGGAGACATGACCTCATGGCTGTTCGGTAAGATTTTACAAATGAGCACAATAATGGTCTGAATGTGTTGTAGTGTGATTGCATACAGGGAAATCTTTGTGTTACTATGCACATGATTTTAACACAGAGTGGAGTTCACATAACCGGGTGTGGCCACATAATAGAGCTGTGTAACAACTACATACCGTGTATTTTGGGTTTGTGGAAAAATCAAATAAATAACATTAATTAATATTGATTTAAAAAGTTTTACGCAACCCTAATTAGGAATAAGCGGTTCAGAAAATGAATGAATGAATGAATAAAAGGTTTCATGGTAATAAAATAATAATAATAATAATAATAATAATAATAATAATAATAATAATAATAATAATAATAATAACTCACTCATTTGCCAAACCACTTTATCCTAATTAGAGAGGATGATGCCTATCTTAGTGGTCACTGGGTGAAGGCGGGGTACACCCTGAACAGCTAGGTACAAAGCAGGGCAAAATGCACTATTCACATTCACAGCCACACCTAGGGGCAATCTGCACCAGAGAATTAGCCTAATGTGTGTTTCTGTTAACCGGAGTACCCAGAGGAAACCCATACAAGCCCTTAGAAAACATGCAAACTCCACACGCCTAATCCAAGAGGGTGTCTGTGCATGGGGTTTCCTTTGGGTATCCGGTTTCCTCCCACAGTCCACAGACATACACATTAGGATAATGTTTGCATGGGTTTCCTCCAAGTACTCTGGTTTGCTCCTACAGTCTGATCACATGCACATTAGGCTGTTCCAAATTGCCCCAAGATGTGAGAGTGAGTGGGAGTGGATGGTTCTGTGTATGTGTTGGCCCTGGGATGGTCTGGAGAACTGTTTAGGGTGTACTCCACCTTCGCCCAGTGTCGGTTAAAATCTCCGTGACCCTAATAGGATTAAGCAGCTCGATAAGTGAGTGTGTGAGTGGGAGATATGGCATGTGGAGACACTGAGTGCTTGGACTCCTGCTTTTTCACATAAATATAATAATATAATACTTATGACTGCACATATTGAAATGTACTGGGTTGGTTAGGGGTTTAAGTCCCATCACCACCAAGCTACCACCATTGGGCAAGTGCATCAAACCTAGTGACTGAAAGTATCAACATTGAACCCACATACAGGTGGGAAAAAGATTGATTTGTGAGTACTATTCATTCATTCATTCATTCATTCATTCATGATCCATACTGCTTATCCTATTACAGTCACATGGAGCCTGGAGCTAATTCTAGCTGGCTTCTGTCAAGAAGCAGGTACATCCTGAACAAGATTAATACAAACAACCATCCACACTCATGGGCAATTACTTGACCTAATATGCTTGTCTTTGGACTGCAGGCGGAAACAGAGCCACCTGGAGAAATCAAACACACACCCATGATTACTACGACACTTTTGAGCCAGGCGTCTGACGTAACAGCCATTTATCCTGCCAGTAAGTAGATTTGGACACCCTAAAAGCCCTAAATGCACTTGTGCCTTGTTCCTCAGTCCATTACTTAAACCCTTCAAACAGGACCTTGTAAATTCATACTCATACAGGCATAAGCAAAGATTAAGGAACAAATAGTACAATAGCGGGTGGTTAGCACGTTCGCCTTACAGCAAGAAGGTCCTGGGTTCGATTCCCAGCTCGGGCGTTTCTGTGTGGAGTTTGCATGTTCTCCCTGTGCTTGCG
>JBCNYG010000019.1:7549753-7560740 GCA_039654305.1 Porochilus rendahli
GTGTGGGTTTGTGTGTGAGTCGGATATATATATATATATATATATATATATATATATATATATATAAAATTTGTAGAAAAACAGACACAGATTAAATCCTGTCAGTGAGTAAAATGGACAGTATTACAGTATTATTAATATGATAAACAGTAGAACGCAAATGTATCAGTTTAATGGCCGCAGGTAGGAATGATTTCCTGTGTTGTTCAGTGGAGCTTTTAGGTGGCGTCAGTCTCTCACTGAATGTGCTCATGTGACTGATCTGCAGGAAGTGAGGCGGGTGGAAGGTATCGTTCAATAATGTTCCTATTTTGGCCAACATTCACTTCTCCGACACTACTGTCAGATTCCGCCTCCATCCCCATAAAGTTACTGGCCTTCGCTGATCAGTTTATTTCAGTTTATTTGCCTCTGCGCCCTTCAGCCTGCTGTCCCAGCATTCAACAGCATAGAGAATAGCGCTGGCCACAACAGACGCTAAAAACATTTCAAGCAGTATTCGGGCACCCTGAAACGTTGGGCAATCAACCACTCCACTGTCTTCTTCTGAAGACTGCAGGTCTCTGTGCAGAAGCTAGGTGAAGAGAAAAGGGGAGAGCATGGTCCCTTGTGGTGCTCCGGTGTTGCTGACCACTGTGTCCGACACGCAGTGGTGCAGGCGCACATACCATGGTCTTCTGGTCAAGTAGTTCACAATACAGGACACAAGACAGGCATCCACCTGCATCGCTGTCAGCCTCTCATCCAGGAGGGTAGGCCTGATGGTATTGAATGTCAAGTGTGTGTGTGTGTGGGGGTGTCCTGAATGTGTCCTGGTGGTTAGCAAGTCTTACTCACGGCCTGAAGGTCCTGGGTTCGAGTCCTGGACTCAAGCATTTCTGTGTGGAGTTTGCATGTTCTCCCTGTGCTTGCATGGGTTCCCTCTGGGTACTCCGGTTTGTTCCCACAATCCAAAGACATTCACATGGCGCTAACTGTTTGTTTCAAATTGCCCCTGGATGTGACTGTGAATAGCTGTGCGTGCTGGCCCTACAATGGTATGGTGGGCTGTTCACCCACCTTTGCACAGTGTTGGCTGGGACAGGCTCCAACCTCCCCACGACCCCTGTAGGATTAAGCGATTCGGCAATTGAGTGAGTAGGACTGATTCTATTTATTCATCATCATCATTTGAGGCATTTTATGAGGGAATGTTTTCCATATTTGTTTTTTTGGGGTGTAGATGTAGGTGTTGTAAACGTTTTGGCAACACCCCAACCCAACAACACTGGACACCGCCCATGCTTCTGGCCATTTCTGTGTTTATGTCCATCCGAGTCACCTCTGTCAGTCCAAAATAATTAGTAATGGCATGAGTGCTAACAGACCTAAAGTGTGTGGACATGTCCTTGAGACGTCTTTATTACAGACACACAAAACCACCACACACATATTCATCATCTTATCCTCCTTAAGGGAAGACTTCCCTCCTCCTCTCCATTTGTACTCCCCTGCTTCTATCTCCTCTCGTCTTTATCTTTCTCTTCTTAAGGTGTTTTTTACTGAAGGGGTGAGAGTGATGGAGAAGAGGATGGAAGGAGGGGGAGAGCACCGGAAAAGAGCGAGCACTCGACTTGAAGTCGGGAGAGATAATTCGACGCTCTGTTTAAGGTTAAGGCTCCATTTGCATTTCAAAAGCGATCGCGACGTCTCGTCGCTCAGGGACGCCGGCCAGCTTGTGGCATGTCACTGAGTGTCAGCAGGCGCCGAGGCCTTGATGAAATTAATAGAGCGGCCCATGATTGATAATACCCCTCATCTGCCATGATTTAACCGGTCTCTCTTCACCTGTGCTCACCCTGAGTGGCCTGTTTTGATTCCTCAGCCGTTTACGAGGTCATGCATGTTTATGCATGGGCCTTTAGGTGCACCAGGCTGCCGATGCATGCCTCTATAAGTCCCCTGCGTTTTAGAAGTCGTTCCATCTCAGCGTGGTGTGATGGAGAGAGAGGAGGAGTGAGGGAGGGGGGGTGCACAACAACAGGCAGGAAGTAAAGATTCTTAAAACTTCACTCAGTATTCAATCCATTGCTGGTTTGGTGTCTTGTTTTTTTTAATTATCTTTATTAAGATTATTATTTTTTATACATCATTAATCTTTAAAAAGGCTGTATCTTTTACCTCTTTTTTCTTTCTCTTCTTCTTCTCCTTTTTCTTCTTCTCCTTTGTCTTCTTCCTCATTTTCATCATCGTCTTCTCCTTTTTCTCCTTCTTCTTCTGGTTCTACTTCTTCATTCCTTTTCTCCTCTTCCCCTTCTTCTTCCCCTTCTTCTTATTCTTCTACTACCACTTCCTCTTCATCCCCTTTTCCTTCTTCTTCTGGTTCTCCTTCTTCTTTCCTTTCCTCTTCTTTCCCATCTTCTTCTCCTTCTTCTTATTCTTCTACTACTACTTCTTCCTCTTCCTCTCCTTCTTCTTTTTCTTCATTTTTTCTACTTCTTTACCTCTTCCTCATTTTAGGTCATAGGAGTGCCTACGCAAAATTTCAGAAAGCTATCATGCATATGAGCCAAGCAATGGCTGGGACAACCTTTACATGTTCAAGGTCACTGTGCCAAGGTCAAAGGTCACATATTCAAAGGTCACATATGCAAATTAGCTACCCGATGCACATGTTTAGGTCATAGGGAGTGCAAACACAAAATTTCAGGAAGCTGGTATGTGCAAAAGCTGAGCAAAAAAACTTATATGTTCAAGGTTACTGTGCCAAGGTCAACGGTCAGATATGCAAATTAGCTACCCCAAGTACAGGTTTAGGTTATTGGCTTGGAAAACAAGTGACAAGCTTCTGGGTTCGAATCTCTTGGCCAACACTGGCCTGACTGTGTGGAGCTTGGGATTCGTCTGGGTACACCAGGGTCCTCCCACAATCCAAAGACCGCCTTAGCTTTATAGGTGAGATAGCTGAGATAGGCTTCAGCCTTCCT
Organism: Porochilus rendahli; assembly: GCA_039654305.1. Classification (NCBI taxonomy): domain Eukaryota; kingdom Metazoa; phylum Chordata; class Actinopteri; order Siluriformes; family Plotosidae; genus Porochilus; species Porochilus rendahli. Next base: position 7,552,720 of record JBCNYG010000019.1, read on the forward strand.
GCGACCCTATGGGAAGACTAAGCCTACATAGGTGTGAGGTTGGTGTCCATCCTTTTTTTTCTCGGAACTTAAATAAAAATCAAGTCAAATTATCCATAATTATTTTTCCCTATGATTTAGGTTGGCAAATTAGTCATGAAGTGACACCAGCACTGAACAGTTTGTAGAAGTCGAAGTATCATTCTTCATAAACTCCCTCCTTTTTTCTCCAAATCTCCAAATCGGCTCTTTCATTAAAAACAAAAAGGCGGGATGGTGTTTGTTTCATGTGATTGACCAAAACTCGGAAGAGTTCAACGAGATCACAAGCAATGTCGACCAGCCCGTGTGATCCATCCGCCTCACGGCTTCAGTTAACAAGCACTTATTGTTTTCTCTTCTCTCGCTCGGCCGCCCAAAAGATAAAACGAGAGAGTCTCTCATTCTTTTTTGTCTCGTTGTCTTTTTTACGCCTTGCTCACTTATTCACTCGTCTGTGCTGCCCATTATCTGAATGTATTGAAGGTGTTGAGATAAAGAGAGGAAGAGAGTCCGAGAGAGAGAGAAGGAGCGAGAGAGAGAGAGAGAGAGAGAAGAATGAGGGGAGAGGAAAAGGGGAGAACTAAAAAAAGACGGCAGGGCGAATAGCGTTTGAATCAATTACATCCTAAAGAAATTTCCATTTGCATTCTTATCTGCTCAGAAGCGCAACAAATGCCAGCTGCCTTTGTCGAGTTATTTTTAGGGTTTTTTTTTTTTTGTTGTTTTGTTTTTTGTTTTTTTTTGATAATCGTGTAGGAAATATCAAATTTGCATAGAGTGATTATTGTTGATTGTTTATCTAGCCGTCAAGATGGCTCTATATTCCAAGGCTGACAGGTTGTCAAGCACTTAAAACTCATTTATTTGCCAAAATTTGCATGTAATTTGGTGTTAATGAGGGGGTGGCGCTGGACATGATTAAAGCCCAGTTCTAAAGGAAGAGAAGCCTGGCTGTCATTTCTCCACACACACACACACACACACACACACACACACAGATGTGGATCCGTAAAGACTGTCCTTACCTGTTTGCTAGGACAATAGCAGGACGAGTGCAAACCCAAACTAAAAACACACTTGTTTGGTGTCATTGTTATTCAAATCAGAACTGCTCAGTGGCTAAATTAATAAAGAAGTATAGAGGACGGTCCACTCTCCTTTGAAAGTGTGATTAATTAGATTTTTATTAACATAGAGCAGATGATATCCTCGCAACAAGTTTGGATGCGAGCGGCCTGTCCCAGCAGGCCTCCGTCCTTGTTGGTTGTCGTTTATCAGCTTAGTCTTTTTTTTAATCTCGTCTCGCAACTAATCTTCTATCGGATGGCTCGACGAGACGCGTCAGGAAAATAAGTAAACATCACTTTCGGTTTGAGTGAAACTTTTTCCGATCAGGAAAGATGCTGGTCGAAGTGTGGTACGCTATCACGGCTGGTGACAAGGAGAAAAGGCTGAGGCCAGATGTTCTGTTAAGACTAATGCATACTATACAGCTTTAGCCATGTCATTATCATGCTATTCACTACAGGCTCATGTTTCTGTCGCTGAGTGATTACAGAAGTGCTGAAATTAATAATTATGAAAGATTTCCTTGGCTGTGAGAGCAAGCACAGCAATGCGAAACCTTCATTCATTCATGCGTATTCTGAACGGTTTTATCTTACTAGGGTTGTGGTTAGGCTGGAGCCTCTCGTCTCAGCCATCTCTGGGCACAGGTGGGGTAAACCCTGAACAGCTCGCCAGTCCAGGGCAGGACACCGTGAGAAACAGCCAAAGAAAATCTGAAAGGAAATCGAATGTATCTGCTGAACTGTTCAACAGATTCCTGACTCTAGTTCATGGTGGTGTGATGGCGTAGTGGTTAGCATGTCTGCCTTACAGCAAGAAGCTTTTGAGTTCGAGTTCCAGGCTCGGCAAAAGCGTTTCTTTGTGCGGTTTGACTGTTGTCTTTGCGCTTGAATGGGTTTCATCTGGATACTCTGGTTTCCTCTGACAGTCTTAGGCTATTGGCTGCTCCAATTTGCCCCTCAGTGTGGATGTGAGTGTAAATGTTGTGTATATTGCCCTGCAATGGCAGGGTACACCCTGAATAGTATGCCAGGCCATTGCACAGCCAAGACATAAGAGTCACATGATCAATAGCTATATATTGGGTTGCTGATTTCTATAGTGTGCATTCAGCTGTATAGAGGTCAGTTATATTACACTTCTTTCACCAAAATAATGTGAGGTGTTAACAAACGGAGCATGGCATAGTGATGTGCTTGCAACGGGCACGAGCAGTATTCTGGTGAGTTATCATGACATCATGCTGTCAACATTTCTTGGACACTGACATACAGTGGTCAGTGGAGACCCTTGAATGCTTTAGTGTGTGTCTATAGCAATGAAGCAGTGAGTCTGGGGAGGTATTTTAAGAGGCATTCACACCTTAAGGAGGAAGGATCAGCTCATTGCTTTATTGCCACAGGCTTGCAGCAGCATTCATAAGTTAAAAAAAAAAAAAACACCTTCAAATGAACACCGGGCACGTTAAGCATGTTCTACAAGGACGAGAATTAAGATTTAGAATTTAATTACCATTTTTACTCTTAAATAGGTAATATTTATTTCCAAGGTAACTCACCAAGAAGGGTGTTGTCATTAGCTCCCCCAGCCAGACCTCAAACCCCAGACTTCAAACAACACAGTGTAACAAATAGGTTAGCATGTCCGCATCACAGCATAAAGGTCCTCGTTTTGAGTTCTGGTCTCAGCAAGCTGTTCAGGATGTACCTTACCTTTGCTCAGTGTCGGCTGAGATAGGCTCCACCTCACAGTAAACATAATAAGATTAAGCAGTTTGGCAAATCAGTCAGGGAGACCTTGCAACTGAAGTCCATGAAGGCCAAGACACCAAATCCAGCCCATTACTGTCTTATTAAGTCCCTAATCAGTTTAATCAGATGTGTTGAACCATGGATATGCACATTCACAATGATGGGCAATTCAACATACCCTATCCACCTATACGGCATGTTTAAGAAGGTGAGAGGAAACTAAAGAACCCAAAAAACACCCACAGAGACACATGCAGATAGTAACCTGAGCTCAGAAACAGGGACCCTAGAGTTGTGAGGCGGGAACGCTACCCACTACACCAGTGTGCCACCCACCTGTGCAATACATGAGTAATTATTCCAAACAGAACCACCCACACCAGAAACAACACGCAGCTCAGCTGTCTCTACTGCCTTTTACAAAACTCTTCATTGGCGCGCATCACTGATGACTGACCACATACAATGTGTGATTGGCAGCTTGATTATGCTATTAGTACAAAATGATCCATGCTGGTGACATCATGGAAATGAGATAATTTAGGGTTGTTGTTTTTTTGGATGGGAGGCTAAACCTAAATAACTGTCAGCGTAGTACAAATGAGGATTATTTATTGGAGACCAAGTGGTGAAGCTGTGTCTGCAATAAATGTGTTACTACCATCTTTTTTTTCTTCGTCCTTTGGTTATGGTGTCAATGGCAGCCCTTGGAACCGTACAGTAAAACAAATCATGAAGTTTGGCATAATGACAAGGACAACCCCTCATTATTTTTTACCAAATTTCATGTATTGTCAACAGTGGGTCAAAGTTGGTCAAAGTGGGTCAAAGGTCAAACTTTTGAAACCTACATCTGATTTTCAATTTATATTTGATTTTGCATCAGTGGCATACAAATAATTTCCATAGTCAATCAAACATGGAAGAAAAGGGGGCTGAGCCAAATCCAAAAGGAAGGGTTTCACAAATCCTATTAGGGTCACCGGGAAGCTGGAGCCTCTCACAGTCAACACTGGTCGAAGGCTGGGTACACCCTGAACAGCTCGCCAAACCTGCGCACACACAACCCCACCTGGGGCAAGTTGGAACAGCTAATTAGCCTTGTCCGGAGTGCCAGGAGAAAACGCATACAGGCACGGGGAGAACATGCATACTCCATCTTATATACACCACTGTGCCATGCAATCTTTATTATATTATCTCTAGAAGCTTTATGGGGTTAGTTATGTTTGTTCAGATTCAGTGGTTAGCATGTCTGCTTCACTGTGAGAAGATCCTGGGTTTGTTCTTCCCATGCTTTCCTCTGGGTACTCCAGTTTCCTTCCACAGTAAGAAGTAAAAGGTAAGCTCATTAGGCTAACAGGCTGCTTCAACAGCCTCCAAGATTGTTTCAAAGGTGTGTTTGCCCCTAAGTGTGAGTGTGAGTGTGAATGGTTGTGTTGGCCTGTCAATGACCTGGCGAGTCATTGACATTGTACCCCACCTGTACCCTAAGCTAGGCTCCATCCTCTCCTCGACCATAGAATGATTAAGCGGATCAGTGAATGAACTTAACCTCCGCCATAATGTTTGAATTAGAATTATTTTAATTTTCTGAAGCCCTGTTTGGACAGGATTAGTTTTACAAGTGGAAGTGAGGATAAGATATTATTATCAAAATATCCCCTGGGATTTCAGTTCCATTAAAAAAATTCCTCATAGCAGCTTTTTTCATGTGACTTAGATCATGTGGTCATGTGACTTAACCAGCCCAAATATTCAACCATTATTGTCTTTTTATTACATAATATTTGATACTCAACGTGACTCACAGCATCACAGTGCAAACACTTAGGCAGGTAGAAATAGTGAGTTCAGAAGAGATTTACAGATTTCTGCAAATGTAGATGAGAAGAATTGAATCTAGGACTGAGATTTATTGGTGTCTGGTGTGTTGCTGCTTCAGATCATGTCGAGACATGTAGATGCCATGAAGGAGAGTATGAATGATGGTACGAGAGGACAAATGGAGACGGAGTGATGGAATGAAAGAGGCAGATGCTGATTGAGTTGAGAAGGCTGTCAGTGATTCTTTGATCAGGGTGTAGCAAAAATAAATAAATAAATAAATGAAATAAAATAAAGGCTTGTGAAAAGCAGCAGAAATGGCCAGCAGTGGGGCTTTAGAACTTATGGTTGCTGTGATAAATTCTGCTCAACATACAGTGTGCAGTGAAGATTACACACCACCACTTTTGTCTAAAAGGCTCCTAATAAAAAGAAGTAAAAAATTATTTTTCTATAATTTTTTGTTGAAAATGTATTGAACAATGCTATTGTAGGCAATGAGAACCAAAAAAATTAAAATAAAAATAATTCTGACAAGTATATTAAGGTAAAAGTATGGCTAATAAGAAAATTTCAAAAAAATTACTATTATTACTTTTGAATTACCATTATTACTTTTGTATAGCATGAATGAACTTCAAACCGTATAGAATGGTTTAGCGAGTCAAGAAATAAAAAAATATGTGAACACTACGCCCCTAAAAGTTAAATGCTGTAATCAAAGTAAAGGGCGGCCGCACTAAATACTGACCTTTTTTTTCTCAAAAAAGAGACTGTTATTTTTGTTATAACTATATATTGTTGTTTGTTTATTTATTCTCATCAATATGATCCAATATTACATGAAATTTATACTTAAATAGTACTTGGTTTCTGATTAATCTTCATTCTGTTAAGTGTATAATCATTACTGTATTTTTTTATTTATTCACTCACTAATCCATTCCATATTATTTGAAGTTCATTCATGCTAGTGTTTTTGTTTATTAGCCATCCTTTTACCTCAATATATTTGTCGGAATGATTGTTTTGCTTATCATTGCCTACAGTAGCATTGCTCAGTACATTTTCACCAATAAATAATACAGATATAATTTTTTACTTCTTTTTATTAGGAGCCCTGTTAGACAAAAGTGGTGGTGTACAATCTTCGCTGCACACCACTGTATATATATCCTTTATTAACTGTATTTATAATCTGAATTTTATTACAATACCATCCACAGCTTAGTGTGGCCAGAGTTGTGAGCTTTGTTTATTAGCAAATCAATCAATCAATCAATCAATCAATCAATCAATCAATCAATCAATCAATCAATAAATAAATAAATAAATAAATAAGCAAATAAACACAGATTCTGACTAATTAAAAACCACAACTGATGTAAACCTAAAGTTTAATCCAATCGAATTTTTAATCCAATCAAGTAATTAAGTTATTCTTTGAATAATTTTTTATAGTTGTCATCAACATCCGTTTTGCCCTCGCGATGTGAATGTCGATGTGGTGTGCGTCTGCTCGGGTGGTTGAAATCTTTGCTCCAACAGGTCCTCTTTTTTCATATTGTAGCGATATACTTGCACCTTGTTCGATAAAATGTGAAAGACATACTTCTTGGAAATAGCACAATCTGATTGGTTCGCTATCTCAGGAAAATAGATATTATCTTAACTTAACTATAACTTCGGTTAGCCAGGCCTACACACACACACACACACACATACAACCATTTACATGCACACTCATATTTAGTAGCAATTTGAAATAGCCAGTTAGCCTAATTCAAATGTCTTTGAAATGTAGGAGGAAACTGGAGTACCTGGAGGAAACCCATGCAAGCAGGGGAGAACATGTAAAGTCCACACAGAAATCCCTGGAGCTCTCGCCTATCACAGTGGACGGGGACAATGGGCAACGGTCGGGTACGCCCCTAACATCTCGCCAAACCATCCAAGGCAACACACACAGCACCCATGGGGGGAACATGCAAACCCCATTCAGAAATGCCCTCGCTGAGCCCAGGACTCAAACACAGGACCCTCTTGCTGTAACCGCTACGCCACCATACCACCATGAAAGTGTAAAATCGGTCATGATATCTATTTGTATTCCGGACCTTTTAGAAATGATGATAAGGTCAAGTCATGAAAGATTTAAGAACTTTAAAGATGAAAAACTTAGACCTCAGTCTGTCTTTGGTAAGACACTGAAGAGACAGTAGTTGCTTTAAAAGCGAAGCTCAAAGGGCTAACATGTTTGCTAATCCTGACTAGGATAAATCCCTATAAAACAGCTCCCGTGGCAAACCCTTTACTGAACTCAAGGCCCAGTGGCAGCTTGATCTCACCACCGCCTTGACTTCCCCAGATGTGTCCACCTGCAGAGGCTAATAGCTCCCAGTGTGGACGGTTAAAAGCCAGAGTCACCGATTTAAAGAGGGCCAGCATTGTGAGCTGGTCTCTGCTTTACTGCACTGGAAGATGCCTGGGAACAGGATTGAACTTCAGAGAACCTTTCAAAGCAGTCCAAGGGAGTTGATCTACTGGTCTGGTTCTCTAATGCAGGTGCTGAAAAAGGAGACCGAAAGAAAGAATTGAGTTGTATTACTGATTAGCCACTAGGCTCGGGAGTGAAAGCCCAACAGACTTACCTTACTGATGAAGAGGCTCTTGAGTACAGTTGAGCCTGAACTCTTCACTCTCTACTCACGCTCTCAACAGCTATGCATTAATGTTATTGTTACTGTTCAAGCCTCGGCTGACACCCTCTGCAGTTCCAAAAGCACACCGGGCCCATAGAGGTCACCAGTTTACATTTATTAAAGAGCCAGTGCCAGTAAAGAGTTACTGTCCAACCAGTGAATAAAAACATCAAATCTTTACATCAAAAAACCTAAACCTGAGAGAAAGAGTGAAAGAGCACTATCTGTCTCACTCTCTCCCTCAATCTCTCACTCACTCACACTCACCCTTTCTCACTCACTTACTCATTGTCTCAATCACTCACCCTCTCTCTCACTCACTCTCTATCAATCACTCACTCGTTCTCTTACACACTCTTTCTCAATCACACTCACTCTCTTACTCACACTCTCTCAATCACTCACTCTCTCACTCACACACTTACTCTCTCACTCACTCTCTCACCCAATCACTCACTCCCTCACTCACTTACTCTCTCACTCACTTACCCTCTTTCTCAATCACTTACTTTCTCACACATTCTCTCACTCTTCAACTTCTTATTCTTCTTCCGCTTGATTGGTCTGGTTGCAGGGGCAGCAGCCTAAGCAGTGAGGTCCAGACGTCCTTTCCCAAGCCACTTCCTCCAGTTCTTCTGCCAAGGCCTTCCCA